>JACCIC010000003.1:7047500-7112500 GCA_018907035.1 Sycobia sp. Sy_11
AAGCAATTAATTTAAGAAATCTTTTATCTGCTACAGTTAAATTTAATTTTATAATTTTTACGATATGATATATATATATATATATATATATATATATATATATATATATATATATTCATTTCTGATAATTAATCTTCAATCATGAATTCAGGCCACGTATTCGGGGCGCACTTATATATAGAGCACCGACATTTTATCGGACTTGTTAATTAAAATTTATTTATAACATCGCGGGCTTCAGTCCCGCGACCAGCGCGCGCTTATAATATACCCGAACGATCTTTCGCCGCGCGTCCACGTGACGAACCGGGTTAAAAACGAGGGGGTTAAAAACGTCAGCTGCGTGATCTGCTGAGCGGCGCTCTATTAATATATATATATATATATGTATATATATATATATATATATATATATATATATATATATATATATATATATATGTATATATTGTTCAATATCTAATTCAGCAAACTGTATAGTCTCCAATCCGTCGGCCATCGACAGTCTGTGAATTTCCTAGCTGAAAATCTATGTATACATATGCATATATGTATATACGTCTGTATGCACGTGTATTCGGAAACATCTGCCATCTTTTCTTTCGCGCCATTGTGGAATCCCAAACAGATCGGCTTGTCACACAGCAGCTGCCTTCAGCCCCTCGATATTAATATATAATACATACGCGTAGTCGCTTCGAGTTCGTTACTCCCCCCCCCCTACCAATCACCACACCCCCTTTATTGGTTCACCACTACTAAACTCTTGTATTATACCTGCCGAGCCCGAGTGCAAAGGATCGCGCAGCATCATCTCTGGCTTGTTCGGCCCGTCGCGTGCGTCAAAGTCCCCGGATTCCCATCGAAGCGTTCGTATCCTCAACCCTCTCGTTAAATTCGCCCACTGCCCGCCTCCTATCTCTATCTCTCTCTCTCTCTCTCGTTCTCTCTTTCCAATTTCGTGCCTCGCGCCCTTCCTATTACCTGATGCGTACTCTCGATCCGAGGAGTAATCTCTAAGCGCCACCCTTTTCTAAGGGGGGAGAGGGTGCACGGCTCTCCCTCTCTCACCCTCTCGTCTGTATTACAGGGCTCGCTGGTAATTCCTGCCTCGCTCTTTCTCCCGGCCTCTCTCCCGTATGCTACGCGAATTACATGACTCATGCTTCAGTCAAGCATATATAGATGTCATGCTCGTGGGTTGTTTATTCGTTCATTAATCTTACAACGAAACTGGGATAAACTGCGCTTCGACTATATACGTGGCGCGGAAATAGCCATATATGCCAATAATATAGCTTGAAAATGTTCTCTATTAGAATACCAATGAACTGTTAGAAGAAAATAATCTATGCATAATAAAAAGTTACGAAGAAACGGGTTATTTTATATAAATGAAAAAAAAAGGTTTTTTTCATTCAAAAAAAATATAAATATTAGAGTTTTTTTAATGATTCATTAAGCCATCCCTCCTTTATAGAACAAATATAAAATTAAAAAAAAGAAAAACGATATCCATAATAGAGAATTTATTGGCCTTCGCGCATTAAATCAATCTATCGATATGCCCGAGGCTGGACGCGGCCATTATTAAAGAGAGTGCTGACGAAAGTTATTAAAAAAAAAAAAAAATTCGACCATTATATACATGACGTGTACCGCGAGAGAGCCCCCGTGTATTTTTCACACCGGTCTTTCCTTTCAAGTGCGACCACCATACGCGTATAATGATAAATTGTTTTTAAAAGGTGGAGAGGGAGAGGGGTAAGGCCTTTCCACGCGAACTCTTCATCAGACGCGTTATTATAAAGTAAAGCGTATTTATATTTTAAATTGCATCCATTGTTGTATAATATTGATAGCTCCGTAAAACCCGGAGGATCAATGGCTTCGATATGCACGCCCTACTCCGCATTAATAACGTACATATTGTATATATATATATATATATATATATATATATATATATATATATATATATAATAAAATGTATTCTCTATTGTTTAATACACAGTGTACATCATACTACAAGAAGAGAGAGAGAGAGAGAGAGAGAAAGAGAGAAAATCAAACGAACACCCGGGTACCCACGCGCTCCTACATGAATCGGCAAAGTGGCGCGACATTTAGAACAAATTCGTTAAACAGGCCCGGAGTCGTAAAAAGTGAGGGGGGAGGGCAAAGATGGAGGAGGAAAATTCATGTATGCTAATGGGGAGTCTCGAGGGGAGGAAGGGTAGAGTATTCCACCTGTTAAATTCCAACTTGTTCGCTCGGCCCCTCCGTGAGCGCGGTTATAGTCCGGTCTGCCATTCCGGCGCGGCGCTTATCCCCTCCGCGGGAAGATATATATATATATATATATATATATATATATATATATATATTTGAAAATGCGCGAGCATGCGCTCGCGGTAGCCCAATATGAATCTTCGAGATTGCGAGAGACAGAACGGAAAGCCGGGGGGCGAGGTTAGGGTGGGGACGTTTTATCGTAAAAGTCTGAAAGAAGAAGGGCAAGATAGGGGTGGGCTGGCGGTGGAAAAGATTTGCAGCCGCCGTACCCATTTGGAAGAGAAAAAAGAAACTGCGAATATATCTGTGTATATGTATATATATATATATATATATATATATATATATATATATATACATACGCATATAGAGATATGGAGGAGAATATACGCGTATCCTTACCTTGTGCATCAGGCGCGCGCTCTATTTCTTCTCGGGGGGTGCGGGTTGACCACATGGATTTTTCATGAGACTACCGACACGCATGTGCGCACACCAACATGCACACGTCTATGTAGATGCACATAGAGATAGAGACACGAAAAGATAGCGGCATCTGTGTAGAGCAGCTTGATCTCTTACCTGAAACAGAGAAAAAGAGGCAGAAGCGTTAATACAAGACATATAGGCGGTCCTTGTTCAAAAGTCATGAAAATTCCGCGTTTTTCTTCTTCTTCTTCAATGTCTCTCGCGCTCTCTACTTCGGTCTGCACCCATACACAATCCTACTCACACATACGTGCGCGCGCGCGCATACACACACACAACCACATAAATATGTACGAGAGGTGCAAATGCGCCACGGAAGTTTAGAGCGCGAGGTGGTGAAGATAAAAAAGCCGGACTCTTCGCGCGGAGCATGCATTATGTAAAGGTGTAAGAGACCACGTAAACGGAGAACATTACAAATCTAAGGGAAAACAAAGTTGCGAAGCAACGCTTCTGTTCCACCCCTTATTTAAGTTTTTCTGCTTCACTCTCGGATTTTTCTGGACTTTTTGTTTATCCCTTTCTCTCTCTAATTACCTTACTCTTTAGCGGCTTTTAATTTACATTGAAAGGGCCAGGGTGAGGGAGAGGAGAGAATGAGGAAGAGAAAAAGAGAGAGAGTGGAGAGAGAGAGAGAGAGAGATGAAGGGAAAATGAGAGAGAGAGAGAAGAGAGAGGGAGAGAGAGAAGAGAGAGGAGAGAGAGAGAAATATTAAGTCTATTTTTTTTATATGTAACTTTTTACATCCTAGAGCTTTTAAAAAACACAGAGAAGAGAATATGAATAACAAGAAAAACATTTTTTTTAATATATTATTAAAAATACCAAAAAAAAGTTAGAACTGTTGCCGCAAGGCAATAATCAGGCTATAAGAAAAAAAATTAAATAATTCGAACGTGTAAAAATATTGCACATTACTTAGAATGAGATAAAGAGGATTCGGCACAGTCGTTGAAAAGATTCGGTCTTAAATTGAAGATCAATGGTGCCTCATCGCTCACTGCTACTAACCGAGATTCGCGTAGTATAGGTCGAAAAGTATATGAAATAGTTACGCAGTTTGGCTTAGCTGAGGTGAAAAATTTATCCAACAAACAAGCTGAAAAACATGTTTGCGTGATTCTACTTTTATACCTTACGGTTCACTGCGATAAATGCTGTATAATATGGTCGGACAAATTCAGATACAAGTTGCAAAAATATCGGCAAAAACGCAAAACAACAGAATATGAATGAATGTGAAAGAAAAACTTTTGTTTACATATTTTGCTAAACCCAATTCAAATCAATAGTTCAGTTAGCAAAGAAGCACAGTATCGAAGAACCAGCCAAGGAATATGAGAAACCGCATACGTAAATTTCGCGGATAAAAAGAATCGCAAAAAATCGACATTACCGAGCTTACATAATGTCTTTTTTTCGTCCACCCCCCCCCCCCGATCAACATCAGTAGCATACGCAAACTCTAATACCCCAAATCCTTAAACTCCGCTTATCTCGAAAATATCTGGTTGCGGAACGACCGCGTGGTCGCAGGTGTGCGTGTAATATATGTATATATATATATATATATATATATATATATATATATATATATATGAGCGTATGGATGTGTGTGTGTGTGTGCGTGTGCGTGTGCGTGCGCGTGCGCGTGTGTGTGTTTTCGCGAGCAACGACGACAAAAAAATAGAAGACGTATAATAGCGCGCTTTGCGCAAGCGCGACAATAGCGCGCCGGACTCTCTCGCCGCGGCGTGTCCTCGAGCCGCTCGGTAACTCGAGATGCGCGCCGGAGCGCCGCCTTACGCGACGCGCACTTGCCTGCGTGGATTTCGAGGGGCCCTGGGGGGGGGGCGAGAACCACGTAATCATATTATTTTTCCGTCTATTCTTTTTTGCAGGGCACTCTCGCTTCCCCGCTTTTCCAATAATTCTTTACCGACGGGGTTCCGTTCCGTATCTTGCGCGTCCGTACTTCACTCCACTAAAACTATTTCGCCTTCGATGTATTTCATTTATATTCTTTTCTTTGCGTTTGTTTCTTTATTTTTTTTTTAATTATCGCGCTACTATTACAACTTACGAGTGCGTAGAATACTCCTTCCCATGATTAATGCCCTCGCCGACTTGTTGCCCTGCTTGCTTCGCTGCTCATCCTGTATATTAATCGTACTTTTTCCGCTACTCATTACAATGATGAATACGCGCATCTGCTACCGTTCTGCAAATATCCTTATCATCTCAGATTTTTCATAATCGTGCGCACGATCGCCGTATAATTATCCCATCGATTATTCGCGGTCGGCGGAAAGTGGCGAATAATCGTCGAATCGATCGTAGCTCCGAGTCTGCGCTTAACGAGCATCGGACTCCGTCTACAAAGTAACGAAAAATCGTAATCGCACGAGGGCGCGAACGATGACAAATGTAATTGTCGGCATAATTTACCGCTCGCACGCGTGCATAATGAGATGCCGATGCGTCGCCTCGGCATAATTTATAATCACTCGCTTAATAAGGCGGAAAACGCGAGTAATATAAATTATGAGTGTAAGTTAACGGGGCCGGCAATAAATCCAATTATTATTCGACGTAATCCAATGGCTCGGGATCGCGTTGAATTTTCGAATAATACGCTCCGCCGCGCCATCTCGCCAGCTGCGGAATCTATGAGAGTGACTCAGTCGTGAAAAACATCTCGAGCCAGTGTGACGAAGGCGTTTCACTTCACAAAAAAATAAAAAGAAACGTCAATTGATGCAATTATACGAGAGTCATTAAAAATTCCACGACGAACGTGTCTTATGAATGCGTAATGCTAAGAGTGGATTTTTAAAGAATGTCGAAATATTTCTTGGGTGGTGGAGAGAGAGAGAGAGAGAGAGAGAGAGAGAGAGGAGGAAGGGGGGGGGGGAATAAAAATCTCATATATTCTGAAAATTATTTACCGTCCAAGTAGAATTCATTTTAAGTAAAAAATTTATCCTCCGCGAAAAGCAAATTAAATAATTCTAACAGTGGGCTGACTGTTATTTTCTTAAAACTGAATGAGTAAAAATCTGTCGACTGTTAAAAACAGTGGCATTTTTACTACTACTATGTTATTGAATATTGGACGATTTATGCAGTTAAAATCGAAACCGCATTGTGTAAACAATGGACTATTCACTGGTTTAGCAGTAAAAATATTATTGCTTTTTAACTGTACGATTTAAGCACTGATTTAAATTTAGACCATGTATATTTGTGCATTACATTAAACTTTTTGCTATAAACATTGGGTCATGAAAGGATGGCATGATCTCATGCACCTCTTCTTCTTCTTCTTCCTATTATTATTATTATTATTATTGTTCTTATTATTATTCTTATATCCATGCAAAAACGGATACGAGATCCCATGTCGCATTCGGATGCAATATAAAAAAGAAACTCGTACCGTCTGCGCTTATCATTGCACCGTCCCACATCATAACCGCCAAAGATGCTCCCCCATTCCTTTTTTTTTGTTCCTATTCGCGAGCCCTCGCTCCCTCATCACCGCCCCCCCCCACCTTTACAACCTGTCCTCCCGTATACCGCAGTTCTTATAATTAAAAGCGCATTATTCACTAGCGCCTCGACGCGCGCTCTCGCGCGCAAAATGAATTGCGCAAGCCGCTCGGGAGGAGGGGTCGGGGTAGGCCTGGGCCGACAGTAATTGCGAGACAGTCGCCCACCGCGTTCTCCGCTCTGCGTACCGCGACGGTGGAATAACGATGGTGGTGGAGATGGGGAAGGGGGAGGCGCACGTGCGTCCGTCTACACGGACACACTCGTGCATAACGAATCTTACAAATTCGTTCCTCTCTCTCTCTCTCTCTCTCTCTCTCTTTCTCCAGCGACTTTTCACGCACCTAACGGCGCGTTCTTCTCCCCCCTCTCTCTCTCTCCCTCTCTTCCTCTTTCTCTCAGATTTTTTTTCTTTTTTCTTGTCGTTGTTTTTCTTTTCTTTTTAATATTTCGCTCCCGTACAACTCCTGCTGCAGCAGTAGGCAGGCGCGTCGTATCAAGAGGCACGCGGGCAAAAAGAAAAAGAAACGGGGAAATAAGAAAAAAAGAGGTGTACAGCCCGCTGGCGCACGCGTGTGTACATACGCGCGTGGGAGTCATTGACTGTGCTATATACTCCGCTCTCTCCTTTCCTCTCTCTCTCTCTCTCTCTCTCTCTCTCTCTCTCTGCCCCCTTTCCCTCGCTCTGGCGTCCTCTTTGGTCGCTATAGCCAGGCCATTGAGAAAATTTATCGCGGCAATCATTCCAGCGCATATATATATATATATGTGTGTGTGTGTGTGTGTGTGTGTGTGTGTGTATGTATGTCTGTATAATGTGATCCCCGCATCCTTCCACTCCAAATTTTTCGCTATATAGCCTACGTTAAATATTTTTTTCTTCTTTTTTTGCCGTTCTCATCCGTCTCTTTCTGACCCCTCCGTTTCCATATGTATACTCTCTCTCTCTCTCTCTCTCTCTCTCTCTCTCTCTCTCTCTCTCTCTATACAGATCCGTCTCCCTCCTATTTTAGCCCGCACTCTATATCGCGGATATAGCTACTATCGCGGCCGACTTTTAATAAACTCTTGGGCGCCCGGAAACGAGATGACTGCCATTTTTTTTCTTCGCCGTCTTTTCAACTAATCGCAGGTATGGTTTCATTGGCGCGGAGACTAATCGGCAGCATTCAAGTCCGAAGTCAGTGCATTCGTATCGTGCGAGTATATACTTATAATTTAGTTTTCGACTTTCTTTGTCATTTTATGATATATATATATATGTATATACATATATATATATATATATATATATATATATATATATATTTATATATATTTATAATACTGCTTTTTCTGTGGGAATATGGAAAGATAGAATATTGTATTTTGAAAAGAATAAACATCTTACATTTCATTTTACGCCTTGTAGTAATAATTATTGATCAAAATCCCATGTCAAATACATATTTATGTTATAGAATAAGTAAAATAAAAAAAACTAGTTTTATTTTGTCGAACGGGTCTTGTTTACAATTTTGTTATACGAATTTCCGTGCATAATATAACTAAAGTAGAAATATTTCGACAGCAAATAAATTATTCTCATAAAATTCTTCTGAAAAAAATTAAACACCATTGTTTAATCGCTGTAAGGAAATTATTTTTGTGAAATAGATTAATTCAAGCTCATCGTACGAAAAAAAAAAGAAAAGAGAAACAACTTTCTTCCAGTGCAGAGGGCACAGTTGAGCCGCATTAGCTTCTCAAATCTAATTGGATCAGACGAACAAAAATATCATACAAATGCCAAGATCCGAATCCCCTAAGAACGATATAACCCTCGAATGGTACGTAGTATATATTATACACGTGCGTAAATGCGAAAACGCGAAAGTCGCTTGAAAGACGGGCATTTGTCTCAATAAAACGAGAACGGGAGCAGCGAGGGGAGGCGCGTGGGCGAAGAAATACCCTGAACGACGCGCAGGACCTCATATTATACAATTGACACCGGCCATCTTGAGATTTTCTTCTATGTCGCACCCCCCCCCCCCTCCGCCACTCGGTGGCGCCACGTTCTTTTTTTCTCACTTCACGAGTCAGCCACGAATTCAATGAGTAAAGAAAAAAGTACGACCTCTCGTGAATAATAATCCTTTCCACAATGTGTATAAATTCCCTAGCCTCCTATCTTGAAATTCTCTTTGTCTCGCGTATAAAAGATAGAGGAAAGGATGCGGGGGCAGATATAAAGAAAAAAAACATCGACTCGAAGCAGAACGCGCCAGTTGGGTAGAGAGAGAAAGAGAGAGAGAGAGAGAGAGAGAGAGAGAGAGAGAGAGAGGAGAGAGAGAGAGAGAGAGAAAAGAGCAGAGAATTAAGATGAGAGCGTGGCTCTTCGTTCAACCCTACGTTGCTATTATACTATTCATATAGGTGCAAGAAATATATATATATATATATATATATATATATATATATATATATAGATAGATAGATAGATAGATAGATATATGAAAAAGGGTCGATGTAAATACAGAAAAGCCGCGCGGCAGCAATCCGCACCACAGACTTGGCAACGTCGCAAAGGCAACTTGACCCTGTTACCACACACGCGGCACGCACGCTGCGCATCCTCTTTACCTACATATATATACATATTATATATATATATATATATATATATATATATATATATATGTATACTCTTCGCCATCACTTCATAGATCCATTATGTTTCTCTGCGTCTCTCGTACGCATGTACGTGCACGCATCTATGTATATATATATATATATATATATATATATATATATATATATATATATATCACGCGTGTAAGATTGAGGGTGATGACTAGACTGTGCTAGACCCCCGTCCCCGGTGCGTCCACGCACGCACGCAACGGTCTCCGTCCTGCCTTCTGGTTTTATGCGCGAGCGATCTTCCCCATCCCCTTCCCACGAGAGTTTATAGATATACGTTCTTAAATACGTCAGAGCGAAAAAGGGCCTGGGATGAGAGGCCATTACAGCCCTCAGGCGTGAGATAACTAAACGTACGTATAGATTTAGGACTGTAGCTTATACAGAGCAGCCTTATATGGTTCCTATACCTATGATAGTTATCTCGTATATTATCAGCACAAGTTCTTGATAACTTTGAGGGAGAGAGAGAGAGACAGAGAGATTGAGAGAGAAACAATTTTCTCGATATTCCATTATATAAATTGTTGACAGATTTTTATGGTTCTCGGTGAAGATGATCGACCGAATGGAACGGGAGGGAAAAATAATGATTGGTTAATTTTTGATTAATTAGAACAATAAAAATTTCCAAAGAACAGATATGTACCGCTCGCGTCTTAAACTACCACGATTAGCTTTGCAGCGACAAAAAAAGAAATTCACGCTAGTATTCGGTGTGCGAAATTTGGGCAATGTGCTTGATCTTCGACGGGGCTGTTCGAAACGTGCTAGTTTTCGCTAAGGCAGACAATTCTTACATGAAAAAAACAGTCTCGACATAAAATTGAAATCAATCTTCTTTTCCCCCGTAACATATTGATTGGTAATTTTTTTTTCCTTCGAGAAGCATTACATTATTCATCCTTTAACGAGAACGATCGATTCACGGAGATGAATTTATACGACGAGAGTATCGTTATTTTCCGTCATTTCATTGCACCGATGCTCTGTCGCGTTCTTCATAGTGGGCACAGCTCGTTGAAAAATTCCTTCAGGATAATACAGTGATTTATCACTTCTATTCTTCTTCGGAAGGTTATGTAACTGTGTGATGCTATTCATTATATTTTTCCAAGTAGAGGGTTTTTTTTACACGGTCTAGCAATAATAAATGCTTATTTTATTATCGGAATAATATGGCTACTGTAAATTGAAAATTTATTAGTCCTTTATTATTATTATTTTTTTTTTTTTGATCAACAGGCGTAAAGCGAGGAATTATGTGACAGAAATTATTTCAGGCCCCAATAATTATATATACATATGACGTAATATATTTCATTAGACCATAAAGGTATCTATAGATGCGTCTCAAATGTATAGATAAGACAGATAATTCATTAAACTAGCAAAGCACATTAATCCTCAAGTCAAATATATATGTCGAGATCTTGACTGAATAGCTTTGCTGCTCTATCTGTCACGCAGCATGAGAGAGAAAGAGAGAGATAGAGAGAGAGAGCGAAATATCGACTGATGGGGTCAGAGTATAAGGAAAGAGAGAGGGAGCTACGAGGGATTTGGCGGGATTACGGCAAAGTCACATATAAATGCTCAGACAAGTCCGAGCAGTGCGTAATTTCCGCGCGCAACTCAATCGTCCGCCTTGGATATATAACCTATATATACGAGGTTTATATGGGGGGGGGGGTCAGGAGAGGGGAAGCGAGGGGCCGTATACAATTGTGTGTGTATATATATTTTATATGTATAGGATGCATCGTGCGCATTGCTATTTTTGTATTCTGCGCCGTAATTCCTGGCGTTCTTGCGAATGGAGCGGAAAGAAGTTTATCTTATATACGTATATATATATATATATATATATATATATATATATATATGCGTATATTATACCTCGATAAAACGCGTTGGGAAATTGCGCTGCGAGCGCAAAAGAATTTGTTGGCAAACTCCGCACAATAAACGCGAGAGGAAAGTTTCGATTCGATTAAAAAAAAAAAAAAAAAAAAAAAAAGAGCGGGCGCGCATGCGCGAGTAACCGGGGAATGCCCGATTCTTTTTATTCTACACATTATATCGTTCGAAGCGCGGGAAAGCGAATTTTTGACCTTCTACCGTGTGCGCGACCGAATTGTGCTTGGGAAAGGCGAGTTGTAATTTTAATGCTTGCCGATTGTAAGCTTAACACGGCTATTTATATCTGCTCTTCGCCGTTATCATAAAATTATCTATACGTTTATGAAGACATGTAATATACATATTTGAGATTGAATTTCTGAAATTCATGTTGAAAGCAACGATTTCCCATTCACGAAGCCCAAAATCATCGTTGAGATCGACATCAAATAAGAACAATCGTTCAAATCAAGAATTCGGAACAATTCATTGTAATGCCCTGGAAAGGAGACGTCATCGACAATAACCGCCCAATATAATGATACGAAATGTAGCCCTTAGTTATTATTATTATTATTATTATTATTATTATTATTATTATTATTATTATTATTATTATTATTATTATTATTATTCGTATTATTATTATTTATAGATTCATTCTTGATAGATGCATCGAGGACGTCGGTGAATCCAAATAAAATATCCGACACATACCCGCGAGCGTGACCCAAGCTACGGAGTGTGAGAGAGAATTAGAGAGCCAATTCTTGTGGTGAAATTAAGAAGGGGTGCTCTTCCTTTTCATCCATAGTGTAAAGCGTCCAGGCACGCGTGCAAGCGTAAAACCCAGCGAAACAGAAATCCTCTAGATCTCTAACACGTAGATAAACTTATATATATATATATATATATATATATATATATATATATATATATATATGCGCACGTATGCGTCGATTCTCCGCCCGTGCGCCAGTGACATTCATTGAGTCCGAGAGCTCGAGCCAGAGAGGAGGGCTAAAAAAAAGTATACAGCCGTCCCTCGTGCGGGTGCGCAACTCGCCCGCAACAAAGTCGATATATATATACCTATATACCCGAGACCTTTTTCCCCATTTTCTCTCCTTCTCTCTCGCGCTATCTTTCTCTCCTTAGAGCGAACGCGACGCGCGCTCGTCGACTCTCCTTTATCTTTTACGCTGCATTAATTCCGCCCGAAGGCACGGGGGAAGGAGAGAGAGAGAGAGAGAGAGAGAGGGAGGATCGAGGGTAGCGGGGAGAGTAAGAGAATAAACTGCACTAGCCAATTGTTCGCGGGCGGGCGCGCTCGCGGGGCTTTTATATAAAGGAAACTTTAAGCTCGAGAGGGAGAAAAGAAGTGCGCACGGCCCGTCTTATTTAATTTACTGCGAGCGCCAGCGCGCGTGTGTCTTTTTTCTTTTCGCGTCGTCTTCACCGCCCACCCTCCCTCCGACCGTACCGCACCATTAGCCGAATCCTTCACCTCGCGCCCCCTCTCTCGCTTTTCGTGGCTTTAAGTCGTCGCAATGAAATTTGCGTCGTCTCGCGGGTTATATCTTTTCAGAGAGGGTGATTTGTTGGGAAAGCTGTCGCGCGCTCGGCAATCCTATTGCGGGTGGTAAGGCTGTATGTATACCGCCCCCCCCCACATACACTCACACACTAACCACATACAGAGACGCGCACGAGCCCACAAACACGACGTTGCCGTATGGGATTAACTCGATAATGGGAGAAAATCTGAAGAAGAGAGGATGATGCTGTCTTTATCCAACCGACTGAGATGACAATGACATTTACTCTCGTACGCTTCCGAGGTAAAATGTCCTCTCTCCCTCTCTCTCTCTCTCTCCGTCTCCGTTTTTCATCGCCCGATCTGTGCTTATTCAGCTATCCTTGGAACGAGAACGAGGGAGAACACCGCACCGAGGCGTCGGCGAGAAAAGTTCGAGACCTGACGTTATCACGGTAAATAATCCGCGAGCGCACCTGCGCTTCTGCCGTTGCGACTGCAGTGTACCGCTCTCTCCCCGAGACTCCGCCTCCCCTCATCCCGCCGGTGCGCGATAAATTTTGTTTATCGATAGAGTGAGATAGCGCGAGGGGGGGGTGGGTGAGATGGGACGGGGAAAGAGAGAGCCCCCGCTCGAGCATTCGTTATAACGCTGTGCAAAGCGATCCTCGACTACTATGTATATATACAGCAGACATGTTCGCGATCGCTTATCGCGCTCGACATATATATATATATATATATATAGGCAGCTTCTGATTTTGATGGATTTTCGCGAAAATCGGCGGGTTCGATTGGCGCGTGCGTGCACGGTGCATTTTATAAAGTACCTGTAAATACACACACACACACACGCATATATATATATATATATATATATATATATATATATATATATATATATATATAAACCGTATAATGTCAAAAGCATTTCACGATATTCTCTTTTTCAATCATTTAATATAGAGATTGCGCGATGACGATCTATACGTCGGAATTTCTTCGGGGAAATAATTGCGTTTGCCCGATACCTTCTATCGCTGATTTATCATTACATGGAATTCCATTCTCAATACGTATATATATATATATATATATATATATATATATATATATATATATATATATATAAAGATGCGCGCGCATTTCAAAATATTGTATACGTATAGGATCGGTGTGGTGAATTTTTTTCTTTTCCAATTTTGAGAACGGGTGTATGTAGATTAGTTAAGTGGTTTTATAATAGGCCATCGATTAAAATTAGTCGAGGAGATGGCGAGAAAGAAGGTCGACCGAGGGGTCGACAATACATAATTTGTATCGAATTATTGATTTATAGTATAATTCTTTTCCTTTTCAGAAACGTCCTTCGTATAAAGAAAAAGTGTACAGACGTTATACTTCTAATAGCTAAATATAAAAGTTTATTGTTTCTTAATAAGGGCAGTTAAACAGCTGAGAGGCTGGCCGGCCATTACACTTCGAAATGGTTTAATCGCGTTCTAGATCATAATCCTGCAATTGGGTACTTTCCCATTTGTAATATCGGGAGTTTTTTTTTTTGGTAATTCGACCAGCAGAATGCAAATCCACGAATAGCCTTTGTTCGAGAGAGAAGAGCGTTGAAGAAGAGCGTTGTTTAAATAATTAGAAAAAATTTAATATTTCATCTATTTTTTGTCTTTGTTGATAATATGCACCTTAACGAAGAGTTTCTGAGGCTGATCTTCCCATTCAAGTTCGAATTATGTAATTTTTCAACAATCTGAACTACACTCGTGAAATTGCAATTGATGAGCTTTTTTGAAAAATTCCATTTATACTCTCTGTTTATAAGTTTAATTAATCATTTCAAACTCAAATTATTTTTTCAATAAACAATGGTTAACCAGTAATAAACGATGGAGTCTCTTTTTCCAAGATGAATCGTGCCTTTTTAATACATTAATCGATGCTTATATTTGGATTCAAAATTTTTGCGTTTAAATCTATCTAACATTTGATTAATGATGTAGTTTAAACAGAACGTAGAATTTTTCATTTCCCGATAATAGCAGTTAATTGAAATTGTACGAGTAGCTCAAGTTATTAAAAAAAAAAAAACAAAAACTAAAACAGCAAAGTATAAAATTCAAGAATTGTCCCCGATAAAAGCTGTTTGTTCAAGACTTTTGTCCAAATCTTTAGAAAACATTTGCTCGGTAAAAAATTATTTACTGCCTCCTAGCTACCGGACCTAATTGTCTCTTAAATCGCACCCTATCCTGTTCTGAAACTGCTCTAAAAGCCTCCCGCCACGTTTGCATTCAGCCCGCGATAAAAAAAAAAAAAAACAAAGGAAAAAAAGTCTTTTTGTATAACGGGATGCACGTTATTTGCCAACGGAAAAGTCTCCTACACTGCCGCGAAAGGGCTAATATTTTTTCGTCAGCTGTAATAACGCGAGCGAGGAATTTTCAGCTACCCTTTCCCATTCTGCAGCTGCGCACGCTTTACCATCTACAGATATGAAATAATCGTCGATTAAAATAAAACGAGCTTCCACACTGGCTGTCGCGTCGCGCGCAATTTCAGTACAAACTGTTTCGCGTACGTAATATACTTTATATATCTACATACATGTATATATATATATATATATATATATATATATATATATATATATATATATATATATATACAGGAGTCGGAATGAAAATGAGCGGACACACGCGCAGCGGATGAAACGGAAGAGAGGCACCACCTACCGGAAATCTACTTCCTACTTGCGGTGCAGGAGGGAGCTCTGTGTGCGTGCGTGCGTGCGTGCGTGCGCGCGCGCGCGCGACGCGGTCGAAAAGTAAAGCGGTTATAAAGCTAAATTGAACGGTCAATTAACGAAACGGGCACGGAATTCTTTTGTGGTCAAATAAGAAAAGGGGGAATATATATATATATATATATATATATATATATATATATATATACATATATTCGGAAGTCGAGTGGGTTGTAAAATAAAATAAAAAGAAAAAAAAGCAAAGGATTACGGCACCCCATTAAGTTTACGACGCGGTCGATAAGTAAAGGGTCGAGTGGTTCTTCTTTCTATCTTTTTTTTCTCGCTATTTTTCGGGTTAAAAAAAATGCTCTATATACTCGTTGCAGCGAGTGCGAAATATTCCAATGAGAATGTACGAGGCAAGGAGACAAAGAATTGCAAAATATCATATTTAACGTGAGCGTATATATTACGTATCCTCGGTAGCGTGTTATTATCAGAGCATACTTATTACGCGACCGCGTATATAATGCATATATTAAACACGCCACTTTGGATTTTATACGAATTTTTTTATATAGTTGAACAATATATATATATATATATATACAGGAAATGGGGAAAAATGCGGTGGCAGGTTCGTGTGAGAATTTCCGTGGCATGATTCCTCGACGATTCGACCGTCGCGAGTCAAATTTTCGTTACATAAGCGCGTATCAAAGCCCAAGCTGCGCGCCCCAAGAGCGAACAGTCAGAGATATATATGTGTATTATATGTGTATATTGTACACACGATAGACGTACATGCACGTAGAGTCTTGTCGCGGGAGGAAATCTGTACTCGCTCCCCACCCCTTCCCCTTCATTTTTAGCCACATAATACGCCGCCGCCCGGTTCTTTTCTCCCCTCTCTCCTGTCTTTTCCTTTAGTCATACGAAGGCCGCACACTGGCGCGCAATTATCGCGACCCGAGCTGCGTGCGGGGGTAAAATAAAAGGGAACGAGGCGCTGGCGTGGCTTTTAATGCGCCCGCCGCAGCCCGCGCGGCGATCTCGAGATTTCGCGCGCGGTCGATCGATCTCGGCGCGACGGGACGCGGGAGCACAAGCGCGCCGCGCGCCTTCACGCGTCTGCCATTGTGTGCGGCCCCTCGCGTGCGCTCGCGTTAATTTGCGCGCGCGCGCGCATAATGGTTGCACAGTATTATATATCGGTCTCGAAATGAGCCGCGCTACTTACACCAACTGTTCTTGTATAAGTGCGCGCGCGGCTGCTTACGCGTGTAATACGGGCACGCGGCCCAGAGATTCCGTCGAGCAGAGCCGGGTACCTACGCGGGCATGGGATAAAGTCTCGGGCAAATCTGGCCGCCGTCGTTCGACGACGGTAATATAAGTGTTATATTTAAACCTCATTAATCAATGGCACGGATCTCTATCTGCCTCTATGTGACGTCATCAGGTGCAGCGGCACAGAGAGCTCCATTATACGCGCGACCCGAATCGCGGTGGCGCGCGCACGTGCGCAGCAGCAGCGATCGCCTCGACGCGCTATGTTTTGTGTATATGTTGCGCGCCGCCGCTGCCGCTGCCGCCGCGTTCCTCGTTTGACTTTTTTTTACATGCCTTTTATGACTACGTGCGTATAATATGCTTCATTGTGTCGCGCGTATGTGTAGATTTAGATTGGTATGGGGGCACACAGGTGCCGCGGGAAAAGTTTACCGACTAGAATACGTCTACTATGAAGATGTATATCGAGGATAGAAGCATTTATATAATACACTGAGCAAAATGTGTATGTGTGTACATATATATATATATATATATATATATATATATATATAATATATATATATATATAATTCTCTTTTGAAACAGCGTGGAATTTTCGAACTTCGACCACTTATTGGCGAGGGTCTACATAATTTTCCATTGACCGTTTTCGGGCTAACGTTTACAATCAAGATATATATATATATATATATATATATATATATATATATATATATTACAGGTAATGCATATCGTAAATTGCCGAATACTATTATCTCAAAATTATGGGGAGAGCGCGAGATATGGAGTGGACAAAAAAAGCTCAGGGTCTTCCATATATATTCAAAGAAGTAGAAGTATATCTTGAATATACGGTCTCATTGAACAGAGTTATATTGACCAAGAGAGAAAAGAATAGATCTTTGCTTTCATAGCTGTGTGTCACAGTTCCTGAAAATAATGCCCGATTTAAACCGCTATACGTCTCCATTTCGTCTACGATTTCGAGGAAAAAAAAATTAATTGTCAATGGTTGGTTAATCTTATCTATAATATGGGGATTTATCTTTCTAACCAACGAAGCTTTATAAGGGCATTGCAGAAAAAACTAGCCTGTATCGGTATCGCCCATTAATCGTCGTTCGACCTTTTGCTCACTGGAAAAATAAGGATCGAAATGATTTCGGAGATGCTCGTATATGATTGCGATTCCAAATTTATCTCCAGTTCAATTTATTCGAACACAATGTTTCACGCCGCTCGTTCACGATTTAAATTGATTTATGATTCCACGTCATGTCGACGGATTTCGATCGATCCCCAACGATTTCACAAAACGTTACTTCGTACGTTCGGACTGTGTTCGTGCGATTTCATAAGAATTCGTTAGCTAGAGTCACATTGCGGTTTGAATTAAATATAGAGTTGGTCGATATATTTGGTATTGAAATAGAAGTGATCCCTTATACATTCACAGTACAGTAAAGCATCATTCTATACAAGATTAATCGACACACTTTTCTCGCTCGGAGCTCCGTTATATATATATACACACAACAGTACAAAGCTCCGCACATTGATTATACTGCATCTCCATATCCGTGCCTGATGCCGAAACAATCGCCGCGCGATCGTCTACGTGCACACATGGCCGATCGAAAGTGGTTCACGTATACATAAAAAATGGCAACAATACGAGATACATCCCGCCGCCGTGTGCAATGACGTCAAACTTCCAGACGGCCCAGGTTCTCGTTATTATAAGCTTTAAAACACGTGCATGCTGTGTATATGGACGAGTCGCCGAGAGATAGCGAGGCCCCTCGGTGTGTATAGAGAGAGAGAGAGAGAGAGAGAGAGAGAGAGAGAGAGAGAGAGAGAGAGAGAGAGAGTGGAACTATAAACCAAAGCTCCGGTGCGCATCGCTCCATCGAATATTCAGCTGAATATGTGTGTGTTTAAAAAACTCATGTCTCTCTCTCTCTCTCTCTTTCTCTCTCTCCCTCTCTCTCTGTAAGCTAAGTATAATCCCTGATAAACATTTGACTCTATTTAATGCATATACATATAGAACATTTCAATTGAATCGTCAACACTGCGATGTATACGCGCCTATGACAAGTCCATCCTTCTAATGCCATGTGCTGCGTTCGGAACGCGGCTCGCGAAACGGAACGAGTAATACGTGCCATATTAATAATCGGCAGCTCGATAAATCCACCCCAGCGTCTCGTATATGTATTACGCGCGAAATTGAATCGAAAGCGGGCGCTCGGCCCTCGGCAATTTCGACAAATCCCTGCTCTCTCTCTCTCTCTCTCTCTCTCTCTCTCTCTCTCTCTCTCTCTCTCGGCTCCGGCCTATCGATCGAATTGTACGGATCGTGTCTAAACAGCCAGTTTTGTACCGGGCGCGCCGAGACGCGTCGTCGCGTGACGAGCAGCTCGCGCGCGCCCGGTCGAGATCACGATTTTTACCCCGATACTTGGCGCGTCCAGCGCCATGTATGTATTAAAGTTTTTCGCTCGTCGTTGTACATAAATATACACACGCGTAAAATAACAATCTAAAATTATAATTATATACCTGCGGAGAAGTTTGCGCAAGCGCGTCGCGTGGAAGACGCAGGTGGAGTCGTCGCCAACGCCGCCGCCGCCGCGACCGGTGATTAGATAAGGATTAATCGGACCGATCGTTATCTCGAGCGAGCCAACGCAATTTGCCCCGTCGACGAATTACTTACCGATGGCTGATGATGCAGAGAAGTGGAGAGGCGGACGAACGGGAGAGGTTTTTTTTTATATACGTATGGCGCGCCTCGAACGGTGTAAACCTACACCGAAATACCCAGCTGATGTCGAAAGGAAAGCAGTTCTGCTCCTTCAAATTGATATTAAGTTATACGGAAGAATACGCTTGAGATAAGCTAATTAAATCCATCGATTTTGGGTACTATAGGAAAGAAAAAATTCTACAGAAAGCGCCTCTCTTACCATGTTGAAATGTAAATTAATTATACATCGTCTATAGTATACTGTCAGGCATACTTAGCTATCGTTCAATGAATATTTTTAAACGCAACTACCATATAGTCGTTGTCTTGTCAACGCGTACCGATTACGGATGTATTCGAGGCTACTTCGCTTCGCTATCAGATAATTAAAAGGCGTAGAAGAAATAACACGGCAATATAGATGGGTAGGCCAGCTTTTTATCTTTTCTTTCGTAATGTATACAGAAAACACATTTGTAAATCGAAATTTCAAAAGAAACGGCGAGGATACTTTCGTCAATTACATAGATAAAAAGTAATTTGCACGTACTTTCATCGATTAAGCGTTTAAAACGATTATTGGCATATATATATATATATATATATATATATATATATATATATATATATTTAATTTGGGAACGAGGTATAGTGAGTCGAAGTGTGGCAATCTCGCCGTGCCCGGCACAGCTCCCAAATCGTATATATATATATGTATATATATATATATATATATATATATATATATATATATATATATATACATATATATATATATACATCCCATGAGTGATAAGAGAGCCAGAGAGAGAAGAGAGAGAGAGAGAGAGAGAGAGAGAGAGAGAGATAGGGTGACAAACATAAGTGACTCATCAAAATTCCCATCTACTCTCCACACGACCTGTCGCACAATCTACAAATAACACCGGCGGCAGTGCAACATTGCCTCGCACAATTACGCGGCTGTAAACACGGGCGGCCGGCCGCATGCACAAGTCGCCCCGGATAGAGCTCTCAGCCAGGCTCTCTCTCGCCCCCCTCCCGATGTATATATTTCTCGCATTCAACCCTCTCCATCCATTGCTCTATCTATCCTTTTCTCTATCTCTCTCTCGTTCTCTCTCGCTCTCTCTCGCTCTCTCTCTCTCTCTCTCTCTCTCTCTCTCTTTCTTTCTCGACTATCCCTTCACTGGACCAATTCATGAGCTTTAATAAGCACTAATTTCGCCGACAAAGGACGTTGGGGACGAGGAGGCGGCGGAGTTTGAGGTAAAAATCTGCGCTTGACAGGCGGCCGAAAGAGATAGCGAGAGAGAATCAGAGAACGGAGATGGAATTAAATCGGTTCTGCATTCCTATCGGTAGCTGCTCCTCCTCTTCATATTACGAGGCGACGTCACCGTTCAATTTTCGCATCCACGCGCAGCTGGCGCTGAAGTCTTAAATCAATTGTCGGCACAGTGAGTGAATAAGAGAGGGAGAGAGAGAGAGAGAGAGAGAAAGCTATGCGCCCATTATCACTTCGTGCTGCGCGCGACGAAGCACGAAGACGAGATCTTGAATTTAGTGTGTGTATATATAATATATATATATTATATCTGCACAACTCTCTCTCTCTCTCACTCTGGTTTCTCTCTCTTTCTTTCTTTTTCTACTTCTCTTTTTATCTCTCTCTCTCTCTCTCTCTCTCTCTCTCTCTCTCTCTCTGACATACACACACTCTCTCTCAGGCAGTCTTGGTGCTAATGCGACGCTAACGCTGCTATTGGCACGTCGCGGTCGCTGCCTCTGACAAGTTGCACGAGAGGCTCAGGAAGCACCCGTTTAGCTCCGCGTGCATGCGTGTCTGTGTACGGTCCCGTGTACATCAACGCTCGTCGCCTGTACAACTATTTCCTATCGGGTCGGTGGTGTACAGAAGGATGGAGAGGGGGGGGGGAGGAATCGGGGTCGCGAATATAATAAAAACGCTGACCGATGGAGTAGTCGGAATAGCCGTTGGCATTCGGAAAGTCCACGAGGGTTGTGATTTTTTGCATACAAAGTACTTGCGGAATAAAATGAGATATCTAATGTCCAGGAAGAGTATTTGAAAAGTGATAAGATAATACAAACGGTAATGGGAATAAATGTCCCAATTGACAAACGCATGTGATTAAAGCTTTCAGTTGTTTGGCTTTTAATAAAGCATGTATCAATCCGTTTGAAAATGAAACCATGTTTTCGACAAAAAATTCTTTGAACTTTTTAAATCTTTCCAATAGAGAATATAACCATCTGCTGCACGTTTCAAACACATAGACGGTCTAACAAAGACAGTAAGATTTTATTCCAAAATAGTTCACTTGATGCTTTAGCGCATAGGTCAGTCTGGAATGAATTGCAAATAACTCAGTCTTTGGATGGAGCATGAATGACTGGTCCAACTGTGCTAAGGTAATGCAGAAATGTTTTATATTCAAAAAGGCTATCATCTTTCATCGGAGGGGCAGACATTGAACAACATTCATTAAGTATTGCTATTAAGCCGCGATCGGTCTTTGGCGATCTACGAGCAAAGCTGTTAAACTACTCCTTCGATGTCTTCACTTATTTCTTAAGATGATGTATACTATTCCATTACAGAAGTACGATATCTCATTGAAAGTCAATTGTCGATCCCATATCTCTGAAGTTTTGGAGTAGACAGAAGTAAAGTCTTCATCTTGGAGTGAAACAAATCTGGATGTCTTATTATAGACGGCACGAATTGTTATGTCTTGATGATGATATACAAGTTACTTTTATTACGATACTGTTATCTAAGACAGAAGATGTCTGCATCAGTATATGGACAACTCCACCGGTAATCTCAGAATAACGCCCCCTTTTCCATTCTATAATTAACGAAGCGTTCCGAACCCAAATATATCGCTTATTCTTTCTTACCACTTTTACTTAAATCATAAACCCTCGATATTCAACGTCTGTCGGTGTCATCAGTATACGAGCTGTACATCATTCTGTCTTAACTGATGTTCCTTCGTTATAACAGTGCTTCCTTACAATTTAAAGCAGAACGTATTTTCAGTATTTTACGTTAGTAATATCATCTTTCTCAAAAGTTCTATTACATATAATTCACTGCATCCTACATCCTAAAACTGTTCAATTTAGGTTCAAATCAACAATAAGTAGTGAAAAAATTTAGATATATATATTTAGATTTTGACGATGTTACACTAATGTAGCAAACTTTATATTATAATTTGTATTCAATATATCTGCTTTATCGTATTGCGATTTTGTATGAAAATAATACAAACAAATGTACGCCTATCTATCTATACTTTATCGACTGCGCAGCTTCCAGTCCGTGTACCAGTCTCAATTTCCGTGTATATCAAAAATCTCCGATACACGAGCTGGATGGGAAAATTTCGCGGAGCAGCCAGCGTGTTATCGGTTTCTCCCCCCCCCCCCCGACTTCACCCTCTTTCTTTTTCTTCCGCCCGACGTACACTCGTCTCCGCATATATAAGCTCTATATTTGCTTGCACTTGGCTGGGTATATATGCGTGTATATTATAGACACGACGCAGTTAGAAGATTCACTTACGCCCCGCTTTCATCTATTATTTATCCATTTTCTTTGTTTTCTTACGTTTATAGGCAGTTAGAAGGAGATGTTTAAGCTATAAAACATAATCGTAAGAATGTTTTATTAAGAATTTTTTTGAAATTTTCAGCGTACAGTTTTTCACTTTCTATTTGGCTGAAAAAAAAAATAATATCGATCCATAGGAAGAATTAGAACGCTGTTTTCATTTCATAAAAGCGAATTCCACAGAGATACAGCCAAAAAATTATCTTCCACACGAAAGCATACGATATGGATTTTGCGTGAACAAAGTAGCAATAGTCGAATCGACTACATTGACCCCCGTACTCTGTGATCACACGCAATTCCTGAAAATCGATTGGGACGGCCTCGTGGTGAAAATAGGGATTGCGGCTTTCTAAAAAGATTTACTGAAAAATGTTCTTATACAATCTTTTAAAAGCCCACAAATTTCAAGGAAATGGAGAACTGGGATATTTTTCAAAATAAACTTTACTAAAATATGACGTGCGATGGAATATTATATATTATATAGATAGTGCCTAGTGTCCGCATATACAAAGTAGTAGCTATATAGTGCTCCGTCCAAGTCAATCGAGAGCGATAAATTACTTGACTACGCTGAGTCTAATTTATGCGTTATAGTTGTATTTATTAACTTTTTTAAAACGAAATTCTTGACGTGTCTCAAGTTTCTCAACCGGCAAATTTTAATTGAAATAAATATTACTATGATGATACCTATGGAGCGGGACTCGGACATCACTATAGAGAAAGATCCAACGTACAAAAAAATAATGCGTCAAATCAAGCTTAACACGCTTCATTAGTAAAATTTATTTTACTACATTGATTCATAACAAATGTCGATGAGAAGGAAAATTCGTGATATTACGAGACACTAAAAATTCGCATTTTTCTTTATCATCGCCGCACGAATCGCCCGTGCTCGGTCAATTAACGAGTCCATAAGCGATCTCTCGCTCTCTCTCTCGTATCGGCCATCTCTCGCGTCTCCCTCGAACGAGACATCGGACGCCTCTAACCTGAAAGATATCCTAAAAAGGCAGTGTAAAGGCGCAAGGCGCGACGAGCTCTTTGCTCACCGAGACTCCCGTCGAAAATAGGCCGAGCGCACTCGCGCAATAACGCGCGCAAGAGACGGGCCGCGATGTCGGTGGAACGTTGCCCGTGGCGTAGCTCGCCGGGTCGGTCGTATCGGCCTTTGGTCCTCATCTCCCAATTATGTCTTTCTGCCTCTCCAACGCTTCCTCTAACTACGGCGGCTTTCGGATCGGCCTAATGATCTAATTGGTTGCGCAAGTGGCCGAGTTAGATGGGGAGAGAGAGAGAGAGAGAGAGAGAGAGAGAGAGGGACAGAGGTATAGACAGTGAGAGAAAATACGCTACCGTCACACGGTGCCAGCGGCCACATTATTGTGTACGCTGTCCCGTCCTATCATCTCCTTGTTTACGGGCAATTAGCTGTTTTTCCCTCATATATATATATATATATATATATATATATATATATATATATATGGGAGTTCTCTCTTTCCTTTCCCGTGCTTCCTGTTGCGCGCTCTCGTTCCGCTGTTACACGTCCAATTTCACGTTGGAAAACGCGATGCCTGGCCACATACTACAGGCACACACATAGGCGCGCGCGCGCACACACAGATGCGTGCGAGCGAGCGCTTAATTCGCCGATGCTGTATCCCGCGAAATCGAGAAGCATATAAGAGAATATTGGGAGTCGCGTCCTCCCTTTCCATCGAGTCCCGGCGAGTTTTTAATTAATCCTCGCTCTTTTTGCTCGCTTATTCTCGGCTTCGTTCTCTTTTATTTCTTTCGCCTCGCCAACGCGGTTCGCACGGATCACTTTGTTTTTGTACGCCTCGAAAAGCACATTCCTCTAAACAATTCAACGAGAATTAAGCCTCCGATTCTGTGGATTTTCCTGTACACATATACCCCTCGCCTATTGTTCAATTGTACAAATATTTCTGATAAGAGTAAAAAAAAAAAGAGGAAAAGAAAGAGAAGAAAGAACGAAGCTAACGAAAGCCAATTTTGGGCTTTCGAAAATATTTATGCCTCTTGGAAAAACTTCTTTCTATGCGCTTTTTGCGCTCATATCTTCGATCCTAAAGAAAAAGAAAAAGAAAAAAGAAAACGAAAAATAACTTTGGATGAAGCATGACGCGTTTTTTTCCTCAACGCGATTCTTTATCGCGAAAAGAATTTTGGATAACGAAAAAGGCAATATCACCTTCCGCTGTAGATACGCATACGAGCAGCGTAGAATTTGAATAATAAGCGCGAACGCAGGAGGAGAGGCGTGGAAGGTGGAATATGAGAGTTGGGACGAGGAGAAAAAAACCCGTATACTTTTTTAAAAAGAAGCATTCAGCGGGTATCGATCTATACATATACTTTTGAAGACCACCTGGTGTAATCTTCCTCATCCTACCTCTCTGTCTCTATCTCTCGCTCTCTCTCTCTCTCCTCTCTCGTTATCTCTTGAATTTCTGGACTGAAGGGAAGCATTGGCAATGCAACGTTTCCTAATATGTTCCCGCTTGAATAATAAACCCGCTCGCCTTATTCAAATTTCTCGGACCTAATGACACACGTTAGATCGATGAGACGTAAATTTATCGAAAATGGCTTGATCGTTCGGAATTCGCCACGAAGTAAATAAAAGTGATCCATTGGCGAATTAATCGGAAGGAACAAGCGCAACGTTATACGCCTGGCTCAACTTGGGACCTGCCAGTCTTGTGTATACACAACTAGGAATTCCACGCTCCCCTAGACTCCGTTCTTCTGAAACTTTGCGACTCCTGAAATATCCACAGCCTTTCGACATGATCAAATGTTCTATTATACATTGTATATGTAGACACCAGCGCCGCCAGTATCCGTCTCCTTCCCCGTCTAAACAGCGCGCTGCTCATCGCGGTCTTTCGCTGCGCATCCTTTCATCTTCGCGCGCGCGCGCGCGCTGATCGAGCAGCAGAGCACGCAGAATAGAGGATACAGCGTCTGTAGAGCCGCCTGGTTTGTAGAGATTCAGAAAGTGAGACAGAGAGAGAGAAGAGAGAGAGAGAGAGAGAGAGAGAAGTAGACATAAGTAGAAGGCAGGGAGGCAGATTCAAAAATAGAAACCCCGCGCCATTTCGGCGGAAGCGGGATAGAAATACCTCGTTTTTCAAGGTCCGCTCGCGCGCACGCGATATTATATATACCATGGATTGATGTTGTGCACGAGCCATATTCCGCGATAGAAGAGGGACTTTCGGAAAAATTCCGCGAGACGAGCCGGGCTTTCACGGATTTATCACGGTAGTTCTTTTTCTTCTTTTTCACGCGTGTATCTCTTAGAATGACGCTTCTATCGTATCTGGCGCACCGAGCGAAAAAGCAAAAGAACGCCCGTCTTAATCGAATTTTTGACATAGGCCTAGGTAAACAAGTACCATATTTTGGAATTGGCTCAGGGTTAAGTATCGTATAATTTTACGAAGGTCATTTTGTTCAAAAATATTGATTATTTTGCTTTGCATCAGTCGACGTAACTAGTATTATTAATTTAATTATGATGGTTTTATTTCTCGAAGTGCATCTCAAGGAAAGTTGCATATATTCGAATGCAATGGGCACAGGTTTCAATAATGTTTAAATCGAAATAAAGCCGTCTCGTTAAGAAACTATAAATGAACAATATAACCAAAATTCTTCTTCGTTATTTATTAAATTAATGATTGAGATTATTTTAACATAACTAATTTAGCTAGTTTTAAACTTTAAATCCTTCAACAGAATGATGAATAATATTCAAATTACTGCATATTTTTACAGATTTTTTAAATTATTTTATTTCGGTTAGCGAAATGCGGCTAAAAATTTATCCTCTCATTGCCTTTGCAAATTAAGGCATACGTATTTTATGCACATTATTATTGTTAATTATGTTTAATAATTATGCTTTATACTTTGTCTATGCAATACAAATACAGCAAATCGTTTGTCTATCAAAATGTCAATTAGAAGACAAAAAAAAATTTCAAGAAGAAAATTTCTCTCATTTGTTTCTTTATACCTGAATTTTTATCGCTAATTTTACGCTGTTAAACGAAGCTCGCCATGTGCAATTTCGCGAAATGTGTTTTTCAAGCGGGAGTGGGAAGGGGAGAGCGGGAAGCGTTTTTAGGTAACGCACCTCGCATCGGCTATTTAATACGTAACCGCGCGATGTAAATTAGCTTAAACCGTTCGGCGGACGGTGCACCTCTGGCTAAAAGAAAAAAGTACAGTGCGTTCGGAACGCGCGTCCACGGCTGAATTTGAAAAGAGGAGTTCAAAAACAAAAATGAAGGACGAAATGAGCGCACCAACCGAGCAGAGACAACGATTGAAACAAATGGCTCGCCTCGAAACTATTCGCGGATTTAATGAAATAATTCGCTACCCATCCTGCTCCCGCACCACCCTCCCCTTTCTCGCTCGCAAACACGGATCTACATTTGTCTCTCGTCAAAGAATAATGCGCCGAATCGATGAAATTAATTACGGACAAGGTACGGTCGAAAGAGGAGGGGGGCTGGGTCGGAAAAAAATTGCGAAAAGACAACACGTTTAGGCCGCTTAGGCAACGAATTATACAGAGAGCGTCAAAGCGATACTAATTATTCGTCGGTGGTGCGGCGAGGAGCGGGGGTCTCCCGCGCGTACACACACACACACACACGCGCGCGCGCGCACACAATCAGTGCCTCGTTACGGTGACAAGCGCACTCGGGGAATCTGTTTCGTTAATCGACTACTTTGTTTACGCGCTCCCGGCCGGATTTGGGAATCACCGCCGGGGCTCACGGACTCGCTATATAGCGCGTGGTCTACTGTCTCTCCGCGGAGCTCTCGACCGATGGAAGGTACGAGACTGTGGGAGGGACGATTAAAGCTTCAACGCGCGCAGAAAGGACAATAAGCACCACAAGAAGGCGAGAAAATAGCAATTTTATCCTGCACACACATATATATACATATATATATATATGCAAAAAATCGCGTATCTCCTATTCCCCATGACGTGCGTATAAGAGCAGACAACGAAATCTGCTCTCGGCGCGCCTTAGCTGTAAGAGCTCCGTTCGCTCGGATAAAAACCTAGAAATTAATGCAATAACTCAAAGGAGCAGGAGGCAGAGGAGGAGGCGGACGAGGAGGCGTGGCGGCGGCCGCAATAATTGAAACGCGAGCCAAGAACGTAGCACGGGAGCGAGAGAGGGAGATATACGAGAAAAGCTTCGGGAATAAAAGCTTCCGGGTTGCGCTGCGCGGCCTTAATACAAAACTTCCCGAACTTTCCTGGCGATATGGCGCGGCAAGAAGGGAATTCATTCCTCTGCGTACGCCGGCAAGAGGTGGAGGGGGGAGGGGGCAGGGGCGAGACGAGGGCGCAAATAAAGCGCGAGCGTACAGCGGAGCGAAGGAACGAAGAATACGCTCCTCGACTTCCCGCGTCTTATGCCCTCGTTACACGTGGAGGGTGCGGTCGACGGCCGAGAGGGGCAGGGAGCGGGAGGTGACGTTCCCGAATTCATCGGGACGAAAAATAAAACGGGGGAAAACCCCAGCCCCTATCCGGTTACGGGGGGGGGGGGAAGGGGACGTCCGGGCGACGAGACGGATGGCATGTTTTTTATCCTCGAATCGAAATAATACGACCGCACCGCGCGCGGCGACCCAGTTATCTAAGTTCGCGATGCTCGCCCCCGCGGCGGCGCGGCGCGGGCGACGCGCGCAGAAGCGCGCCCGGGCGTCCGTATAAACTTTGCCGGCGCGCGCCAGCGAAATTACGGAGCGCGTCGTCCGCGTCTCTTTTCTTCCCTTCCGGCCCTGGCGTGGCGGTGGCGGGGGGGGGGGAGCGGTCGAGAACGCAGAGCGCGGAAAAAGCTCCCGCGAGCGCGCGAAAACAAGGTACGGGGCTGCGGTGACGAGGCGGGAGAGGGCGGCGGCAAAATATGAAAATTCGGACGATTTGTCTCGGCGACGCGGGCGCGGCGAGGCGCGAGCTTTATTGTCGGCGACTTTTAGCGGTCGCGCCAGAGAGCTTTTTGCGCCCCGGCCGAGTATTTATTGGATCACCGCGAATTTATTAAAGCTGACCCCCCACTCCCCCCCCCCTCGACACTCGAGCGCGCCGCGTATAAATCTGCCTTTTTTCCTCGCGAGCGCGGTGGACGATTTGACAGGATGATGGGCGGCGCGGAGGGGGCGAGTGAGGCGAGAAGTTACGCGAATATTAGTTTTTTTAAAAATTATTCTCCCTTAGCGTATGAATTATTTAATCGTGTCTTTGCAAGCGTGCATTGGCTTTTCAATTAATTTTACATTACGCTGTGGAAAAAATGCGATGAAATCAAATAAATCATGCTGGCAAATACAATCGGTAAAATAATTTATTACATTCGATTCGAGATAATATTTATGGAAAGGAAATAAATATGTTATTGCATTGTTTAGTAATGATTTATGTAATTGAACCAAATATTTAACCGATTGTATGTGACGAAGTAGCCTTATGCGAATTTAATGATTTTTTCCCAGCTATAAGGAAGCGAAAGGCCAACGAATAAATATTGCAAAAACGATCGTTTCCCAATCATTCTCGGATCGTTTCAAGTACAAATCGCTTAGCAAACTAATCGCAGTTAATCCCTCTGCGCCCTCCTTCCCACGCCCCGCAACGATATTAAAGCTGACGCCCGCAGAAAATTTTCGAGAGCACGCCGCGAAAGTTCCGGAGCGATCGCTCATTGAAACTTTTGGATTGAAGCGCGATATGATCCTGTTTTAAAACAACTCCCTTCTCCAACGCTTGCCTCCCCCCCCCCTTTTCCGAGCTATTCCCAATGAGCCTCTCGTTCAGCAAGAAACCGGAACTTACGACTATTCTCCATAGTGGCTCGGTAATAATTCACTCCATTTAGCATCGAGACCTAGCCCCTCTCCGACCCTCACCCTCCCGCCACTGTCCCAGTCACATCAGGGAGGAATTACCCGGCAATAAGGCGGTTGCGACGGTACAGCGGTCTCGGAGACGTCTCGGTTATAGCTTATACGTCAGATGTAAAAAAGAGCGCGACGAGAGAGAGAGAGAGAGAGAGAGAAAGAGAGAGAGAGAGAGAGAGCGAGAGCATCGCGCAACACCGCCGGCCGACCATCCTAACAAACCAATTACGACCACGCGGCCGTGGGAGTACGAGGCGGTGGGGCGGAACAAGGCGCGCGAAAAAGGACGCGCGACGTATCGCGCGCGATGATGACGGGAGGGTGGGGGGGACGGCAGTAAATATTAATTCTATAATTGGCCGAGCGCTAAGTGATTTACGCGAGGCGTTAAAGTTTTCGGGATATTTATAGACCGGGGCACGTGTGCGACGTCTCGGCCTCCCTCGTCACCCCCCCTGACCCCCCTCCCCCCTCCGACACCCGCACCGCCCAGTGCTCCACTTGGCCGCCAAAGAGACTCGATAGCGTTTTCTTCGTTTTCCATCTGGGCCATTATACGTTTCCTCGGGGTGGACGTATTCGCTCGTTGCGCCCGCGTGGAGGACTGGGGGAGGGGTGGGATCGCAGCAGCGATGGACAACATTTTAGTGGAACGATCTTTTGTCGCGCAATTTTCGTCCAAGCGGCCGCATTTCTTTCTATGCCCGTACATTCGATTGTTTAGGTCGCTTTATCTTTCTCGGATAAATATATAAAAGAGCGTGAAATCGATAATTTTGGTCTTGACGCTGGAGTCTTGATTATTGTTTGGCTCAATTAGCGTTTGCTCACAGCTTGGTGAATCATGGCATACAGTCCAAAATCTACTTCCAACATTCGGAAATGCATTACAATCTTTGGATTCTACTTCGCCTGCATATTGCCAATTCACCGATGTGAACAATCATGTTTGGGACATGCAGTATATATATATATATATTTTTTTTTTTCATATATATTCATACTTCGTAATTTATTGCTATCGATTCCAAGGCAGGATATATTACGAGAAACCTGTGCTACTGTCAGTCGTATGCGCGAGTTGCGTTATTTTTCAAAATTTATCGTTTTCTTTTCCTGCTGATATTTCACGTTTCGTTAAAGCAACCGTCATGAAACATCGGATCCGCGAACAAGCATTATTGAGGTTAGCTTATTCGCAATGCCGGTATACGCGCATAAGAAATATATGTATTTTCGTATTTTTCCGAGATTTAAGTGACACTCGGGAGACGTAGGCAATTTTGTTTCCATACGAAATTGCCGATACGGGAACTGCATCGTTTTGACACGTATTTCATAATATATAACACAAAAAAAAATTTATTAGTTTAAGAACAAAAATTTATTCGTTTCATTACGTATACATATCGTTCGGTGCTTCTTTATTATAACGTAAGGATATAAATTAATAAATATTCTTATCGGTATTACAGTTATTATACTATAATGTTTTAAACTAAAATAATGACAGTCTGACTGTCCTTGTTGATATCAGCCCCGAAGAATCTGAAATAGAATTTATTACTAAAAATATATTACATTGAAAATTGAAAATAATAAAAATAAAATAACAATAAAATAAACTAAAAATAATAAACTATATTCTATGTTAACAAAGGACAACCTGTCTGCCCCTACTACCTTAAATATAAATTTTACTTTGACATCCGACGTTTCGAACCGCTACGGTTCATCCTCAAGAACTGAACATCGAATATAGTTGATTTGTTTATTAACATAGAATATAGCTTATTATTTTTATTCTTTTATTTTATTTGATTTTCGTTATTTTTTATTTTGCAATTTATTTCTTGCAGTGAGTTCTATTTCAAATTCTTTGGGAGTGTTAATAAACAAGGACAGTCTGTCTGTCAAAATTTGAGTATAATATAAAGACTGTTTCAATTTCTTTTCTTTATTATTTTGAAATTTCCGCCCGTATATATATATATACACATACCGTTCGAGAGATATGTTGATCTATTCGTCGAGCGCGGGCGAAATTCGATCTACATATGAAGTTGTAGCCACGTCCAACGACGCGAGCACTCGTAGCTCGTTACCTCCTTTTACCCTGCCTCGCTCTCTCACTCTTACTCTCTCTTTAACCCACTCTCGTCTCTCGCGCCCCGTTCGGGGCTCTCGCGTGCCTGTACACAAAAGAAGGAAGAAGGAACGGTCGCAAGGGCAGAGGGAGGGCAGGCAAAAACGTGCTAATGCACGAGGGTCGCGTAGGGGGAGGGGGCGGTATCTCGTAATGGCCGATAAATCGATCCAAGACCGGAGAAGTTTAGGACTTGCATGCTGTTTTTTTGCTTTCTCTCTCTCTCTCTCTCTCTCTCTCCTTCTCTTGCTCTCGGCTTGCCACTCCCCATCTATCTCGTTGCACTTTGCCACGTCCGATGAATATTAAAGGTGTCGAAGCGAGACGGTAATCGGGGCGGGCTTGTGAGCTTTCAGCGGTAGAGAGGGCTGTCGGCTAAAGTTCCCGTTGTATCCTCTTAATTTTAAAACGTATCGAGCAAAAGCCGCTGCCGTAGTTAAAGCGCGCGCGCGTGCGATGATTTATCGAGATGTCTTTATCGAAACGCGAAGCCGCTACTACGATCAATTAACGCTTTGACACGTTTACTTATGCGCGCCGAAAAGGAGCAAATTCATATTTGCCGAACAACTTGCGGTTCTGTTATGCGCGCGAGGGGGGAGGGAAAGAACATGTATCGACGCGTATTAGTCCGTCTATATAAGTTAAGCGCCGAAACTACCGGTGTTTTTTTTTTTTTTTTTAATAGAACGGGAGGCGTGTTTTTGCTATCCTACGAAAATAAAAAATTCATATCGAACGTTACTCAAAAGATGAAGAATACACAGGAAGTTTCGGCGTATTATATTAAAATCAGGCTCGCCAGTGATTCTTGAGAACCAAATCCATCGTTATTCAAAAATAGAAGCAATTGTAGTATTTTTCCGTAAAAATCGTTTGCGAGCGTTCATATATATATATATATATATATATATATATATATATATATATATATATATATAATATAAATACATATGAACGCTCTCCTATAACCCAAGGAGACATAGCATCCTTTCGCAATCGTGAGAATATCCGTGAATTGTTTACGGCGAGCGGATGCAGTTCAATTAAATGCCGAAAATATAACCGCGCCGTGCAACGCGGGCAATACATGCGTGCTTTTATGTAAACAACATAATGACAAACAGGGTCCGTAGCGCGCGTTTAATAATAACGTGCCTCTGCAATGCCACGGTGGCCAGGAAAATTTCAAAGCCGACGAAGGAGACAAAAAACTTTCGTTCCATTGTGCTCTTCTCAAAATTATCTGATTATTATATTTAATGCTCGTGTACAGTTTTTAGGAGTCTGACGTAATTTAGGAGGTCGGCAAACACGTACGTATGTATAGATGATACACGAAAACAGGACACGCGCGAATTACCCAAAAAGGCCAAGCATCACCAAAAATTCTCACATCGTGCCACGTCCGACGAATAATTCGGGCATTTTTTTTGTTTTTTTTTTTCTTTGTTTAGTTAATTGGTCGCGTGATGAGGCGATGAAAAACTGGGACGGCCGCGCGCGACGTGGCACTTACGTACGACAGGCTTTTCTCTTCGTCTCATAAACCTGGAAAACTTATTTTACTGCTTAACAGACCAGATAGAAAATGAGGATATATTTATGTGTAATTATTATGTGTTTGTATTCATAATAATTCGCGTATGGCCTTGTTATTTGTCAAAAATAACCGCACAATGGTCTTCGTGAAAAGTAACGCTATTCTTCCATTTTCCAACGCTTTATGTATTTATAAGCTCATATTAATTTATTTTATACATACTTGCCCATATATACGGAGAGGAATATTAGCAAGGCGATTACGAACAGCGACGTAGCGGAGGGGTGGCTGAATATTTTCGAGTAACATTGCGTTTTTAAATATATATATATATATATATATATATATATATATATATATGCATATAAGAGCGAGCGTGTGCCTCGAGAGGAGCAGACGACCCGACGAGCAAGAGCTCTCTCTCTCTCTCTCTCTCTCTCTCCCTCTTCCACTCCGACACGGGGGGCATCTCCGCGCGGTGCCCTTAATTTTTCAATAAATTCCAATTAAAACAATTAAAGCCACTCTCGCCGCATTAAAGCGTAATACGCGCCAGCGCGCCGCTCCTCTGATCCACCCCTCGCCCATCCCTCCCTCCTTCGCTCTACTCGAAATAAATTTCTAAAATATTCCGAAGCAATTTCTTCGGCGGGTACGCCGGGCGCTGGGGCGGAGTACTGAGTACCTAAAATTAAAGGTGGAATATGGCCAGAGTGAGAGAGACAAAGAGAGAGAGAGAGAGAGAGAGAGAGAGAGAGAGAGAGTAAGAGAAAGGGAAGGGGGTATCTCTAATGAGCATAACTGGAAAGCGATTAAAACGCACGGAGGGACTATTTCGGTTAATCGTCGAAGGGAATTCGCTCTCTCTCTCTCTCTCTCTCTCTCTCTCTTTCTCTCTATCTCTCTTTCACACACACGCACACACATACACACAAACGCGCGCATGTACGGTGTGGAGCACATCACATACAATCCCACGTGCGCGCCGCCAGCCGCACGGACTTGTGAAGAGAATAGTAAGAGTGCAAATTCACTGATAAATGATAACCCCGTGAATGTAAACGAAAAGAATGGACGTGAGAGCGAGATCGAGAGAGAACAAAAAAAAGAGAGTTTCCCCGATATCGAGGCAATTTTTCGGTCCAATGATTATATTCCGCTGTATTCTTTTCTTTCATTCGGCCTTTGGCCGCACCCTACCCCTTTACCCCCATCCCCGTCCTCCTCCTCCTCCACCGCCTCAATCGATCGCCATTGCGGCTTTTCTCTCGCCAGAGGCTAACGAGTTCTTAACGAGCCGAGGCCGTTGCAATTAAGTGCGATTCTCTCCTCTACCACCCGCCCTCCCTTCATCTGTCCCTCTTTCACTCCCGTTCCCACCGTCTATTCCTCTTATCCTACTGCCGCACGTCCCAGCGGCTAGCTCTGTCTTGATGGGAGAAAGACTGGTTTCATAAAAATTTTCCGTTATGAAGAAAGTTTTTCTCTGGATGGTGCAGGAAGGGGGGGGTGAGAAGGGGGTAGTGCGTGATGCGCAGCTTCGATAGACTGCTAATACCACCGCCACTATATATATATATATATATATGTTTTGAAAACTCAAAAAGGTTTATTTTACCAAAAAGATTTTAAGCGAGGAAGAGAGAGAGAGAGAGAGAGAGAGAGAGAGAGCGAAAGCTATCGTATGCTTTTGGATAGGACGAGTTATTCATCACTCGAATCTAAGAGATATAGCTTAACTTTTATTCTCGATAGAAATAGTGCCTCATTTCTGACAAAAGTTTGGTAATGAAAAAAACAGCAGGTGTTAAAGTTTTATTAATATTATTTATAGAAGTTGATATTTGAGTTGGCACTCCAGTAATACGTATTTAGAAATATATAAACTATTAAAAAGAAAAAGCAGAATGTAACTGAAAATACAATTATGTATATGAGGTATTACTAAATTATATCGAGTTCAGATTCATACGGATTTAGTAACTTCTGACTCAAATTTAAAGTAAATGTATTTTTAGAATTTATCTTAAAATTTATATACAAAAATGTAATACGTGCCACAATTCATCTTAATAATATAACATTTTTAACAACGTTATTTAAAGCAAAATTATAATATGAATTTAATGAAAAAAAAAACATACATTAAATCTTTACGTAGCAACTGCACGGATCTATAGATTACGCTCGAAACTTATTATGCTGCGCAAAAAAGAATAATTGTTATTTCCGCGCGTATGAGTAATAAATGTGAGTCAGTCGCAGCACTTGTTTCTGGAAAGAGACGAGAGAAAAAAAGAAGAAAAGATACCGCCTAACCTACTCAGAGTCCTATACGCTCACTTATCTGACAATTTTATTTCTAAACTTATATTGTATATATCTGCAGTCTTTTATGCACCTCCCGTCGGCCCGTTTCCTTCCATTCTTTCGCTGCCTCCCTCCCACTTTTTCGCCCATACACGCGTGCGTTTCACAAAAAGCCTCCGTATCGCCGGGAGCAGCAGCAACAGCGGCAGCATTTGTATGTACACGCGTTTACGCTCGCCAGGTTTTCGGGAGTCTCTCTCTCTCTCTCTCTCTCTCTCTCTCTCTCTCTCTCTCTCCCACCCTCTCGCACAGATTACACACGGAGTCACGGGGGACAAACAATCGCGCGCGGGACAAAGAGTCTTGTTTTCTCCTTTTTTTTTGCTTCCTCCGCTTTTCGTTTCTTTTTTTCGTTTTCTTTCTTTTTTTTTTTTTGTTCGTCTCCTCCGCGCGACTGGAACGTTGAAATTTACGACAGCCATTACTTGCGCTTTTCAGCCGCACACTAGAGCCCGGGCTAAAATAAATCACGGGCAAAAAGCAGAGACTCGCGATAGTTCATAACTCGCGCGCGGCGGCGGCGGCCGCGGTGTCACACAATAGCTGATAAGAGAAAGATGTGCGTGTGTGTGCATGTGTGTATGTGTGTGTGCGCGATCGTGCCTGTGTATGTGTGTGAGCGTCTGCCGACAGTCGTCGTCCTCGTTCTCATCGTCGCTCGCGTATTTCAATTAACAGTTAGATATATACATAGCTACTGTGAAATTTGGCCACGGAATTGCAGTTCCTATCGTGTCTTTCGCTTCCTGTGTGTGTATATATATATAAGAAGTGGTAGGTAGCAGCGCGACAGTAGTTATAGTATAACCACCCAGTGCCCAACGGTAACGGCAAGCGTGATATTCAGGAGGGGGGGCGAGGATAGAGAAGGGTGTGGGAGATACGACTCGAGGAGGAGAGGTCGGACTTGGATTTACAATCCCCGGACTATACCGACGACGACGCCACAAGCCACGCTCCGCCGAATTGGGTCGCAAAACGACGCTTTCATCGAGTTTCCAGGAGCGCCCACTGATCCCTCCACCCCCCCCCCCAAACACACACACACACACTCCCGCCAAAAATCATAGCCCGAGAAGTTCGTGTATGTGTGGTAAATCTTAGTAGATTTGCTGATATGGTCGGGAAGTAATTTTCGTAATGTTCTGTTCCGGCTATTTCTGCGTAAATGATATTGCTTAGAAAAGTTCTTTAAAGTTACTTCGCCAAAATGGTGAGGACGGGCTTTATAAAAAAGCAACGGTCAATTTATTGGCATAGCGATGCAGAAAAAATATGAGAAGGACGTCCACAAAAAATATTGTTTAGCTGTTTGATTGTACACTAAATCATCGCTACACAAATATAGAAAACGTAAACAAAAATAGTAGCGGCAAAAAGTGCGTAAAGTAAAGTAAAAATTTTCTTTTGGCAATAATTCATGAACGCAATAGAGTCATCAAGTACATCTCGAAATTGAATTCCACGACGAGTATAAGCTATTTTTTAATCGAATGCCCGTGAACCTAAGAAGAGTCAGTGCATAAGGTTGAAATTATATAGAAAAAGTACATAATAAGCAAAATAATGCAAAATTCACGCATGAATTTTTATATCTGACAAATGTGCTTTATTCAAATTGTCTCATGCATAATTTGTAATCATTCATAATCCCTTATAATCGGTCATAATAATATAAATAGACTGGTATATTATGCAATATTTGCGTAAAACGCGAATTTACAGACGCATCCTCATGGCCATACATGGGGGTCACGCAGCCAATTACAAGAATGTAAATCATACATTCATATTGCACACGGATTATTTACAACAATAATATATATATATATATATTGTTTTAGACTCACATTTTTAGAGAAAATAAAAAATGAATTTTACACTTATTGTTCATCTTATATAACAAAAGAACACGATATTCTCTTCCTTTGGAAAAAGAAAGCACTACCATCTTGTTGCTATCTCCTCGCTGTCTACATCATTGTGTAAACACAAAATAAAATTAAAATTCGTTTAAACACAAAATAAGCAAAAAAATTGCGAATACCGTATGTATTTTCATTTAGTTTTCTTTTTCGATTGCATAAAGAAAAGACATTCGTGGTTCGCGCGTGCGCGAATTTTTCGAACTCGAAACGCGCGGCTCGATCTCTCGTCGTTCTCAATCGGAATATTATGCACGCGAGGCACGAAAGCAAAATAATTCACTTTTTTCCCCGCCGCGCGGGCAAGCGCGATTTCGACATTTTCGCGCACGGCGAGGAACGAGACAGAAACAACGAAAGCGAAGAAGAAAAAGGAAGAAACAAAAACACGAATCGATTACGCGCAGCGCCAGTGGCGGCGTCACGAGCGTTTTGCCATATATTATATAACGGGACAGCGCCATCCACTGCCCGGGACCGAGAACCTCCCCCCCAGCCCTCCCCCTCAGCGCGTGTACTGTTGCCCTAATAACCCGTCGGCTCGTTGGCCTGGCGTGTCGACGCCTGCCCACATACGTATATACTTGTACATGCATATATGCATTATAAGCGACGACGCCCCCAAGCCGCGAAGGTTAATTAATTAACGCGTGGCGCGCGCGCGCGCGCGCTCTTCCCCATATATAACCGAGCGCGATTAATACTCCCATCAAAACAATATACGTCTGTACGTGGATAGGATCGCGCGCGGTCGTGCTTTACACGATGATAAAAGTCACGGGTCCCGGATTGCCGGGATGGTGTGTGTGGTCTTTTTATCTCTCCACCCCTCCCCCCTCCCCCGTCCCGCCCGCGTTCTTACATATTTACTCACACGTCGGCGAGATAAAATCGTGGGATTCCGCGGAAGAGCGTAAGCGGCTCGCGTTATGGCGTCACGTCCGGCGTCAATTATGCTCGAGAGGCGTCTGTCGCGATATTGAATAAGTACCCAAGCGTACAGATATAATGTGTATGGGAAGATGGTAAACTGGCTCTCGTTCTCGGTCTCGATATAGGCCGCTTGGCAGGGAAGCAGGGGTTACGTAACGCCAATGGAGATTCGGCGATCGCGAGCACCAAAGCCGATCCTTCGGTCCTACATACGTTCCGTGTGCTAAGAGCAAATATTTCCGTCCTCTCGCACCAGGCCGAGGGGAAAGAGCTTCGAGTTTCGTTTCTGCCCGTCTCTATTTCTCTTTCGCTCGCTCTTTTTTAAAAAGAATCTCTCGAAGATATTTAGCAGACTTCATGAAAATCGAAAAGATCCTATTTTCGTACGGCCTATCTGCTATCTGATAAACGGTAACGTGGTAGATTCGTCTGAAGATCATTATTAAGATCATCGACGTTATTAAGATTGACGTCATGGCATATTATATAACATTTTCCTATTTAAATCTACATTACGAATTCATCTACGTTGTCTATCCACTATACAAACACTGTATATATTTGTTAAATTGCATGATTATGCTCTTTTTAATCATTGTATATACATGCACAAATAAAAGAATACATATGCTGTAATATCCATCTCTTGTCCTGCGCACTTCCGATCCACGCGCACGATTTATCTTTATTCATATTTGCCTGATCCACGGGGATTGCGGCGCTTCTCCCCTTGTAGGGCGAGACGATCGGTAGCGCACTTGGCGAAATGCAACTGTCCCGCCAACACTGATACCTCGTTAAGGGCGCTGCTATTCATTACGGACGAGACCTCGCCTCATTTCTCATTCGACTAATGGGGGGGGGGGGTAGTGTATCTTTTCGAACGCCCGCGCTAGAGTGACGGGAAAAATTGTCGTTCGCCCGTTACTTACGTAATTCACCGGTTCGTTTCGTTATCCATCCCTTTTTTTTTACTTTTTTTTCTCTCCGTCGTGGCTTCTGTTCTCGCAAGGGCAGAACTCGTTTAGGCGCGTACGCGCACCGTCGCAAAAGCAGCGTCGGCGAGGTTTCGTGAGGTGCGCGGCGAGGACGTTTGAAAAAACGTTCCTTTTCTCTTTTCGCCGCGGTGTCCCAACGGCGCTATTGCGTCGACGATCGAAAAGCGCCGCGGCCGGGAAAGGCTCGCGTAGACCGTATATTATACTTACTGCACATAATGCGCGACGGATCGTATAACGAATGCGTGCAAAGGCTACACGGCAGTGCGTCCTTCGTGGATGACTCACCTGGAACAGAAAAATACGACGAGCAGATTAGTTACGCGCCGTCGAAAATTCGGTTTCAAAAAAAAAACAAGAAAAAATTGATGGTGGCATTTGTTGTAAGTATCATCATATATGCATATTATTAGAGTGACGTAAATTCTTTTAAAAACGTCTATACGTAAGATCCAGGAAGTTTGTTATAATGCCAAAAAGTTGATAAACTCTTCCGTTATTACGCAATATATAGAATATATAATTATCTGTTTGCTATATTTATTTATTTATTTATTTTTTGGTTAAAAATACGAGAAAGTATAAGAATGTACCTTATTTTCTTTTTCGCCGCACGATAATTTGCTACATATAATAAAATATTTATAATTTCTGGACCGCCCGGTCTTTTTCAATATTTCGAGTGATATAATCTTGCTTAAACAGCTTGCTTTAATAATAATACTTTATGAAATTGTATATGTATTATGTGTAAAAGTGTGCACAATGTTATATTTGAAAATTGTTAAATTCCTTATGTAAGAGCTTGGTAAACGGATGGAGCGAGAAACACAACAACAGTTCAATTATCTTCTCCGTCCGTACGTAATCCCAACGGAAATAGATTCTTCAGATTTGCTGATGAGAAGATATCAATTTCAAAAAAAAAAAAAAAAACATGATTTGCTACTTTTCACAGCTCTTAATTTTCTGCATATATTTCGATACGCAGAACTGTAACGGATGTTTCAGTGATTATTGTTAATTTTTTTTTTTTTTTATAAAATCGTGCACCTAACGAACAGATAAATTATTAATCAATGACGAGATACGAATACTTCCATGCTACCGATTGCCAACATAGATTTTTAGCTTCTGCTATCGCCCCTAATATTTTTACCTTCTACTATCGCGAGATTTAACCAACAAAACAAATCATCATATATTCACAATACATGCACACACACACACACACACACATATATATGCATTCATCATCGCCTCTTCGTATATAAAAATAACCAGACTTTTAGAAATTCCGAGTCAGAGCCTTGGAGGCTCTCGAGAATCGGGCGCCCGATACACAGCAGAGGCGCAAAGTCGAGCGCATAAATGTCCCGTCATCGCCAAAGCCGGCCTGTCCGACGGGAAGAGGCGGGGGGAGGGGTTGTGGAGCCGCGAAGCGCGGCGCATCATCGTCCATGGACGACGCGGGCCGCGCTCGCGCTCTCGCCGGAAATTACGAAATGGCGTTACTTTCCGCTACCTTCCGCTGATGGGCGAGCGCGCGCGACCGACCGATGTCGGTTAGTCTCTGCGCGCACACGCAAACACACAGACACACACACACATACATACACACACATGGGCCGGACCGTGTCCATTTCCGGGAATTAGACGACCCCGCGGCCCCGATAAGGTCGTATCGCCGCGCGAGCCAGAAAGAGAAGGACAGAGATAGAGGAGTGTATATATACGTATAGAGGTGAAACATCGCGTAACGGGAAATTGCGTTATGCATGGAAGTTCGCGTTAAATTCGCCGGGGTCTTGAGGTCGCGAGAGTATCACCACCCCCCCTCCCGCACCCCTCACCCCGTCGCCCCGCCCTACCTCTCGGATAAGACACTTACGGGGATTACCCTTGGCCGTTCTTGCGGGTGAAACTGCACGGCGAGTTTCCCGTTGTTTCGAGCGCTGTCTCTCTCTCTCTCTCTCTCTCCCTTTCTCCCTCTCTCTTGTTTCACACTAACACATCTCTCTGTCCCTTCTTTTTCGTCTCCATGAGCTCCCGAAATTACTGCGGGCGAATGAGAGAGATATTATTATCAAACTATTTCGGTTTATTGGAGATCGAGAAAATAATGACGAAGAAAGAATCGTGAAAGTGTTCTGTTTCTTCGTAAACGTGCGATGTGTAATAGATAGAATTATTATAATTTGATTACCTATCTCGCATAAGCTACAGTCTTTATTCTATCATTAAATAGAGAATTGGACAAGGATCAATTTGATATATATATATATAGTAAGGAAATGAGATGCGCGAGACGCGCTTACTCTCATCCATTTGCGCACTCTCCGAGTCCTATACAGTGTCAGTGCCTAGTCGAATAAGAAGCCAAGAGGAGCGCCGAATCATCCGGTACCTTCGCTTACGTAGACCGGTATAACGAGCGGTCTACAACGTTTTAAGCGTTACTCTCTCGGCTTTTTAATCGAAGGAGTCGCTTTAGATCTTATCCAGCGGGCGGAACGAGACGCGGAGGACAGATATAGAGATCGCTCGTGGATGATACGCGTGCGCGTCCTTCCGATACTGTGTGTGTGTGTGTGTGTGTGTGTGTCTGTGTGTGTATGTGTGTGTATATACGTAGTTTCGAAGGTAAATTGCGACAAGTATTTATAAATATAAAAGGGACGAGAGAGGGAATGACGGATAACTCGATGCTTATCGTAAACATGAAGGCAGCGCTCGAGCTGCTTCTGAAACGCTGAACCGTTCATAAAAGTGTACGGAACAAGTCTTATGATTTACCGATAGTTAAGTTGATTACCGGTTGGCTTCCACATTTACATGTTGCTCACGTATCTTCATAGCAAATCAAAAAAATTATATATATATATATATATATATATATATATATATATGTATGTGTGTGTGTGTGTGTGTGAGTATGTTTGTTAAAAAATGAACACTATCAAAAATTATACTAAGGGAAAGGGTATATGTATAATGTATAGAATATATATGTATAGTGTATATGTATATTGTATATATATATATATATATATATATATATATATATATATATATATATCTTTCAAATTGGGAGAATATTATCACTTTTATTTCAATTCTTATTAGAGTAATATTTTTATTGAGCATTTCAAATTTTCAATAGGTTATATATGAAATAATTTTTTTAACTGCTTTAAAACAGAAACCCATCGATCAAACTAGAAATTTGAACACACACACATACACACACGCATATAAATATACGCAAAATTATTTTTTTTATCGACGCATGCAAGATTTTTTATATGACACATAAAAAAAATATTATAGAGCAATTTTTTTCGGGCATTGCGAAATTTTGAAATTGTTTTTCTTTCTAAATGCATCTATGTCTCGGAATATCAATATATCGTACGAAAAAAATAATACCAACGTCATTTTTTGTTAGTTTCTATAGAACCGGAAAAATTCCATGTTTGTTCCCGAAAACAGAAAATACGGGGAATTACGTTTACGACCGTGCATCGAATCACAAATAAGCTTGAACAAAATATTTTCCGTATTTCATTGCTAAAGCAGCATAAAACTATTTTTGCAGTTTCAAGCTACGCGGAAAAACGGAACTTAAATAAACAAAGGTCAGATTTTAGACTTTTGTTATACAAGTCTAAAGTAGATTTTTTGACCTATTGAAAATTATATATCATTATCATTAATTATAAAAAATATCGAGAGTACAAATTATAAGTCGAATAAAAAGCATCGGACAGGGGTGAGCGCCAATCCTTTCGAAAAATGATGATGGAGAAAGAGGGAGAGAAAGAAAGAAATAGACGGCAGACCTCATCAATAATCCACTCGACAACTGAACCGACGCGCGTCCTTAAAAAGCGTAGCAAACAAATAAAAAAAAGAGGGAAGAGGGGTGCCGAAGTTGAAAAAGAAAAAGGAAACCAGCCGCGAATCGGATAATCCGAAAGATAACGCGAGACAGGGGGGCGGGTGGTCACGAGCAATCCGTTGTCGAGGCTGGAAAACCACTCCAGGTGCGGTCCAGTATACGAAGGAGCCGCGTCGCCCTATGTACATGGGCGAAAATGGACGGGACTTCGTGCTGCCTTATATTTCCTAATGACCGTAGGCGGTGGGCGCTGACCGCTCGGAGAAGCGTCGTGCTTTGCGCGCGCGCGCGCATACACACACAACACACACACACACACACACACACACACAGACACACACATATATATATATATATATATATATATATATATATATATATCTACATACAGTGCTAGGCAGTATCGAAGGGGAGAGGGGAAGGTAGGCAGGAAGTCCCGAGAGCGAATATAGCGCGTCGAGGGTTGAAAATGTGCAGAGGGGAACGACGGCTGGCTCGATCTCTCTCTCTCTCTCTCTCTCGCTCTCGCTCTCTGTCTCTCTTTCTCTCTTATTCGCCCGGCCTCCTGTTGCTGCGCTCGTGCACACGGCCGCAGCGCTCGGCGGCACGGACGGTCGATACGCCGACGCACTAATGACCCGCACCGACAGAGAAACAGAGTGAGAGACAGAGAGAGAGAGAGAGAGGGACAGAGAGGGGGAGAGGCACGGTGCGGCTTGCCCAGACCAGCCCAGACTGCCGGCTAGACGGAGGCGTGCGCGCGCGCCCCTGCCATATTACACCGATACGTGAGCGCGAGCGCTCGGGACGGTTTTTCCCTCAATTATAAATTGAATTACGCCGCGGCTCCCCTCGCGCCTGCGCGATGGCATAGAGTAGGGCGCAGGATGACCCGAGCCCTCGACCTCGCCGGCGGGGAGCGCGCGCTCTCTCCCCCACCCCTCCCCTCCGCCCTCGACACCGCCAACCCTCCGTCATCGCCGAAGCGTCGACGCGCTTATGTGCGTCTCCGCAGCTCGCCGACTTTTCCGCGACGCGGTCGCTGGTCTGCGGGCTCGTCGGTGGGGCTGACGCTGACGCCCCCGCGCTCCCCGGCGAGCGAAGCCGCGAGAGAGACGCGTATAATATAATAGAGAGAAACGCGGCTGGAGAGAGGAAAGTGGGTTGGGTGGCACAGGCAGAGAGAGAGAGAGAGAGAGAGAGAGAGAGATAGAGAGGTAGAACGAGAGAATAATCGATTTTCGCTGGGAAGAGAGAGAGACAAAATGGAAACGCTGCGAAAATCGCGGCCATCTAAATGCGGGATGCAAGGGCGAGAGGGGTGACTCGTAGCTGTTTTTAAAACGAATATGTATATGTTCGTTAGATATATATATATATATATATATATATATATATATATATATATATATATATACATATCTAACAAAGCTTTCGCAGTCGACGACGGCCCGGATGAATTTAAAGGGCTTTCCGTGGTGTTTTGTGCGCCCTGCACTATACGCTTGGCTTATTAAATACTTTAGCGTTTAATTCTGGCCGTCATATAAAATTGTAAATTGCGCCGTCGGCCATCACAGCTCTTCTTTTCCTCTCTCTCTCTCTCTCTCTCTCTCTCTCTCTCTCTCTCTCTCTCTCTCTCTCTCTCTCTCTCTCTCTCTCTCTCTCTCTCTCTCTCTATCTATCTATCTATATATAGCGAGAATATATTCAGACAGTACGCGAGATGGTTCTAAAAACTGACGCGAAATAAATTGGCAAGATTGGCTTCTCGTGTGGAAATTGCGTACTAAATTCTTATGTCTTCGTTTTAAATTATCCCCATTTCGTGTATTAATCTGACATATATACTTGCAGTGAAGTTTGTTAAAATGGGTATTTTATATTTTAATAGTAATTTTCGCAGCGTATAAGCTCGACAAAGCAGATCCAGCGGGGGTGGGAAATTATTACACAAGGTCGAAAAGTTCACGAAACCAGTGCGAACAATTATGTTTCCGATGAAGTGTAAGAACTTTGATGCAAACAATACTTTTTTTATACGTCTGTGTTCAGTTCTGATTCGCAGCTTCGAAACAATACGTGAAATCAATAGTTTACGCGTAATTTCAAGCAAAATTGTTATTTTGAAGTTATAAAAAAATAGACAGACTTTCATCGGCTGATATTAGTCCATGAATCTTATTTTAATATCTACAATTTACCAAATAAAAGTACGTTTCAAAGCTCCCAATTCAGTTTGAAATTTAAAGTTTCTTATGAAGAATTATATTGATTATACTTTAGTTATTTTTAAATAATAAAACTGAATAGTCTTATTTACTAACTACATAAATATTCAGAATTTAGCTTACTTTTTCCGTGTAAATCAAATAATTTAAAGAAAAACGAATTCACTGAGAAATCACTGAAGTACAACATAATGTTCTCGCACGATATTTCTGTAATTTTTTCGTGTCGAACGGGTACGCGTATATATAATACATTTGTAATCACTAAAAATCTATATGTTCCTCGTGCCTTTTTAGAAACAAATTCATTCATTTTCTCGCACTCTCATTGCCAATCCTCTTACGTATTCTTCGATTGTCTTCTGGAATTTTTGCATACAGTCGATGATGGCGCGCTGCTCACTCGTCCCTACCTCTCTCTCTCTCTCTCTCTCTCTCTCTCTCTCTCTCTCTCTTCCCGCATTTTCACCTTACCTCTCATTAAACGGGGCCATCGAACGGTGGCCGCTCGCGCGGCGGCAGCAGCGTATCGTGTGCCAACTTTAAAATCGCCCTTTCTCAAGTTCATTCATGCCACGTTGTTGGGCCGCCGTTATATGTATATATATATATATATATATATATATATATATATATATAAATATACATACATCCACAGCCTAGCCACGGCGAGTGCGGGCGGGCGCGCCCGCGGCGGTAGAGAGAGAAAATAAAAAGCGTTTCATTGAAAATTATCGCGCGCTCGGATCTCCGGGCGGCTCGATAATTCCGCGGGGCCCGTCGCGTGTAAATGGTTATCGCTGCCGTTTCTTTTAAGAACCGCCTGGAATTAAATTCGCACGACCGAGATAACCTGGTTTTAATGCACTGAGGAGAATGGTTGGGAATTAATTGCTGCATGAGGTTGTTCTAAATCCAAATATATTAGAGCGGTAAATCAATAATTTTATGAATATTTTTGGTGAAAACGGAGAGCCAAATGCCACGTACTTAGGATTACCTTAGAAATAGAAATGATCCGTTATATTTTGCGCCTCGGGAAATTGTTGAATAAGACAGTTGATTACAAAAGTATTTATTATAAGGTTGCTCATCTATTATTAATAATAAAATAAAAAGAACAAGAAAAACTTGACGGCGTAAAAAGAAAATTTTTAACAACGTAGAAATGAAGACGGAAAGCGTTTAACCGTAGTCGAGGACGTAGTAGAAACGGTATATAGTAGGCAAAAAGTAAGGGGCTAAGGGGAAATCCCGAGTAGAATGAAAAGAGAGTAAGGGCGAGTGAAGAGGGGATGGAAAAGGGAGCTTCGAGGGAAGAGTAAACGAGGGTGCGCGCAGGGGCCTAGAGAAAAAGACCGGATGAGTCGGGAAATTCGAGGGAGACAGAGAGAGACAGATTGAGAGCGAGAGAGAAAGAGAGAGAGAGAGAGAGAGAGAGAGAGAGAGAGAGAGAGAGAGAGAAGGCGGGAAACGCAAAAGCTGAGTTAGAGCTAAAGAGAAAGAAATGAGGCTTTGCCATACAGATAGCGTAGACGAGGGATAGGACGAGGGAGTGGCGGTGAGCAAGGGATGGAAAACTAGGAATATAGTATATATATATATATATATATATATATATATATATATATATATATGTATGTATATGGAATCGACAAAAGCCGTAGTAAATTAAATGGAGCGCGCTATTATAAAAGCAAACGCGTATTTCATTTCACGAGTTTTAGTTTAATTCGGGGGAATATAATCCAAGATGCTGCCAAGGAGTCACGGGAATTTTTTTTTTTTTTCATCTTCTTGGGAGTCGCTAAATTACAATTTTAACACGAGTTTTCGGCTCCATAGTTCTGGAAAATTCGGTCGAATACTAGAGCGCGTACTTTGTGGCTTTCTACCTCGTAAGATTTCACGGCTGTTGAGCCGGCCGTCCCACGATGTAAACCGTCAATTTGCAAATACGCATTAAAGTATCGTATTTCTAAATTAAAGCTCGACTTTCCGTGGTTGTTCAGGGCGCATGGAACCGGTGACGCTTGCACGCGGACTCGCAGTGCGCGAATTCAAATTTTCGAGCAATTTCCCCTAAATGAGGGAATGATGGCATATCGCCTTCTCGAAAGTACGACTCATTGCTCCTCCTGTACTTTAGTAACGGCGTAGCGGGTTGTACTGGATTGCGAGAAAAAGGACGTATGCACAGCCTACACGCATGTCAATTTAGTCCTATAATGAGATATTTCCCGTTTTCCATGCACGTCCCCGTCTCTCTCGTTTCTCTCCCTAAGTATAAAAAGAATCGCCATTAATAAGTTGGATACCACCAGAGGAAGAGCAACAGTGAGAATGGCAGAAAGATAATACTTATCGTTCATTATTATTTTTTTAAATAATATAATATTAATTTTTTCCTCTCACTTATAATAAACTAATATTTTCATGATTTTCCTCTGCTCCTTTCTTGATTCTTCCGCCTATTTATTTCCACAGGTTCGAAATACAGTTTTTGTTTGAACAAGCACCCCTTATCCTATATCTTATAGGTATATATATATATATATATATATATATATATATATATAATATCTTTTTTCATTTTGACCCGATATTTTGGTAAATTGCCGGCCGAAGGACGCGCGGAGACGACCCCGTGAGGGCCGGGGCGGGGGAGACAACAAAGAATGAGTCATAAATGGGGACAAGGTTGAAAAATGATTTCTCGAGGGTGGGACAGAAGGAGAGTGAAAGAGAGAGGTGTATAAAGAGCGAAGAAAAACAGCGCAGAAAAGTGAAGAGGGGGAGGCGAAGGTAAGTAAACGTCGAAATTTCGCTGGAGCAAGTAAGGCCGAACATACGTCATATTTTCCCATATCGTGAAAAATATATGCAGAGAATCTTATCCGATGATTTTTCATTTACGAGAGGTCCTTTATTACTTCTCTCGGGGTCGGAAGCTTTTTTTTCCACCCGAGGTGCTCTGCCCTTTTTTTTTGCTCGAGAAACTGCTGAAACTCACACGCACACACACACAGTCCGACGCATGATGTACATTCGGTCGGAAAAATTGTTCGTAAACTTTCAATAATACAACGCCCCGCCCGCAATTTCCCTCCTGCCGATTTCTTTACAATCATACCTGCGTGTCGCCATGTGACCCGATCCACACATACATGTACGTATCACGCGCGCGCAGCTGACGGTGCTCCCGGTGTGCAGAAACGCTCGACGACCAATCGTGGGGCCGGTAAGTCATGTGTAAACCACGAGTGTCAAATCGTAAATTCGGCGTGCCCGCCGTGCAGTCGCGTCGAGCGGGGCGGGGCAGGGCGGGGAGGGGTGGTTGAGGTTGCGCCGCCGCGAGTTCGACGGCGCGGACAAGGGGAAGTATAGTCGAGAGCTCATCCCCCGGCTCGACGCGAGCCGCCATGGTCGCTCGCTCGGTCGGAGCGGCGGGGGGGCGGTGGTGTACGCGCACCTATGCATATACCTGTATATTCGCAGCCGTAGACAAGACGGGGGGGACGTATAAATCCCGCGTGATTCGTTCGCGCGACTGCGCGTGCGTGGCCGAGCTGCGAGGGGCGAGGGGAGGGGGCCGAGGGAGAGGTTATTGGCTCGTAGATCAAACCGCGCGGGCGTTTAATTTCTTATGAGCGATTTGTTGCGCGAACGGTGAACGGGCGCGGGGTCGAGGGTTAGGGCGGGAGAGAGGGCTGTATAGACGAAAAAGAAATGTATATGAAGCGACATCGCGTGCCATGCGATTTATCATGAGTTAAGGCGGATGTAGGAAATGTTTTCGAAATTTGGACAATATATATTTATGCTCGTGAATGGACATTCGCGTCGTTGGTACACGAAATGGTACACCGTATGGAGACCAAGAGCGTAAAACGCGAATTTTCGTCCGGGTTCTGGTAATCCCTCGGCGATCGCGCGCCCGGAAACAGCGCCGATCAGCACAAGAACGTAAACGCCGAACGCCAACGCGGTATCCTCTATTTTACTGTACTGCGGTAAGCGTAAAATGGCCTTTCGACATCCGGATTTTAAGGCTCGCGAGAATAAAATAAAGTTTTAAGCATACCATTTGAAGCATAGATACCTCGTTTCATCCCAAATATCGTAATTTAAAATTACACTTGATGCTCATTACGTTCTGCAAATTAACGTTTTATGATAGTTTATCAATACTCTGTATATTATAAAATATTTTTTAAATATAAAAGGACAAATGACAATTAATACATGAACTTGACAAAATTTACATATTTTTTCTACAGTTACAACGTGCAACATGAACATTTGACTCGCTCCACTATTAGACAATTTATGAACCTGCTCGCTGCGTTTGACATAATTAAAATTAATTCCATTCGCCGGAGTGTTGCGTCAAAAAAGTCATTATTTCCCTCGGCCATTCGAGCTGCCGTTTAAGAAAAAAACATCTATACTCGGGATTACGCAAACCAGTTTTTAAATTATTATCGTCCGAATTTCAAAAGTTTTGTACACAGGACGCGATGAGTACGTTGGAAGAGAGAGAGAGAGAGAGAAACAATGAGCTGCACGCGAGAGGAACAATGAGAGAATTAAAAACGACAGTCGGTCACACGCATTTGCATATAATTGTACGGACCTGCAGGAGGAAATTCTCATAATGATAATTCATTAAGGATATTCGCTTTGTTCCTCTGAATATACATACAAACACACACTCACACACACATACACGCACACAATATATATATATATATATATATATATATATATATATATATATATATATATGCGAACAAAACGCCAAAGCGGAAAACTGCTTTTGCGAATGAAATTAATTTCGTTACACTCGCAACTGTGTGTGTGTGAATTATAATGCGTCGGAGGCTCTCTTTCACCTAGCAGATTAATTGCCAATTATAATGTCCATAATGGGTCCGCGCACGCGCTCTAGCCGCAACGCGAGCTCTAATAGTTTATCGCTCACTTTTGCCCGCCCCCATTCCCGTTGATCGTTCGAATCGTATCGGCCGATAATTTAAGTATGATTTTTCGCTCGATCGAATGAATTTTCAACGTTAATTCGGGGCTCGCGAATTCGTCGATAATGGTTTCCCAGAATTTTGTAGGTATGTATCTAAAGACTTCGAAGGCAGCGTATCGCGAAATATATGTGCTACGCGTTTATGTTAACTAAAAAATATGCGGTTCGTTTATAGATAACAAGGCTCCATATAAGTTGATAAATTAGATGACTTCCATACGGCTGGATTAATCTAAGCGGTATAACGTTAAAATGTTTTTGACATTGAATTTTTCTTTAGTATTTTATAGCGTTTATTTCAGCATACTTTTTAATATTATTAGGAAATTTTCATTTTTACCAAATATAAGATAACTATTTTTTAGTAATATTTTTTTTGATAACTCTTTGGTAATCGACTAAATTTTAATAACATTTTGAATATATTATAAAAAATTAGGATATTTTATTACGTTTAATAAGATAAAATGCTTTTTATTAGTAAAAATAATATGTATAATAATGCAGAAGTGGCATTGAATTATTCTTATTAGTAGGACCTTTTATGAACTAATAAAAAAAATGTAGATTTTGGAAATACAAAACGAAATAATTAAAAAGAAATAAATAAATAAAAGTCAAATATCAGCAAATCGCAATACTTATCGCAAATGTTATCGCAATCGATTGCAAATCGTAATTATCACAAGTCCTACGTCCTACGAACCGCCATGCCTTCGACAACCAGATGCATAAAACGACATTAAACTCTTACATCGTGGCGTTTTCTAATTTCTCGTCCAATGCGTATATAAAAGCGATTGGCTTCGCCGCAATAAAAGAAAGAGTGAGAGAAAAAAAGGGAAAACCCTCGAGTATCGCTTTCCTCGTTTTGCGGCCGAGGGCTGGCGCGTATAATACGCGCGTAAAAAAAAAATGAAATCAAATAAAAAGAAGGCAAAATACGTAGAGAGCGCGGGGAGGGAAAAAAACGGAAGAGAAGCGAGTCATATAACTATATAGTCTAGCTCGACGGCGCGAGGCGTGCAGCGCTAAAAAAAAAAAAAAAGAATACCTTTCCGCGCACGCGCGCTCCATTGAGCGCGTCGCTCGGACGGCAAAAATCAGCGTTTCAACGAGCACTCCCCCGTACGTAACCTCTACCTCCGATGCGTGTGGACCCCGAGAGAGAAAGAGAGATTAACAGAGTAACTACATCAATAATGTGAAATTATCTTCTCTCCCTCCCTCTGAAATGTGTAATTTAAACCTACTTGATCAATTCATCTTAAATCTATACTAAATGTATTATCTATTAAATTAAAGATGTAGATTTTGTTGATTTTTGGTAAATAATTTTTTATGCTATAAAACAGGAAAACGTTTACTCGATAATATTATACATCCAAAGAACGCGAGAAAGCATTGTCCGAAGAAACTGTATAGTAGATTGAAAAAAAAATTCAACATTAATTTTAATGTCCAGATATTAACAATTTAAATTTTAAGTTGAGCGTATTGAAACCTCATACATCCTTTTATTTCTGTATTATACTGATTTACGCTAATATGTATGAAATTTTTCTTTCTTTTTATTTTTCGCTTTTTAATTTTCTCGATTTGAATTTGTACTGTTGCAAGCATTATTTCATATATGTAATCTCATGTAGATAAAAGATTTTTATATGTATTTCCAACGAATCTATAGACGCTCCAGCGTTCTGTGATATTAAAATCTTGACGATAATAGAAATATTCACGACTCGCTAATACTCATAATCTTTGGAAAAGAAATGTAAATAATAACGACGAAATACAATGCGAAAGGGTCTGGGGTTGGGGAAGCAGAATAGTATACGTAGGGTAAATTAGTGAAGAGGTCGGGGAGGGTGGGGGCTGCGTGTATTCCGATCGATCCTCTCACCGTTCACACGATATTTATATATGTATGTCTATAACTGTTCGATAAATTGTTTCTGCCTCGCCGCATCCTGCCCGCATCGCTTGCGCCACGCCGTGTCACCCATCTCTCTTATCCGCGTATATGAAATATACACATGTATATACATATACAGATACATATATGTGTGACAAATTCGCGGGCGTCGAGGCGGCCTACAGCACGTACGGCCGAAAAAGAGGAAGCGCGTATAAATCACATAAGCGGGCGATCGGGAGGGGGTGGGGAGGCGACGGTGGGATTCCGGAGCTTATCGAGACGGTCGCATCGGGCCGCGCCCCTTTCCAACGCTGCTCCGTGCGGCTCCCGGCCGCGGTGCATTTTAATATTCGCCGCCCCCCCCCCTCTGCAGACTCGAGCCGCCTGCACTCGCGTTCGATTCTGTCCGTCGCGAAGCTCTTTGCCGATGCTACTGGCCGTCTTGCTTTTTCTCACTGTTCTTTGTTTTGCAACGGCTTTGTGCTTTTCGTTCTGCGCGACCGCGCGACATTGATACGCGCGGATTTGCAACTCGCTCGTGTATGCATGGACGACAGAAACGTTGGCGGCTTTTTATTCCGTCGCGTCCTCTTTCGCACCGAGAGAGTCGTCGAACGTGCCGTTAATCGGGAAGTTAAGGCCGATTATTTAACTGTGTATAATTAAATCGATTCATGTTTGTTCCCGTATTCGTGCATTTGCTCGAATTAAAATTCATTCGTAGTGGATTATTGGGGCAATGGGTAATTATTGTCGAAGAAACGTGGCCTGCGTGTCGGACATTTCGGTGTCAAGGATTATGCAATAAATTTTAAAATACCCACGCGGTAAATAAATTCTGTATAGTAATTGGCCTTTATATTGTTAAAAATGTCAAATTTTCATCGTCATACTCCCACTCATTACGGAGCCCGTTGAAGCCGAACCATTTACACGTAAGGAGCCGTACCGTATTTTAACCACAGTGTCCGCGCCGAGGTTCGACATTCATTAGCCCAAGCGCGTGTTTTTAACACTTTAAAAATAAATACAAGCTTATTGCGTGAAAATCCGCGCTCACTGATCAATTTATCAAGTTCCTGCCTATTGAAACAGGCTCAAATAGCGCGTGTTTTTGTAAACTGAATTCCCCGCGGAGGGCAAAAATATAAACGAACACAACAAGTATGAGATAGGCTCGTGTCGTAAGCTGTGCACAAAGCGATTCGAAAATAACTATATCCCCCCCCCCTCGCTATATATATATATATATATATATATATATATATATATATATATATATATACGAACAAAACTATCTCGATTTTCCATTAACCTCCTTAGCGACTATTGTAATAGGGCTTGCTCTGCTCTCTTTACGCCCGTAGAGCGTTGAAAATATAGGGAAACTAATTGAGAGGAGGGGGGGGGGATCGCGCGACCTCCATATCAATTCGCTCGTTGTCCGCGGCCGCGACGACGGAAGAGCATCTCGCGGAAGAGACAAGAGAAGGACACGCCTGTTTTCCTCTCTCTCTCTCTCTCTCTCTCTCTCTCTCTCTCTCTTCTCTGTCAGCTCTGTTGCGCGCGTATAAAAATAGAAATGGTGACGTGGAAGAACCGATACACGGAAGGGAAAAGTGAAGTGATCGACAAAAATTCTGCTATCTTGTAATTTTTTATGCTTTAATTTTAATTTCATCGCCCGTTTGCCGCTACACCGATGCATGTTTCGATTGCCCCCAAGTGCGTACGCATGCGTATCATAAGCAATGCACGATTATGAATTATGTCCTAGTCTATAGAAATTTGATAGAGGTGCTACATGTGTTTTTAAGCATCTTCATTATTATTAATAATGAGCGCTGGCTTACGATGGATTCGCAATGTTGAACGTACTCATTGCTCAGAAGTCCCTCCACGTAAGCGACCGAATGCAACGTAAAAGTACAAACTCCGAGCACGAAATTTTTATCGCATACGAAATACACGGAAATTAATGCGTTATCGACTATAATTGGAGCATGATAGAAAAACAACCTTTTGCGAAGCTGACGAAAACAAAAAGAAAGAAAAAACGAAGAGAGACGAGGCGATATCGCCTCTGCGAACCAATCTCTCTGACGCGTCACATTACGTTTCATTTCTCCCGAGCGGAATCTCGACTCTCGCCCCCCTCGCGCGAATCCCGCTTAGCCAGCGAACTTCACACCGTACACGATACGCCCGTGAAATTCTTCAACAGCCGCCTTGCACCCTCCCCGCTGAGGTCCCACCATCCCTAATTATCGTATCCTTCAGAGATTATTAAGCGTTTCATAATTCGACGGGGGTGGGGGAAATTCTCGATTTAATCGCGTACGTATTATATGGGTCTCGGGCGAGAGAACGCGAGTATAAGGCCATAACTTATAACCCGCGCGCGCAGGCTCTTTACCTCGCGCTCGCTTACTAATCATTTTTTACTCCCCCCCCTCCTCCACCGTCGCCCTTCCCACCAACCATCCACCGGAAACTAACAAAGCAGCAGCAGCAGCAGCAGCAGTCAGCTCCCGTGCGCAGCTCTACAACCCCGCCCCCGCCCCTCCCGCGCTCAGGACTTCCTATCGCGCATTATAGCGGAGCCCCGTCCATTTAAATTACCGAGGGCGCGGGGAGGCAGCCGCGCGCCGGCAAAGTGAAATCTCGCGCGCCAAAAATTGCAGCGTCCATCACCACCGGCGCCGCCGCCAGCGCGGCCGCCAACGCCGCCGCTATCCCTCCTCTCACTCCCCGCACACCTCAGGGAGCAACCTGGCGCGTCATGGCTCTCAGCCTCCCTCTCCTCCATTGCCGTCGACGTTTCTCGTTAATCCGCGGAGGTGGCGGGGGGGGGGGGAGGAGACGGAGCGCGTTAAGCCAGACCCGTCCATTAGAGATTCGACGAAAGATGGATCGAGCAGCGCTCGCGTACTTTATGCCGCCGGGAGTGAGCGAGGGAGAGAGAGCGCACGATCCGACAACGTATATAAATATATATCAGGTGGGCCGCGATTTTACCGATCCCATGGGAATAGGGGAGGGGGGAGAGAAGGGGGGGGGAGAGAAAAATTCTCTAACTCCCTGGCTGCTTTATACGCGGGCGTAATTTTTCTCTCTTTTCTTTCTCGCGAGTCGTTGTCGTCGTACACAGTCCTTTATTTTCGTCGCGGTATATATATAACGTTCTTTTGTCGCTTCTTTTCATTTTTTTTAATATACGCGCGAGACTAGACTGTGCAGGAAGTAGTTTATACGTGCGCGCGGGGACTAAAGAGCAGCGCGAAGATTTTTTAACTACACAATAACGTGCGCTGGTCTCTTTGTTTCGGCAAAAATCCTCAAGCCGAAATATCATATTGTCATGGTAGGATACGTGCTCGGATAATTGCATAAATAAAATTTCCGTGTATATATATATATATATGCGATTAACTGTGATTCATCGAATAATTCATTAGTTGATATATTGTGGAAATGTGCGTACTCTCAAATGTTTATTCGTTTTTTATGCTTATTCTTATTCGCTTTTATAAAAAAAAGACAGTAATGACTTGTATGATAATGTAAGTTGCAGATAAAGTTTCATGAAACTGAAACTACCGTGCAAAAAATTATTGCGTATAGAAAAATTATAAATTATATAAGAGAATCACACCTCATTATATAGATATTTGATTATTTCATCTGTAATTGCAAAACTTTTTTCTTCTCGGTTGATATCTGATCATGGTTAGGTTCATTTATTGATCCAGCTTTTTTTAAACATTAATATAAAAATTCAACGATCTTTATAAATTTCAGTCACTATTTCATAGAAAATATAATTTCATATAAAAAAAACATAAGTTTAAAGCTTAAGTAAAGATTTAATAACATAGAAATAACTTTACTTGTTACTTCAAACTCTTACACTTTTTCTGATATAAACTTTATTGACTTATCTAAAGCCAAGTTAAGCGGAACTTTATTATGAAAACTTTATGAGAGAAAAAGCCTTAATTTTCAAAGGATCTAATGAACCCAAACCAGACACGGTTTCATTACAGGTAATGAAAAAAATCAACAAATTCATAAAAATTACGAAGAATGTACGATCATTTAACACGGTTAGGGGCTCCGAATGTTTCCTCCTCAAATGTCGTCTTCATAAATCTCTAACGTGTGTGTATATATATATATATATATATATATATATATATATATATATATATATATATATACACGTTTATAGAAAAGAGTAAATCAGTTTCGCTGCAACGCGGAAAACGAGAGCAAACGCAAGAGGGGAGTCGGAGAGGGAGGCGTAACAGTACCAGAAAGCGCATGAGAGAGAGAGGGGAGGCTGAGAGAAAGAGACTCCGTGATTTATGTCTCGCCGGGGGTAGTGATACAATGGGAGAATAATGAAGGCGCGCGCGCGCGCGCGTGTGTGTGTGCCTCTTGCCCTCCATTCTGTACCAGTGCAATCCCGCCTCCCCTCCCCCCAGCCCCGCTTCGCTTGTCCGGCCAACTCTCGCGGGCTTAGGCTCGGCAAATTAGAAGAAGAGAGAAACGACGAAAGGGAAAGAGAGAACGCGCGCCGGGAGTCCGATGGCGGGCCGAGTGATGCGGAAAGGGGGAGGGGGGCGGGCGAGCGCAGCGGCGGCCACGAGATTGAAAAAGCGCGAGCATGCGGGGATGGTGCACGGCGAGGGCAAAGTACAGCAGGAAGGAGAGAGACAGAGAGAGAGAGAGAGAGAGAAAAAGTAGTAGCGTGGCACGGCGGGCCAAGATGAAAGTAAGACGTTAAAGTACTCTCTTAATGCCGGCAAGATACCTTTTCCTTTCTTTTTTTTTTATGAATAATTTTACCTCTTTTTCACGCCGCCGAGGTGTTAGTTTGTTCGAGTTGGTTGGTAGAGGTTAGAATTTGCATTTCCTTCTTTCTTTTCGACTTTTTTTGTTGTTGCAAATTTTCCCACAAGAATTAGTTGGTGGTCCGTATATATAGTTCAGCAATTGCAAATTTTAACATTGTACGATCTGAAGTTAAACGAACCTTTTTTCCTGACCCAACCGGACACATTTAGAATTTCGACAAAGACGAATCGCATAAAGCAGCTGTAACTTTTCGTAATCAACTTAGCGTAATGGTTAAATCATTCGCCTGAATAAGTCAGTTTGTATAAGCTACAATTGGTGGGGGGGGGGGATTCTTGCGAGCACGCGCGTCGCCTCCTTCGATCGACTCTCTGGAGCTCCAGAATCCGGCCGGTAACGGCGGTAACAATCGCGCCCTCGCACGCACCCGCGACACCGGGGTGCCCGTGCGCTGTAATAATGAAAAATTGATCGGCCATGCAGCGCGCCAGCCCCCCCCCTCCCAACCCTCCTCCCCCCACCGTGAAGGAGCGGCCTTCGATTGCACACCGGAGGAAACGGCAGCATCTCGTCTTCCCTGCAAATCCTCCACTCCCCGTCCCATTCGAGTAAATTAGGCACGAAGCGAGGGGAGCGAATGACGGGCTCGGGCTCGGGCTCGCAAGACTTACACGCGCCGCGCGCTTCCACTCCGTTCGCCGGCGGACGCAAACAACCGATTCTCCCGACCTCCCACCCACCCCGCTGTACTAATTAATTATACTCGAGCGGACGGACGATTTTACGGAACTTTGCTCTCCTATTATGCCGCGGGGAGAGGGGAAGGAGGACGTCTGGCGCTTCATCAAACTGAGTGCAGACGTGATCAGGAAGACAGCGAGGGAGAGAGAGATAGAGAGAGGGGGGGCGAACGTTCGTGCCCACTCCCCTCCCAGAGGAAGCGACAAAAATTCTACGCTTTTATCCGTACTCACTGACCGTGCGCGTATGGATTGGTATACATAGTTGAAACATGTGTGCGCCCCTCCCCGTTCCTACCCGCATTTCCGATCTAGCGAGGAATAACGTAGCTATCGATTTTTTTTGCTTCGAAATAACGCGCATACATACGCGGGGACCAGGCGGAATCCCATTTCCCGCGACGAAGGGAGGTGGCGCCTCTGTTAGAATATTTCCTTTATTGGAGGAGGTGTATGTGTCTTTGGAAAATGAAAATAAAGTCCATTAGCGTATATTTCGCTTTTTTTTTATGACGTTGCTTACTATATAACTTGCGGACGAAAACCATTTTAAACGCTCTACGTTGGCCTTTTGTTTTTTAACAAAATTTTTACCATTGCATCGACGATTCCCTCTATAAATACAATTTCAATTCGGTTGCGGGCACAAATTCGATGAAAAGGGAAACAAGGACCAAAACACAAAAAAAAAACGCCACATTCATTTCGTTATTTGGACGCAATGCAATTTATTGCGTATCCGAGAAGTTTTCAAATCAGCCCGAAAAACCGCAGAGAGACACGGGACCTTGCGCCATATTCGTTTCATTAACCCTGCTCGATCGCGCGGGCGCAAGCGCACGGACACACACATACATACACAGGCGCACACACTTATATACACCTAGGATACACGCCGAGTATATAATTCGAAACTTTCCGAGCTGTACGCCAATGTGCGAAGCGGTGCCCGGTGAAGCGCGCGCGCCTTTATAGATTTGCCCAAAGTTCGTATCGATTCGATTTGGAAGAGGGGGGCGGCGAGGCAGGGAGAAGGAGAGCATTGACCCCGATTATAATTGAGCCAATTATTCCCTCCTCCCCTACCACTGGGGGAAGGGCAAAAATGCGAGCAATTGCACCGGCCGCGATTCTCGTGACCGAGCGCTATATATAATTTCGGCGGAGACGTGGAATGAGGGAGAGAGAGAGAGAGGGAGACATTGAGATAGAGAGAAAGATAGACAGAGGAGAAGTAGGTCAGCCGTTAGTCCGATTTCGGCGTCGGACTTCGTCCCCCGACTGTGTGACGCGACGTCGAGATTCTTGTCTTTCCGTGCCTGTCTCTCCAAGCATAGAGACTGCGTCGACCCATGTCCCTCGTTTCTCAAGGGCTTCTCCCTGAGGTATGTCATATATATGTTTCGTCTTTAGGCCTTCCATTGTCCCATATATATATACCTTATGCCGATGTACGCGTGCTCATACGCGCGCGCGCGCCCGTACACACGGCAGCAGACGAATCGCGCGATTCAGGGAACAAAAGAGTGAGAGCGAGAGGGAGGGGGGCGTAGGCACGCGCGCGTAACCGTTGCGTCGCAGACGACGCACCTGTTACAACGGGCATATATATATATATATATATATATATATATATATATATAATATAGTAGTCGACGGCGTCGCCGTCCACCTGTCTCCCCGTGCGCCGTGCCAGCGAGCCAGCCAGCCATTGTCTCCTCCTTTTTGTGCGCCCCGGCCGCCGCCGAGCGCCGGGCGCACTGGCCCCATTTTATTCAGGTGCGGCCGCCGCCGCCGCGAAGCCCCAAAAATACACCAGCCATTGTCCTTTACTACTGAGCGGCGCGGCGCGTATATGCGGCAGTATGATACGCCGGCGCGCCGGTATAATATACGAAGAACGCAGAGAGTGAGAGAGAGAGAGAGAGAGAGAGAGAGAGAGAGAGAGAGAGAGAGAGAGAGAGAAGGGCCCTAGAAAACGGGATTCACCGGAGAAAAAGTCGAGAACGGCGTGGGGAGGGGGGGGGAGCCCGAGCTTTGTACTCTTTTGTTGGGAGAAAAGAACGGAGGGATAAAGAGGGAGGGAATGAGGGGGCGCCCGCGCGCCGGCGCACGGCTAAATGACTCGGTGCGGTAGCGGCTCGTTTACGCTCGAGTAAACAAGCGTAAATATAACCGACCCCGGGCCCGCGATTCATTGTGCGGAATGAGCGGAGTTTGCGCTGCGCTACGTAGGCGCGTACGTGTGCAGGGCGGGATAATTCTTGGGGAAGCATGGGGGGGGGGGGAATAGCTGCGCTCCCTGACGTTTTGGCCTTGCCACCGCTGCTTCTGAATCTGGATTACAGAAGAATCGTTTCTTTCTTCCGTATATAAAATATCCGAATGAGTTTGTCTTTTGTCGGACGTACTCTTTTAAAGATTATATTTCGATTTGTTATAGAACCAGTTTTATAACAGTTGCTTTTCAGTAGAAAGATATACTTTCGAAATCAACCGATCGATAAAACATGTAAATAACTTATGCGTATGTGTTCCTGATTCTCGCAGAGAACATTGACAATCATTTAAATATTTTTTTATAAAAACAATTAAGAATCCATACAGGTCTTTTGAAATGTTGAATGTTCAAAAAAAAATTTCGAGTAAATATATAGTGTGTGACAAAACGCGAATACTGTCTTCAATACGTTTTGGATGTAAAATTTGTATTTTTTGAGAAAAAAAGACAAACCATATGCTGGCTCGATGTTCACATTGTACATTGTATCATCCGTTCCGTATGATAAATGGCTGACTTATCGGTATTAATTTTTAATGGTTTCAAGACTTGCATGCTTATTTCGTGTTTTGCGTTTTTGTTCGAAAATAAATGTCTGCATTCTAAAGCCACAAAATTTACATACAACAACAAAAATGTGTTACATTAAGATCTGCAACTTTCATTTGAAAATTACTATTAAATAAACTCAAAATTGTTCCGTACACGTCATTTCTATAAATTTTTTATGATATTCTATACACAAAATCGCCCTTGTCTTCGTACTTTATGACCAGTTTTCAGATATACACATCTCTTTTGTGCAAGTCCGACATGAAATGTGAAATTGATGCGCCATTAGTTTATTGTCACGATATATTTTCCACTAAATATTACGGTAACGAGTTTGTCAGAGAATAGAGCGCGAGTTGGTTCGAGGGGGGAGGGAGGACAGACGCACGAAAAGAAAGTCGTAAATGCGTTTTAATTACCGACGTAATTTCCTCTCCCTGTGCGTTTAACTTTTCATACCAAAGCCCCATATATCTCGCACTTAAGAAAAAATATAGAAAGATATATACAATGCTGTAAAACTTACGGCACGACGGCGCGGCTCTCTCTATCTCCCCTCCCCCTCCCCCCAGCCAACTCCTCGCTTTATAGTTACGAGTGCGCGCAAGATAACGTTTTCCATCGTTCCTATTATCAGTGAACTCCGCGTCAGCTTTGAAGAACCTATATCTGCGTCAACTCCTGCGCATCTCTCGCTGTCTTGTAAAAGGGCCGCGTCGCGCAAGGACCATTATTGCTTTAATATATACGAGGGCGGATTTTTCAACTACCTCGATTCTTAATAGCCTTTCCCAGACGAGATGCTCGTTCTCTCTCGCTCTTTCTCCCATTCTCTCTGCCTCGTTCCACTCTTCTACTCGCTAAAATAGCCGCCTAACGTTGATAAGCCGTGAACTCCGAGGTATTGTAAGTATACGAGCGCATGAACAAAACGAGAACGCACGCCCAGCATTATACATATCTATCTATATATATATATATATATATATATATATATATATATATATATATATATATCACTGATAAAACACGAAACGAAGCCGGCGCGCGCTCGCGCTTCGAAGCGTCTCGGTGCGTACGCGCGCGGTTGTAAAACAGGTATTATATTATTAAGACCGGTCGCGTGGTCGCCACGGTAAAAGTCAGCGTAGACCGAAGGCAGTGCGCGCGCGCGAAATCGCTCACGCGTTCCATTACAAGTCTATATAAACGGGCGTCGTGTTAAATGTCAAAATGGGCTCTTGATAGAAGTGTGCAATTTTGCAAAAGTTGAATTATTTTCAAGTATCGTAATGGCGTGGGATTGATAAGGTGGGCGGGGAAGAACTGGGCGAATCTCGAACGTTTTCGGATTTCGCAAAGGAACTCTTCTGCTGCGGAGAAATTTGACTAATATTAAAGTAATATTAAAATAACTAATATTAAAATAACTATCTGATAATTATAACCAAATATTGAGTTAATCATTTGCTCACTATATGCTCTTTTCTCAAACATACATAACAATTAAGATATGATTAAATAAACATGTATAATAAATAAATAAATACTGTGCTCGAATCCAAGTGTATTGGAATACAATAAGAATATATAATATACAATAACAATATATGCATTACATGTAGTGTACGCTGAGTATACAATGTATTTTACTTTAAAATAAGATTTACTTTTCCGATGAATCGAATATACGTTAAATAGAAAAGTTTATATGTAAAACAGAGATGAAGACTTAATTCTTAGTTATTGATAAATTTTAAATTCAATAAGATTATGTGCATTATTCAAGTGTCTGTAGAATTTTAACAAAATTATGTTAATTAAAATTGGAGCAGTAAAGATTAAATTGGATTAATGTATTGACTGCTCTATAGAATATGGGATTAGGATAAATTATTACGACTGGCCTGGCTTCAAAAGCTATATAAAATCACCGAACTTTAAGGATCACGTGACCAGTTACCATTCGCGTTATTCACGCTCGACCTACTCGTTGGTAAATTTGACGGGGCGTAAGAGGGGGAGGAGCGGAAAAAAGTTCGAAATTAATTGAAATTTCGACTTGGCTCACGCTCTACTTAATTTTGTACTAGAGCAAACACCGAGAAGGTAGAAAGAACGATTTGTCGGTAGGGCGGGAGGGGGGAACCTTTAATGAAAAACGACTTCTCCTATACAATTATAATCACGATACTTAATCAATCGCTTCAGATATATAAAGTTGATCTTTATATATTTCCGCGTTAAATGATAAAGTTTATCATCGCAATATAATACTGCGTGCGAGCAATTTCAAAAGGGAAGATAACCTTAGAGTTATATAGAAAAGCGTCCCTATAACTCCCAATCTCCGTGCCTTATGTTCAATTATATATGTACTAGACTGTGATAAATTATGTCGATGTTTTAACCTCGCCTTGAGCAGAATTTTAGACCACGCGAAACGTTTTAGAGAAATAAGACGTGAACAGTACTAGAAAGCATATCCCTCTCTCTCTCTCTCTCTTCCACTATCGCACTTTTCTCTCCTCTACTTCCTGACCAGCAGCCGGAAAATTATCGTGAGAAAGAGTTTAAAACCGACCAATTAATTATCACCGAATCCCGTGATTTAGTTCGGCCTCGTCGTTCTGTCTCTCTCTCTCTCTGTTTCTCTCTCTTTCCCTCGCACTCTGTCTCGTGTGTCCATCAAAGACGCAAGGCTCGTCAAGCCCGCGCGAAGCTATTCGAACAGTTAAAGCGCTCCGTGTCACGTGAGAAACTGGAGAGGAACGAGACGGAAAGACAATTCTACAAAGTTGTCACTCTTTAATCAACTATTTAAACTTCCCTTCACATTTGCCGTCAGATTACCCTATCTCTCGCAGTCTCTCTCTCTGTTTCTCTCTCTTTCGCTCTTAAAATCTCTCTCGTTGCAAGAATATCGACCATTAAACTGCTTGCGGGCTTCCTATCTCTCTCTCTCTCTCTCTCTCTCTCTCTCTCCCCCATCTTCTTCTATTCTGATCCTCTTCCATACCGATTAGCAGGAGAGATCTAAAGTACGCAACGCGAAGGGGAGTAGGGGAGAAAGAGACAGGGAGAGAGAGAGATAGGACCGAGGAGTTGAGCGAGCGAGCGAGCTAGCTTGCCCGACAACTTAGGTGGCGAAACTTTGGTCTAACCCTCCACCGTCACCGCGCCCGAAACTTCATCCCGAATCGTCGCGATTCGAAACTCCATTTCCGATGGCCTGGCGCGCCGCCGCCGTCCCGTCGGTTTATCCTGTACTCCTCGGCTGAAGTCTAGAATGGGGCCGCCTCGGCGCGCACGAGCGAGATACAAAAAAAAAAAAAAAACGGGAACAGAGCAACGTCCTATCTATAACGCCTGTTTATTGTCACGGAGAACTACCGAAACATCGTGTGAATATTTATTCGATATCGAATTATCCGTCGATGAACATTGTCAGTAGGAATTCCAATTTTGGCATTGGGAAAGTGTAAAAGTGACGGTACTAAGGGTGACTGTATCACCTCAAATATATGGATGTTATAGAATTATCAAAGTTATATCTATATTTTTGGGAACGATTTCACCCTTTTGTCGACTGGAAAGTCAATTTTCAATATGGCCTAACCATTGCTAATGATGGAAATGTATTATAATATATTTTTCTCTTTTGAAGCTA
>JACCIC010000003.1:7115000-7195000 GCA_018907035.1 Sycobia sp. Sy_11
AATTTTCTTCATTAACCAGAAGTGACGAGTAACGCGATATTAACGTTTATATATCGCAGGGATTTCTCCCCGTGCTAAGAATTAAGAGTGTTAAATATAATTGGGGACAAATGTTTCATTCCTGTATAAACTGGCACTGTGCGAGCCAAATTTATTAAAGTAATAAACCTCCGTCGCGTCGCAGCATGGAAGTTCGGCGCAGAAGGCGGGTCGATCTTCAGCAACGACTCGCAGCCCGACCGAAGCTCGGCGGAGCGCCGCGAAGTGCACCGAAGTGCGGACGCATCGGCGGTCCACTCGCTCGCAGAGCGAGATTCGTCGTCTCTCGCGAAATTCGCAGATGAGGAGCTCGTCGTCGCCGCAAAGAACTCTCGCATCGATCAAATTTGAGAGAGAAAAAAGGAAAGTCGTATTCACGCGATCGCATGAGAATCCGAAGGGATGGTATTTCCTTTAATATATTTATTTATATTAGCACTCCTCGATCTTCAAGTTTGGAATGTATATCAAGACGACAAGTGAATCGAACAATATAGGTATATAGGTTTTATATCTTTGCAAACAACTATATGAAATCTATGGTGATCCGTAGCTTTTTAAAGCATTTTTAGCTTAATTTTTCTCATTAAATAGTAGTTTATTAGAAAATAGTAAACTTGGCTGAACATTTACTTAATTCCATATATTTACTTTACGATTATATTATTTCTTCTGTTCTATAGAATGAAAGCCTAATTTGTTTCGAATCGATATTGTATTATAACAAATGAATATGCCTTCATTAACAGGCCAATACGAGAAACGCTGAAAAATATTTTGTCCAAGTCGCGATAATAATAACAATAATAATATTAACAATAATACTAAATTCGAACTTTGTCGCAAGAGCGGCGTGTTTTTTTTTTTTTTTATCTAAAGGTTTTTATTGAAAGAGTTACGGAGCCTTGACCCACCCGCAGTACAGCGGCAAAGCTTCTATACTCGCGTATAGGCACGCAAAGCGGATAAGACGGCAGAGGGGAAAGGCGCGAAGAGTGAAAGAAAGAAGCGGGGGAAGCGGGAGGAAATGAGAAAATAAAGGCAGGAAAAATTGAGAGAGCAAAGAGATATATCCGAGGGCAGTTTTACCGGGCGCCCGCGCTCCGCCGCGACCCCTTTACGACCTACCGCCATTTCTCGACTTTCCGTTACGCTCTCGCGGAACCTCATTCGATTAAGCGACTTTACGATCTCCGGGCGAGAGCGGGGAGGGAAATAGAGAGCGAGGCAGGGAGGGGGAGAAAGAGTGCGAGAGGGGATGGGGAGGGAAAGGGCTGGAAAGCCGCGACGGCGGTGGCGCGGCGAGGAAGCGTGTGAGGGCGAGCCCGATTGGTGCTGCGCGAGAAAGTACGCCCCGGTCGGAATCTTAAGGTCGGCAACGCGTTGCTGCTGTATACGCAGGGACGCGCAGCATTCGAAGAACGAGTATGGAGAAAGAAAAGTTTGTGTGTGTGTGAGACAGAGAGAAATAGAGAGAGAGAAAGAGAGAGAGAGAGAGATACTTCATAGAGATGCCAGCCGAAAGCCGCGATTAAAATGTGCATAATCTGGTCGGAGCGCAATGTTACACACTCCAGAGTTCTATAAAACTATGAATTCTGAACGTTTTCTTCTTCCTGTATTTCGAGATTAGATATTTTCGGTTTATCTAAATGGACGCAGTTGTTATACGATACCGTAAGGAGTATTATAAAATTTTACGACACACGTAAATTCGGCTTTTCTTTTGATAAGCAATTATTAAGTTTTTTTTTTGTTTTTCGTTGCACAATATACAGGCGCATGTACATGTATATATAAATGTGTGCATCAAATATATATATATATATATTTGATAGTTGGACAAAGAAATTATTTTAAAAGGAGCCATTTTCCGTGGCAGTTATGATAAATGAAGATTTTACGGTCGATAAGGCAGCTGCAAGGTAAGAAAATCATAAACCCTGAGATGTATAAAATATACAGAGGAATATATATTCCGACGCCCGGATCGCGGAAAACTACCTGGCGGGAATAAAAATCTCGACTTTGTCTCTCTCTCTCTCTCTCTCTCTCTCTCTCTCTCTCTCTATGGCTATCTCTCCTGCAAATGCGGGATCTTAACGAACGGGATGGTCTTTCAATGCGTCCAGCCCTCTTTTCCAGCCCTCTTACACGCTCTGCTACACTTTATTCCTTACTATTGGAAACTAACTGTGCTGTTTCGGCCCGTTTGCTTTCCACCCTTACATATTTTTCGAAACTGTCACGTGTTGTAGAAAAAAATAAAATGAACCAAATGACCCTGTTCTTTGAATAATAATTATGACGACTTCGTTACCCTGGATTTTTTCCTTCTGTTACATCCAGAGTCGGTATAACTTTTGTCGACTCACGCGAAAATTGAATAATGAATTTTCAGAATATAAGTATCGGAAGATACCGGAACCGATAGATTCAAATCGAGACGAACTGGTGGGCAGCGAGTAGGTCGGAAATGCGCAAACGGAACAGAAAGTGAGAGAGTGAGAGAGCGAGAGAGAGAGAGAGAGAGAGAGAGGGAAGGGAAAATTTGCGGAATTAAGAGGATTACAGGATCGATTTGTCTTGAATGAAGCGCGATTAATTCTTTAAACGCTTTTCAAGATAAAAGTAAATACTGCAGGCGCCTGTCCCCTCCGCGCCCGTGCAATTCAGTGCCCGCTCGCGTAGAGAGAAAGAGGGAAAATTTATGTTATTGACTCGGAATCTGATTTCCCCTCTCGACCCCTCACTCTCGCTCGCGTGCGCTCTTTCTCTCTCTCTCTCTCTTCTCTCTCACTCCCTCTTCTCTTCTCGACCAAAAGAGAAAAAAGCATAGAATATCGCCCGAATTCTATTTGCCCTCGCTCCCGTACAAGCGCGAATAAATGGGGAGATTTTTCAAGGAAAAACGTAATAAATGCAAATGTGTTTAAAACGTTTGGCAAATGCATCCATAAAGTTTATACAAAAGCTCCACGTACGAGATCTTTTCAGAAGAAAAAATGGCAATGGCTATTGGGTGAAAGAACTATTTCAGCCTGAACTTCTTTGTAGATGCGTCTAAGTCGCGATAACTGTATCTATATTAAACAACTCGCGAAATCAACGCGGGTCCTTTATATATATATATATAAAGGACATATATAGAAAATTTCCTGTCGGGACTCCGCGGCCGCATCACGTGAAAACCGCAATGACCGCTATTACACCGACGACAGAAACACAGGGGCCGAGGAAAAAAACACCAAATCCAAAGGACCTGCGGTATTACGGGAAAGCGAAGGAAAGGAAGAACCGAGGGATACAAGAAGACAAGAGAAATATCCCTCTCCATCCCGTCGATATGCCGCGGGACGCTAAAACTCTCCACCTCCACCGGTGGTGTCCCGAAAAAGTACCGGTGCAATTGCGCGCCGTCCAACGCCAGTGCCGGGGAGCCTCGCGCCGCCGCGTAAATCTGCCGCGTGAACGGCGGGCGGCGCGCGCGGCGGACGTATACGCATAGGGCCGAGTCGGCCGGCTCGCCGCCGCTCGGACCCGCTGCGCCATATACTCTATATATATATATATATATACACGCGCTTAAGCTAAGGCGCAACGGCCCACCGGCCACGCACCGGCGTCATAGAGGGGAGGAGGGGCGCGCGCGCGCGCCAAATCAGAGCGACGAGCCGGAGAGAGGAGCTTGTTCGCCGAGAACTCCTCCCCCCCCCCCTCAACGTTCGCAGCCGCGATCCTCGCAGGCGGTACGCGCCTGGAATATTTCGCGCTGTCTGTCCGTCTGTCTGAACTGTCTCGGGCCGAGGCCCTCTCTCGCCGACGCAGCCTCCTCCTCCTCCCCATGCCGGGCCTCTATTTCAATCCTGTTTTGGATGCGCGCTCGTGTACGAATGGAATTAGACAGCACGCGCTTATGAATTTCCGGAGATCTGCTCGAATGAATTTATTCGTGCTGGGCCCGGCCTAAATTTTGTTCCATTTTGTTTTTCTTCTTTTTTTTTTGGCTCATTCGAAGACGACGATGATTAGCAATGTTCGATGCTGAAATGTGTCTTCATTGCACTCGGCAAATGAATAACTCTTGTAAATACACTTCAAAATAAAATATTATATCGTTATCAAAATATACTTTGGTATCATTTTGAAATTAATCATTGAATTTGATAAGTCTTATCTCTCTTGGCGACATTCGCAATTTATCGTCCCATCCGATGTTCCTCAAATTTTCAATTCTTTGCATTACGCATTACGTATTTTAAAAGTTTTCATCGCAATTTCCTATATATGATATATATATATATATATATATATATATATATATATATATAATTATATTGACATAGTATTAAAAGTATCGCAAAATCGAAAATTGAATTATCGATAATTCAATCGTGTTATGTAATTAAACAATTTATTCTATCACTCCTTATTGTATTTAAGAAATAATAAAAATAATAATAATTTCATTAAGATAATAATTAATCAAGTATTTATTGAAAAATATTATGTCAAGTAGAAAAGTGTTACGTTTTATCCTAAATCATCTGCCGTTGGCTCATTGGCGAGTCGACGATTATCTTACTCTTTGAAACGCAACGAGAAAGAATCACCACAAATAAAATAGTTTGATCACCTGTCATCTCACCCAGTAGTCTTGCAGGTAGAAGTACTGAATGTTGTTGTACACCGTGTATAAATCGATTAAATTATATTCTATCTATTAATTCCTTTCTTTATTACGGTTATACGGACTTCCGGTCACTTGTCATTGCCAAATTTTAATCAAAACCCCAACAGGACGCTGTCGTAACTTTGACATCAATATCTACATAACATCCCCATCTTTATCAATCTATTAAAAAAAAATAAGACATCGCCGTTTCCGCGTACCGCTATCTCCTTTGTTACTATATATATATAGATGTATATATCTTCTTGCCCCTCGGGACTCGCAGAACGCACACGCCCAATTCTATATGCGTGCCTGAGCGACTTGGCGATCGCACCGCCGTTGACCGTTATTGATCGCGTAAAAAGATTTTTACATATTATAATGACGGAGAAAGGAGTTGGCGTCGACGGAGCCCCGATTTCGCGTTCGATTTATTTAACCACTCGACATGCGGATTTAACGGATGGACGATGAAGCGCGATATAGCAGCACCGCGCGCGTATACGTATAAATTTGAACACACACACACACGCGCGCGCGCGCATACACAGACACACGGGCGCATACACACATCGCGGCTGCGGCTGATTTTCGGTTTATTGCAGGGTACATGTCCCATGCGCGCGACGCGTCACGGACAGAAGCCCGAGTATATATATATATATATATATATATATATATATATATATACGCGTCGTTCACATTCCCATTTGAAAACTCGATATATGACGATAGTGCATCGGATGGACAATGCAATATTGCGGTTCCGACGGGCCGGGCTATACTGCCGTCGTTAGTAGCCGGAAAAGAAGGCAAAAGTATACGAGACACGCGCGGAGAGATAAAATTAGAAATAGAAGAAAAAAAAACATAAAATAAAGTTCGTGTCTGATTACAGCTGGCAGGAGATATCGATTATCGCGCAGGGCAAAATTATTTTCACAAATACGACAACAACGCGGATCGCGGCCCTTTTTGACCATCTGTTCCACACGCTGACTTTTGCAAAACTACGTCTACCCCTCGCGCCTCACTTGGCCAAATGCTCTTCGGCTTTCTCGCTTCCGAGATATGCAAATCTGCTTGTGATTGCGCTATGAAATGCACGGGTCTCGCCGCTTGGCGAACGTAATCAAATAGCGAACGAAAAGTCGCAGCCCCGCGCGCGCTTGGCCTTGGCGTCGCGCAGATATCATTTTAACGAGGCTTCTACGCCGTATCTATATATTTTGAATAGCGTTAAAACGTACCTTCGCCCTATTTATATTCTGTATTCGAGAATGGACGTCGCGTAAATGGAATTTTTTCCCACGTTTTTTCGTCTTATTCGTCCCGGACGATCCTTCGAATTATTTACAATATTGCTATCAGCTTGGATTGACGCATATATTCAATGCGAACGATCGATCCTCGTATAATTACGATTTTAAATCACCTTACTTATCTGACTGATTATTGTTAATTACGAGCTCTTGGTGAAATTAATCTATAATTATTTCCTCACAGAAAATTAAAATCATATCGATAAAAGAATAAAGGGCGCGTCGACGACCGTTATAATTCATCTCCAAGCATCATACACGGAGAGCAAAAAGCTCGAGACAGCCAACTCGCCCGCCGGAGCGCATACGTAGTTGCGCGAAAGCTCCGGCGATGAGGCCCATCAGCGGTGCATAAATAGCTAAAGCTCGGGACGCAAAAATCGCGCGTATCTGGCTCCGTCTCGTCCTCTCTCGCACTCACTCCTGCGGAGCCCCATAAATTGCGAATTAAAATGGCAAACACGCTAATTCTCACCGTGCCCGGGCGCGGGATAGGGAAACGGGGGAGGGGGTAGGGGGGGGGGAGTGCCGACCGGCAGGATAACGACCGCAACTTTGTTACAAAGGCGCGTAAATAATGTGCGACCGAGCTGCTTTGACGTTCTCTTCCCTCCAGCCTCCCGCTCTCCCTCTCGTTCTCTCACCCTGTCGCTCTCTCGCTCGGGCACATATATTATATGCTGTTCTAAGGGAATGCGTACTGCGCATACACGTTCGAACGTATAATCGACGGAGAAAAAAAGGACCTTTCGTAGCACACCTTTGGTGTTAAATCCACATCGTGCTATTCCGACGTGTTTGGGCGAGTTCGTGTGCGTGTATGCGTCTGTGCGCGCGCGCGTTCGCGTTTTCATGTATACGTTGGATAATATACAAAAGGATGGAGACATCCGCTGCGCGAGGGCATTCGCTGATAGTTCGAAAGCGGGATCGCGGCTCGTAATCCTCTGGTAATGCCCGATAAGTCTCTCTTTCTGTCCCTCTCTCTCTCTCTCTATCTCTGGGCAGGTCTCTACCCCCGGAAAATCTAAAGGCGGTTATGGTACCTTATCCGCGACATTGCAGTGGTGCCGCCGCTCTCTTATAATATCTATATAAATCTGGCGCCGCGCGCCGTTTGAAACTTGAAGCAGAAGTGGAGTTCATGAAAGAAAAGTATATTGGTTAAGACAGATTCTCTCTTCCACCCTCTCCCTCCCCTTCTCGCTCTGTCTCTCACTCTCCCTCTTTCTGCTTCGCCGTCTATCTGTTTTAATCTTACAGAACTTCTCTGCCCACTAGTTGAACGTATATAACCTTTAGTTCTGATAGATCAAAATTAACAAAATCGAAATTCTCATTTTTATAATAGTTTATATATGATCAATCAATTCGATCTCAAAGTTTAAAACCGCTTAATTCGCAACAATCAATTAATGAGAAATATAGATAAATTTTAACCCAATAAAATCGATTCTTAAAAGAGGATTTATAATATATATGTACATACATATACATAATCGGTGCAATAATAATTAATTCTTAATTATTTGCGTCAATAATTATATTTTTTCGAAGTCCCCACTTCAAGAGTATGTATTTCAAGAGTCAAATTATTTAATCTGATAAAATTTTACGTATCCCATATAAAAATATCTTATAAAAACTCACAATGAATCGCTAATTTACCACGATTAGCGCACAATATCGCGGACTTTCGTATACGAATCCAGGTCCAGATACCGTTAATACGTAATGCGACGCCTCGTTGATCGAGTAGCCAATACAGGACGATCGCCTGCTGGGATCACACGCTGCTCGCTCGTCTAGACACCTTTGTGAACGCGACGAAGCTAGTACGCCGCGATCCGGCAAAATAGCCCGCTGACGAGCATCGAGCCGAGCCGATTCGCCGCGTTCGCGGAGCCATGGGAGAGAGGACATAGTCGATTACGCCGCCTTGCTCTCCCTCCCCTCTCTCTCTCTCTCTCTCTCCCCCCTCACTTTCTATCTATCTACCTATCTCTGCGCCCGGCGACGACATTGCGTAATCCTCCCTGCTTCCCCCCTACCGGGCGAGCGATGATCTGGGCATTAAAAGCATTCAAATCGCCTCTCTGCCGCTGACCATTATGCTCCTCCATTGGAAATCGCACGGTTTACGACGTCGCGCCGTCGCCCTCGACCCGCCCCGGCCGCGCTCGCTCGACCCATCTTCCCCGATTAATCGAGCGGCCTAATGCAATTTATTATGCGAGAACGCGGCGGTCGGAGAGGCAGCGAAGCCTCGCCTGCGTCTGCGCGGTCGAGCTTTAGCCCATACAACCACGCATAATACAATACCCACGAATCGATTGAGCTACAACGGATGCCGATCGTCGTCCCATCCGCTTACGCGACCCCTCCCCTTCCCAAGGCTCGCGGCTCTTTCCGCCTACCTTCCTCCCGAATTCCAATGATATATCCCAATTAATATCGGCGAGAGGCCGAGCGAGGGGGGCGGTGGGGGGGGGTCCGACGAATGCGAAGGACGCGCGAGCTGTTAATGCGGGCTTGAGCGTGCGCGTCGCGGAGAATTTTCGGAAATCCGCGACATTCGACAGGGTCCTTCGAGGCGCGCGCGCGCGCGCGCACCGCAATTACCTCGCTAACGTTTGTACACACTCGCGCCATCGAGTGTGTGCGTCGAGTAATCGGTCGAGTTATCTATACATGCCTCCGTGTATATGTGAGACGAGCTTTCGAAAATTTGGTTCGCCGAGAGACAAGGAAGTGGAGAGAATTGTTTTCCTATGTTTTTAACGCGTGTCGTGAAAATCTTCGTGTAAATCGTATAGACTCGCGTCGAGGCGGCCGTGTTTCGTTTTCATCGCATGTTTAACGTGTAATTGTCACGTAGACCTCATAGGGGAGAGTAAATTGAGTCGATTTTGCGTGCGGTGGCCACACTACTATATGGCAACTAACACTGTATTGGGATTTTACAATAGTTGCAATATAAAGTTCGAAGCACATTTCATCTTTACATTATTTTTTTAATATCACGTTACTGTTCTTCCCAAAATGTTATTTACAATATTTATTTAAGAAAATATATCAAGGTACATACTCCAAGCAATAATAACTAATATAGCTGAATTACCCGTAGTTATAAATAAAATTACACCCATAACACTTAAATAAGAATTACAAATTGTAAGTTTGAAGGGAAATGTGACTATCGATCAATTCCCCTTAAAGTCACAAATGTTTTTATGATTCAAAGTGACTGCTAAACGACCTCTGCTGTATCAGTATGAAGACCAACATACATTAAAGCGGTCAATCGCGATCACTCGCATCCATCTCGAAAAGACATGAGACCATGCATTTCTTTTTCTCTGCCTCTATCTCCCCTGTCTCTCTCACTATATATATATATATATTATTCTTCCTTGGCGCACGCATATAAACACGACGCATCGGGCAGCAATAACCGCAGTGCCGTCGCCGGGCGCGCACGCGAGCGATCCTCCGCAAATATTTCCCACCGCACTTACCGTCAGGATATGCCGATCGGCGCGCCGCGCCCCGTCGTCCACCCCCCTCCCCCCTCACCACCTCCACCGCCTCCTTCGCCACCTCCCATCCTCAATCCAAATATTTGGCGAGCTTGTTTAAGCAGCATCGACGGAGGGCTGGTCGGGGAGGGGGGAGTAGTAGTAGAGGAGGATGGCATCGCGGCGCGCTGGCGAGATTACGACGCCGATAAAATAAACTCGAGGCGCGGGCGCCTGGCTTCCCTCTTCGCCCCCCACTCCCCCCGCGCCCCAATCGACCGCCGCCAACTCGCATCCTCGCGCGCGGGTTCTCTCGCTCTCGCGCCCAAGTCCCTCTCGGTATATTTTCTTTATCCCGCGCGGGACCGGATGACGCGCTAGACCGCGCTCGGGCCGCTTGGGACGAGGGGCTGATGTATGTATAAGTACTCCTCGATTTTTTTTTTTTGGGGGATAATTGAGCGCTGACCTAGCCCCCCCCCGTCTCTCTCCCCGACTCTACCTCCGGTCGATTAGTTAAAGCTACTTACGGCTTCGTTCCTCTTTTTTATTTTTTTCCTACTCCGTCCCTATATATACATAGAGGACGCGACGCGCGCGCTCGTAATCTAAATTGAAACGAGACCTCTCGCCCTGACGCAATCGGGGCGACAAATTGCGAAACGCGAATTAATCGCCCTCCCACCCCCTCCTGCCGCTCGCGTCCATTGACTATCGCTCGTTGAATCGCGCGAGATAATAGCGAGTCTATATCGTTGTACAGCGCGGTGAAGGAATTTCTGAAGAAAGCTTAAAGTATATGTATATAATACGAATGCATATAGCGATCTCGATGCGAAGGTTACAATGAAAAAAGAGCCGCGAGGCTTTGATATATATATATATATATAATCCTAAGATAAACGCACGAACCTTGACCGACGATTATTCCGGCGTCGCTTTCCACGGCAAAGCGCACATATTAATTCAATTAATTCCATCAGTCGAAGTCTTTCAGAAGTGCGAACCTCGTGGAAAGAGGATCGTGTTATGAGATACCTCGATACACGTCCGCCTCAAGTGAGGAGAAGTCCCTGCGCGCGCACTTCCATCGCGATCTCGAGTAAGAAGGAATGAATTTTCATCGACGAAGTCGCGGCAACGAGGCACCGAGACGTGGCTGGCGAACATATATATACCCGTATAAGCGCAACGATATATCACCGCCGAGACTACATACGCCCGCACTTCTGCACGGATATATTTCTCTTGATTCACAATACGATGATATATATATATATATATATATATATATATATGTGTGTGTGTATATGTAGGTAACGACAGCGTACCACGCAATAACGGTAAGCCGCGCGCCAACGGCGGCAAGAGGCGCGGGCTTCGTGTACGTATGTGTATGCATATAACATGAGAGAAGCAGTCAGATCGAAAGATACTAAGTATTTCGTTCGTCTTCTGTCCTGGGAGCGACGTAGGTGACGCGCGATGGCAAATTGCGTTACGTACACGACAGCTTGCAGATTCGAAGAGACCGTGCAGGTATTACAATGTATAAGTGAGTTGTTGGCTGCGCGAACGTCAAGTATATACCCTGATGCTCCTTGATATCGCTTCTTTTTTTCTTTTTTCTTTTTTTATTCCAGAAAAATCATTTTGATCCGTTTATCCGATAAAAAATTCGTCAACGAATAATCCGATTAATACATTATACTGTCGACAATGTATCTGTACGCGTTCTCAATATATATATATATATATATATATATATATATATATATATATATATATATATCGTATTACGAAATATGCATATTTCAAAATCCAACATTTTCACACGGATTCGGTTTGGAATTCAATTACGTCGAGCGTGATTTCAGCGTATAAAAATCAGACTCTAAATAACTCGATCATTGATTATTCCGTCAATTATGATAATTATATAAACGAGGAGATGTAATAAAATCCCGACGCATTGAGCTCTCATTATCTATTACTTCAGAGTAATAACGTGTATAATATTCACGGCCTATGCGTCTGTGTGTATGCACATTCCACCTGTTCAAAGGTATATAATAATGATTGTCCAAAGCGTCCGCTCTGTTTCTGCGAGGGAGCGAGCGAGCGAGCGAGCGAGCGAGAAAGCGCGCAATACATACCTGATAAAAGCGCAAGAAAACACCCGCGCATGCGCCCCGCGGCATGATTTACAACTTATTATCAATCCACGCATTTATCGCTGTTACCGCAATTGCGCGCGCGCGGGGCAATTAAGAGATACGACGCGATCCGCTCCAATATGCAGGTTATCACAACCGTGCTGTAGGTTATATTATACCGATTTCTCACTCGTTCTCAGTCGTTTGTGCACATAAATAAATATATATATATATATATATTTATATAATTTTGTGTACGTGCGTGCGTGTATGTGTTTGTCGCACAGCTTATTGGAAGCAAACACAAAGTGCGTTATAACGCGCACGCAAAGATTACGTAATCTCACCTATCGAACGAATTGCAATAATGCTAAATATAACGCCATATTTACACAAACGCGCATAAACGTATACGTAGTTTTACGGACACATCCATTATTTTTCCATAAAATAGAAATTTCGTTATTCGTCAATTGCGTGCGCCATCCGAGGTGCGGTTGGTCTGTCAAAAAATGGAGAGAGAGAAAGAGAGGGAGAAAAATAGAGAGAGAAAACGTGATTTCTCAATTAAAAAGAAAAATATATAAATCTATATAGTAAACCCATTCGCTCAATTTTTTGTTTCTGAGCCATCTTCCGATTTTATTTTGAAACGGCACTTTCATTTGACCGTGGAGAGAGACCATGTCGATTTAATCTTCTACCGCAACCTTTACACGGAGTGTGATCGATAAGATTCTCGCACGCGAGTCACTTTAAAGATATATATATATATATATATATATATATATATATATATATATATAAGCTGCGCGTTGTTGCTGTCATCGCGAGAGATTTCTTTATTAATAATTCAAGCGTGTATTTTTTTTAAGGTGAACTCCACAAGTGAGGTTTGTTTTTTCAAGAATATTATCACATGTAAAAATTATGGAACGAGCCAGAGTATGAATTAGCTGATTAAAAAAAACGAAAAGTATCCATTCTTTTGCTACATTATTGCTTTAGACGCATGACCTTTTTCCATACCTTCACCTCACTCACTCTCTCTCTCTCTCTCTCTCTCTCTCTCTCTCTCTCTCTCGCGACGGAGATCCAAATGATGGAGATTGATAGAAAGGACATTTGCAATAACAACGCGATACCGGTCTGTGTTATCTATTGACTCATTTTGTGCAGAGCTTTATAAACATCACCAGTGCTCAAAGCTATAGGGAGCGACGTCTCACTCTTTAATAATGGCAAGTGTGGTCCGTTCCCTTTATTTAATGAGTAGATTAGCAATGGAATAAAGAAAAATTTTTAAACTGAGAATGACTGACGATGTAACCGGGCTGATCTATGACGATTTGTGCAACTAACTTTATCTAATAGCTCGGTTAAGGAGTGAAATTGTTTCGTGGTTGGTTTGCTCTTTTCATAAAGTACAATGGCCGAGACTGTCGGAAAAATGCCAGCTCGTGCGGCATTCCTTTTCATCAATTCTCGACTTCGTTGAATGGAATTCATTTATTCACGCAAGAGCCGACAATAAATTAGTCCCGTTCCCCGTTCCATTCGCACCAGATCTCCTCGCCGATGCTTTTAAAATTCCCGATTCACGATAAGATGGGAAACAGCGAGAACAGCTCGATGCAGTTTTTTCCAAACGGCTCGACGCATTCTCGATCTCACGCACGTATTATATGTATGTATATATATATATATATATATATATATATATATATATATATATATATGCATATATTAAACGTATTTACGCGCGTTGACCATAAGAGTTGGCGAGGGAAGGGGGCTCATTATCGCCTTACGCATTGCCGTACGCGATCTGTTCACTATACTATATGTCTGTAATGTGTATCTATCTAGTATACTGCACATATTATAAACGCCCCAGACGTGCGCCGCGATTATTCGCTTCAGGTGTCACGCTTGACTGGCTCGGAGGCACTCCAGAATAACACTATATAATCACTCTAATAACCCAGAAGAGACTGGACATATGCAACCAGATGTATACACCATATATATATATATATATATATATATATATATATATATATATATATATACTACGTACGCGGGATTACTGCATCGATCGCGCACGCATATGCTCACTTCCGATCTGGATCACAAACATAATGTCACGGCCGGTGTTCAAGAAAGGTATCGCATATATATACGTTTATATATTGAATCAATCGCAAAGCGTTGTGGAACGAGAAAAAAAAGGACATGGCTTTCGGTGAATTGAGCGGGATTACGACGCTCGCTCGGTATAAAAATTGCAAAAGAGCCGGGGAACGAACGCGTAGGGGACGATCGATGCTGCTGCCTGTGGCCACCCATGAAATTTTTTAAACTCGCTCGCGAACTCTCGCACACGCGCGCCTGTCGTAACACGAATAGCTTCTTAATTTATCTGTATATACACTCACCGTTTGTCATTTGGATCGCCCGCGCCCGCTACATCATTATTATTTTAATTAATATACAATTCGATGCCATATATAGACATTATACATTATACAGTGTCGTTTCCCTAGGAGCTTTTAGACGTCGTATATTTTGAAATATCGTTCGTATATATAAAACCCCGATGATGTATAAATTTTAGTACCTTACGCTCTCCGCGATATATAATTGGTTCATTACCTTATACACCGCTTTATCTCCAATACGAAATTAGCGACGCGCGCACGCCAGAAGCAAAGTTTAAATAAATGAATTATATATACACACGCCCCTCCACCCACTCCCTCCCCATACGCGCGGTAGGTAATAATGCAGAAGTTTGTAGCGCCCTCTCCCGTCCCCCTCCCTGGGGCCCGCGCGCGGGGTCGTAATCGAACGAAAATACGACGAGGGGGCTATCGCGCTCGCGCGCGCGCGCGCGCGCACGATAAAAACGTTAATGGGCGGCGCCTTATATAATTCGGATGGCGGTGTTTTTACTGCGCCTGCGCGTACGATAAAGCTGAGCGGACGCGAACGCGCGCGAGCGCGCGCGCGTACTCGCTTTCATTGCCATACGGAGTGAATATAATCCGCTTATAATATATACGATAAACTTTGCATTATGACCCCCACCCCGACCCGCCAGCGCGGGCAAAAACTTTTTTAATTGATTATTATTCCGTGGGCAATAATAAATATGGTGGCGGATTTATTAATCACGCCTCTCTCTCTCTCTCTCTCTCTCTCTCTCTCTCTCTATCTCTCTCTCTCTCTCGCTCTCTTTCTCATTAAATTTATTACCTTAATATATGATGTATCGACGTTCGACACATTAACGAATGTACAAGAGTGACTTTTTAAAAAACCAGCACTACACGACTTCGCGCATAACTGGCAATGTCGCTCTGCGAATTTACATTTGGCCTAAGCGAAATCCGAGAGCAGAGTCGTCGGTGACGCGTTGATCGATGACATTGCGTATTTAGCGTGGATATATTTATATTGTCGGCCCGTTTGCTCGTGCTCAAAGGGCGAGTACGAAGTTCAATCGTTAATTACCTAACGTATATTTGGGTCTTTACAAATACCATACGTTATTTCCATTCGACGAGGATGTTTATTAAATCCTACTTTGCCGTGCTGTGAATAAAGCATCGGACCTCAGGATCAAGTGAAGATTGTTAAAATACCTCTCTTAAAATGCATCTCTTTCCATATTTATATCCGATACTGTACTAATAACAGATTATGCTAGATGTCTAAATAGATGGGCTAACCAAATTTATGTAATAACTTATTTTTTTATTTGTACGGCTCATTGTAGATAGTATAATCAAACATATCTATTGAAATTTCCATATTTGAAAAATTAAGAAAAATGCATTACTAATTTTGATTCTGCACCAGCAATCCTTTTACCTCCTATGCATTTTCAATACCGGATATTGTCGAAAGTTACTCTGGTGACAGGCTAAATTTATGCCGTTTCGTCGAATCGGTATCAACTCCTTGGAACTTTTCTACATTTCCTGGAATCAAATTCTCTTTCTCTTTTGTATTTTTTTAATCTTTATTAGCCCTAAAATTCAATGACTTATGTTTTAACTGATTGCAATGTCAGAATCAAATATACATCCATCCATTTCGATTCCGATGACTTTCGATGAGAGAATCACCGTAAGTTACATTATACATTGTTTCACATTATCTGGATTTTGACGCAAATGTTACTTTTTCGCTATGTTTGATAATGTTTTGAAATAGTCAGCTACGGCGAGATTGAATACAATTTGGGTACTGAATCTATTTCTTATTTACTGCTCAAGCATACGTATAATACGGCGCACACGCACTCGATCACACATATTTGACCCATAAAACGGGTCGTTCAAATTTCTGGGTAGAACGTAAATTTATGACGAGAGCGCACAGAATAATTTTGGCACGTATTATACGTTAAGATGACCTATGCGCCGCAGCAATATCTACATATATATTTAGTAAAGATAACGTTATTATTCCGATCTCAGTTGAACACTGGGATAGCAGTTGAACTCGAGCTTTAAGGCAGCTCTACATAGCGTATCCAGATTAGATAGCGGCTGAGCCACCCGAACAAGGGAGCTCCTGTACCGAAACTGTCGGGGCTAATGCTACAAATTCACTAATAGGCAGCAGTACGGAGTCCTTGAGAAACGGAGCAGAAAAGAAACAGCGCGCGGGGCCATAAAGACCGAATAACGTCTCCTCTCCCGGGCTTTGGGCATCAGATTCACCGTTACACAAAGATCTCTTGTGCCAATTTCTGTTTTTTTCGGTTTTCTTTCACTGTATACCGCTGTTTATTCTGTCAATTATGGTAGACAGTTATTGCTCGATGATTGATGGAAGCGCGCGGCGTTCTTGCGATTTGTTTTCTTTTTTTTTCGAATTCGCTCTCTCCATATAGCCAATCGTGATACTTCTTTTTTTTTCTCCTCTCAAACAAGTCTTCGAGAGAAGGATGTGACGATGTTTTTTTCTTCAAATTATATAAACAGATTTCGTTTTGTCATTTCATCATTTTTTCTAGATCCAACAATGAGTACATCAAATATTCGTTAAGCGATTAATAGTGCGTTGAGGAATAAATTTGCGAGAAATTCGGAATGGATTTATTTAAACAATTATATTATTATTAATAACCAAGTAGTTATAGATACAAAGCATAATTAACCAGCATAATATTAGTTGCATTCTCCGAAACTCGTGTACGCCGAACTCGATAGCCGCACACCGATATCGCCAAAAGTAAAAGAAAAACAGAGAAGAAAAAAAATAGAACACGAATCGTTCAATAATAATTCAATTTCGCCGACTAAACCTACGACCCTCTGTCGGGAATAAAACCAGAGTAGCGTGTTGCAAGCCTCTCTTTCTCGTCGTCTGCCCCCACGATGCGCGCGGCGAGGAAAAAAAAAAGAGAACCCGCGGTAGACCATTGAATTACCGCAAAATAATTTCCAATCCCACGGCGGGAATACTCCGTCAGCTACCCACCCGCAAACCCAACATCGGAGCTGCAGCAGCAGCAGCAGCAGCAGCAGCAGTAGAACCAGCGGAATGGATAACACACACACACACACACACACACACCACACACATAGACGTCCTGGAAATCAGAGACGGGCTTCAAAAGGCAAAAGGACCAAGGATGGTGTTACCTTTGACGTATCGCGCGTGAGCGAGCGAGCGAGGTGTATGCTGGAACATCAAAAGCCCATATCTGCCATCGCGCGGCGCCCGATGGACGTGTTTGCGTCGAGGTGCGTACGTGTAGATGTATCTGGTTCGCACAAGTGTCCGTGCATTTTGCTAGAATTGCCACTCAACCAAGAGGAGTGTCCGTGTATAAAATATATACGTACATGCATGCATACATACACACACTCCGCACGCACACACACACACGGGCACACATATACATCGACAGTCTAAAACGAGAAGACGTGCGCTATCTCCGACATTGATAACGCCCCTATATGGACGATTAATTATGTCTCTGATGGGTCGCTTCTCATCCCTATCTTCGCCAGCAGCCAATCTTGTTTCTTGCACTTTTCCGTTCCTAACCTATACGCGTTTAGAAATGCCGCGTTGTACAAACGAATTCTCATCGAAAATTTCGGCATGCTCGAATTTCACATAATTCTGGCGTAGTATCCTGTGTCGACTTGGTCAGTAAATTAATTATTAAAATAATTTAAAAAAATTCATTTATCAAAACACTACGGATACAGTTGATACCTTACATTGCATCGACGAAACTTCAAATTTGGAATTTTTTCGATGATCATTAGTATTATTATTATTATTGATTAGTATTATTGATTGATTAGTATTATGATTATTCTAGGTTGTATATATTTTAGACCATAACGATAGTCGAGGAGAGAATCATTTCGTAGGACGCGTATATGGGGCGAATCGTTGGTGGAGCAGCGAGCGTCTGCTCTCAAAGCCGAGACGTCGCAGAGGACGAAACCGAGGAAAATGAACAAGGCTATCGATGTTGTACGTTTCGTGTAAGTATGTATGTATGAATGTATGTATATATCTGACGCCTCCTCCCCCAAGTCTTGTATTTCTTTGCATTTCACCTACTCTCAGCGTTCTCTGTCTCATTATAGTCGTTCGTCTCTGCCACGCTCCCCCTCCCGCCCCGCGCGTCCAATAGCACGGTAGCGTATACCCGGCTCACCCTCATTCTCGTTCTACATCTCTCTCGCTCTATCCCTCTGTTCTGCCTCGTTCGAAAAACGCGTCGGGTCGTTGTACGATCGATCTGCGCGCTCTGCAGCTTTCTCGCACCCTACGTTTTTCCACCCCTCCCTCATTCCCAAAGCGCGGGCGCGCCCGCCCGAGCTTTTCTTCTCTAGCGGGGCTTTCGATTGCATCGGTATAGCGAGAGACGATCACAGGGACGGAGAGTGGAATGAGCAAAGCAGCGAGTGAGAAAGGTAGAGGGTATGTGTGTGTTTGTGTGTATTGGGGAGGGTGGAATATACATTCAAATGCATATATATATATATATATATATATATATATATATATATATATATATATATATATAGACAGACATACAGACGCACATACAGGAACGATTCGTCATTCCACGACTAGACGTTCATAACGAAACGCTAAGAATTCTCCGCCGTTTCTCTCTCCCTCCCAGCGAATACATCTCGCATGAGCGGCCAATTCCAAAGTCTGCGTAAACCTATATTATGTATTATGCATGGGAGGAGAGGGGGGGCAGAGGATTGCAGGGATCGATCGTGGAATCTCCTCCCCCCTCGCTTCCCTACCACAGGTTTCGCCTCTATCTTTTCTTATTCAAAGCTTTTCTGTCGCGGATGCTCGTAGAATTGGGAATATGAGAGGGGCGAGGGGACGGGGACGAATTCCGTCTGGCTGTTAATTTAGCGCAAAGAAGAAATATATATATATATATATATATATATATATATATATGTTTTCACGATCTGGTGAAATAAATTTTTTCCTATCAAATATATGAATTATTAGTACGTACTTATTGTTTAATGCATGTATCAGTAATGACATCTTGGATTCTAATAGATTTGTAAGTCTTAAATTTTATTTATTGCCATGATGAAATTGAAAATGAAATTTTAATAGAGAAGAAAACCTATAGAATGATTCTGTAACAATGGAACGACTCTGATAATTATCAATAATAGTCCGAAGTATCAAAAAAGTTAAGAATATATGAATATATCAACAAATACGAAAATTTCTGCTGCTTGGAATTTTTGAATTTTGAAAGTTCGAATTGCGATCTATTCTACCGTTCATCTTTCTGAGCGACGAGTCAGCAAGTTCGATATCATCAAAACCAGTTGCAAAATCAGTCAACGCGTAGCAACGAATTTCCTCTATAGCAGAACCTCGCAAAAAATGATAGAACCAGCTTGGAATCGATGTTACACACCTTCATTTTGCCCAGAAATGATTTCAAGCAACTCCTATCAACGTCAGTATCGAACCCTGGTCGGCCACCATTTACAGCAACTATTTTACAAGAGATAACGAAAAAAGGAAGAGGAGTTGAGAACGAGAGAGAGAGAGAGAGAGAGAGAGAGAGAGACGCACACGGTGAAATAGAGATAAAAATTGAGGATCGCCCGGACCTGAGGAAAAACTGAAAAAAAAGGAGGATCGGTCGACAGCTGCGCGCGCAGGGATATCCGGACCGTATCCGGACACCGACGTTCTTGCAGGGCGCAAAAAGCATGCGGCAGTAACAGCAGGAGGGCGCATAGTCGGAGGACTTATAGAGGGGCAAAAAGAAGCTGCTAGCCCAAAGACTGGAGTGAGAGGGGGGGAGGGGGAGAACGGTTGAGTTTTAGCTGGTTTTAGGATCTTCGTCAACGACGGCAGCGCTCGCTGAAGCTCCCTCTAACCTCATATATGTATATGAATATATGTGCGCGAGCAACGATAATACTAATTAAATACGAGTCTCGGTGACAGGAGTCGCGCGCCACCGCGCTACATTGGCGGCGCTACGGTGGCGGCGTAAGGCGCGCACGCGAGGCTCTCCTCCTTCCCTAACCCCCCACCTTCGAACCCCAGCGCGCCATCGCCTAACGAGGATGGTAATTACGCCGACGGCTTCATCTTCGCGAAACTCTCGGCAAAAAGCGTCGGCGCCCTCTCCCCCCCCCCCGCCCGCCCCGACGGGCGCTCTCGCGCGGGCCCGCTGCTCGCTCCGTGCGCGCGCCGGCGAGACTCATTACTCACGAGGATATATATATATATATATATATATATATATATATATATATATATATATACATACACATGTAAATGCAAGTAAGTATATAGCACACATCGGAGGGATGGAACGGTGTTCGTAAGATTTCCGCGAGCGCACTCCGCAGGCGCGTAGTTTCTGCTGCTTTGCACCGCCGCGCGCGAGGTAGAACGTCTGCGCGTTCGCCCCCCCCCCACCCGCGCCGCACCCACACGGGTCTGGCCGTCGTGCGAACCCCAGCGTCTCGCTACGTACATGCGCCCCGGCGCTGGGTGCACGATCTTGAATTTGGTTTTAATGCCTCGATACAAAGTAGCGGCTGCTCTGTAATTGCACGAGGAAGAAGGAGAGAGAGCGAGAGAGAGAGAGAGAGAGATAAATTTGAAAAAATAAGGTTGTTTTTCTCTGCCCATCTACTGTTGCTCGTCTCATTGGCATCAGGATCGCCAGGCAATGAGAACGAAAGCTGGAATAATATTTTGCCGGATGGACAGCGAATTTTTCTCGAAATGTCTGTATCGCTTTTCAGCGATTCTTATTTTCTCCCATAGATATGAAAATGAAATAATCTGGAAGAATCGTAACGACCTGTTTTTGTGAAGTTTATGTCGAAAAAAACCGTCAGTCTGATTTCCTCCATTAGACAAATTCACTAAATTAACTATTCTATCTCACAGTATGGAGATGTATTCACGAGACTCGCTGATTAAGCACAAACGAGATGCGCTATCGTGCTCAGAAATACGATTATAAGGGGTGAAAAAGTATTTATTATGTAGTTCGTAGTTTAAACTATACTATATCGCAAAGGCCTTTGTAAATATCGTAGAACAAAATCGCGTCAAAAGTAATATTTCGAAACCGATCTTTCTTGTCCCCTGGAACGTATAACTCGTTAACGAGAAAATATATATAAACTGTTTTCGTTTAAAACGGGGTTAAAATGTATACAAGCTTAACAATAATTATTCTCTCATTCCCGTGCCCAATATACGGGGGATATAAAAAAGAGCGCTGGGAAAAAGGACAATTACTCTATAGCCGCGAGAGAGAGAGAGAGAGAGAGAGAGAGAGAGAGAGTGAGGGAGGGAGAGGGAAATGAGAATAAACGACGTGACGCGCGATGCTGTTCTCGTATAATTAATTTAACGGTGAAGTAGAGGGATGAGAGAGGGGCGACGTCCTACACCGATGTTTCTTTGTACAAAGTGTCAGTTTTTCGTACCGCACGCCCGAGCCGCTCGTTTACGTAACGTGCGGCGGGATAGTCTCCAGCCTGTGGTCTATATAATACCATATAGCATCCTCTGCGCGGGAGCATTGCGGATTGGAGCCGGCGGGCGCGCTCGGCGTCCGCGGAGTTTTGTGCACGGAGCTGCGCGTGGGCCGGACGAAACAGTCCTCTTCTCTCTCTCTCTCTCTCTCTCTCTCTCTCTATCTCTCTCGGAGATTTTGCCTTTGTAGACTGCGATTCCGTTCGCGTATCGTGCGACTGTGGAATGGCGAGCATGACGAGCATGTTAAGATAAACAAATAGAACGCGTATAAAGATTTATTAAAGCGCCACTTACGAGGCGACAAAAAATTTTATTTCAATGAAAAAGATAATGAAATTCACTGTACTAAAAATTCTAATATTATTTCATTCAATATATATATATATATACCCATGGAGAGCGCTCTTTATATTCTCCAATAACCTTGATATTGGAATAGATGGGCGCGTGAAAATGTGAAAATCGCTCTAAACTCCACTGAATTATTAAGCTTTACGATATTACCAGTCGTGATTTCTCTCGAAAAAAAATTACCTTAAATAAACAAGTAGTAAATTGCAATCGGCGGTATAGCTCATGCAAAAACCGACAATTTCATTCTAAATATTTAAAGCCTTACTGGTGTATATATATATATATATATATATATATATATATATATATATATATATACAATAATTTCAGGCCAGTGGAACCTTTCGTGCAAAAAGCGAAGGCACGCTGAGGTAAAATTGGAGAAAGCCCATAGAGAAAGAGCGAGTGAGACGGGCAGAAAAAGAAATTGCGAAGGAAGCAGCTGGCACTGGGAGAAAAAAACAGAGGAGAAACGCAAATTAACCCCCTACCCCTGCTGTCGGTGCGAGAAAAGGTAAAATAGTTTGAACACAAAAAACTCTCTCTCTCTCTCTCTCTCTCTCTCTCTCTCTCTGTCTCTCTGTTTCTCTCTCCCCCTCTCTCTAACTATGAAAAATTTCCAAAAAAATGAAGACGAACAAAAGCATCGGGCGAAGGAAAAAAAGAACGAACCGAGCCAAGGACATTATCATATCACCGGAGCGCTCGTGCGTGCCCATTGAGCACTGAGAGGGGAAGGAGAAAATATGAAAAAAGAAACGAAGGGAGCACAAAACACAAAAATGCTCATAGCACACGAAATCACGCAAGTAGAGATTCTTTTCCTTTTTACGTTCTTCTCTTTCTATCCTTCTTAGGCGTACATTCTCTCTGCCTCTCGTTCTCTCTCCCTGTCGATTTCTCATCAATTTCGTACGCGAAATTCGCATTATATGCTCGTGGGCCTGGGCAGCAAGCTGTTAAGCGAACTCTTATTGAACACACAACACACAAAAGATCTGTTTCTTCTGGTAACACTGCCTTAATTTTTCCTCGCTCTCCTCTCTCTCTCTCTCTCTCTCTCACTCACTCGCTCCCTCTGTGGATGTTTGTTCTTGTCATCCCTACCTGACCTTAAGAGCAAAAAAAAACCTGTTCTTAGTAGAGTCTTATGGTATTTTTTTAGATAGTTGTAATACACAATAACTATAGTAACCGAACGGTAGGGAAGAAGATTTAGACGCCGATCTCAAAAATTGTTTTTTCCCCATTTTCGTCCCTAAAATTGAGATTATTCAACTAATTGATAGAAATACCCAATTATTAATCTTAAATGTTATAATAAAAGGCCTATTTTTTTGCTAAGCTCAGTAACATCTAATGATACGTATGTTACACTCATCTCAACTTTACTTTCTCGGTGTACAGCTACACTTACGAATCGCTGACGGCACGCATTGTTAAGAAGCTCGAATTGCAAATCGTCAGTGCATAATTTTTTTTTTCAAATAAAAATGAAAAAGAGAAAAAAGTATCGACGAGTCGATTTTTCGGGAATGTTTTCCGAAACAGCCAGTTTACGTTTGCCACTTTTTTCCAGCGCAAGTTCCGTGGCTCGTACAATCGTCTCCTAGATTCGACTTCGTCGCCCTCCCCTCGCCCACTAAATTTCTGTAAATTTGTCCCTTCATGCGTGCACAGTGCCAGAAACGAGTCGAAGGCCGATTTTCGCGTGGCATTCGCCCAAAGAGATTGAAAAAGCATAAAGAGAGAGAGAGAGAGAGAGAGAGAGAAAGAGAGAGTGTTTGCATAATGCAGCTTTTACTCTCGGAGTAAAGCCCACCTGGCGTATGGCGCTACCTCTCTCTCTCTCTCTCTCTCTCTCTCTCTCTTCTCTCTCTCTTTCTTTCTTATTCTACGATTCCATAAAAGGTGCTGAAAATTTTTCGGTATACCTATACTTTAGTGACTTTGTCGCGATGTCGTTGGGGTGGGGCGAGAGATAGAAAGAGAGAGAGAGAGAGAGCGAGAGAGTTAGAGATAGGAGGTGGATTGTTTTTGCGAGCTGTGCGTGTCAAGCTCGACTGGTTTAAAATTAACGCTAGAGGACTTAACACACGAATTCTTATGAACCATAATCTTGTTTGTGTAAATATTGTTAACATAGAAAGGAACTTAATTCATATTACTGTATATTTTTCTTCTTTTTTTTTTTAATATAAAACACATTAAATCCAAAATAAGAAAAACGTCAATAATCGAGTATTCATCATTTTACCGATAAATATAGAGAGAAAAAAAGTATTTTAATAAATTTTACTCTTCTTACTAAGTATTCGAACCAAATCCGAATATTTTTCAGTACGAATGCGTCTTTCCGCTCCGACCATGCAATAAAAAAGCGCTTTTGTCTCAGCGTATAATATAAAAATTATACTCGATAAGCCCATACGAAACGATAGCGACATATCCCGCAACGGATATAAGCATCCACCGGCTTTAGCCGCGCGTAGTTTCCTGACTGGTGAAAGGGGGGGGGGGCTAGAAAGATTTTCCGCGCCGCCCTCTCCAGCCTTAATTTCAACTTTAATTTCCCTCTCGTTGGCGGGCAGCGGGCGCGTCCGCCGCGCTCGCCTCCCCCGCCACCCCTCCGGTCTTTGAAGTTTCAATGTCGCATCGACAACAGGGCGCACATCTCCATCTCCCTCCACACCGACTCAACTTTCTCTTTCCCTTTGTTCGCCTTATCCATCTTTACCTTCCACGTCTGCTTGGTCTCTCTCCCTCTCTCCTCCTCTCTCTCATCCTCTCTCTTTTTCTCGCTCTTAAGCTCTATTCACCACATGTAATTTCCTGATAATAATGACGTGTTTGTTGCTGCTTTGGCTGCTACCGCTGCCACGCCGCCCCGCGCAGGAATGGGTGGCGCCTCCTTTCCGCTCTTTAAACACCGTTTCGTTTTCTTTGCCTTCCTTCCAGAGGAGCTTCTGATTATCTCTCCCTCCTCCCCTTCCCTCCCTCTCGCGCTCACTCTCTCTCTCTCTCTCTCTCTGTCTCCATGTCTCGTCGGCCAGGCTAACGGCCTCGTTCATGCGCCGAAGTCGCGACGCGCGATGAGTCGCGGTTATGCACTTGGCAGACGGAATGCCTTAACAGTGCGCATATTGATGAGCATGAAAGGAATGTTGGCACGCTTCTTTAGTTTCACGAGCCAGTGGTCGCGAATTCTTTCCTTTTGTATAGAGTTGGACGAGGCGATGCATTTTGTATTCTTTTCTTTTTTTTTTTTTTTGTTTGTAACGTTCGTTTGTTATAATTCATCGTCGACCACATGATTGCCAGATGCATGGATAAATTTTACAGTTCGTATACAATCTCTTATATTCGTTAGAAAACGAACGATTGTATTTAATTCGTCAAAGCGCAATAACAAAAATAATGGCACTTCGAGTATATATTTTATCATGAGTTTTTCAAATTTTTTCAAAAGAATTTTCCTCATTTGTAGCGTGTTCTGTTTAATAATAAAAAGCCGAATCCATTATGAATAGAATTTATTTACACGAAACGAAAAAAGTAAGCTATAGACATTTATACAAAAAATGACCGAGAGTTGCAAAATACGTTGCGGCTACAGTCTGGATGTACTCGATAAGCACTGAGCTCATCGCTCTTGAGGATCGCGAAGATTAACAGAACCAGAATATATATATATAAATATATATATGCGCAAATCCGTGTTCTTCGCTTCTATAAATTTTACTTTCACATAGACACTAGGATACCGCGGAAGTTAGTTTTTTTAATATCAAGAATTTACCGTAATATTCATTTATATATTTTATGAAATTTCATTTGTTTTTTTTTTTGCACTATCCTTGACACAGAGTAGCCGATCGGAACAAAAACGGCTAATGGTTAAATTCTTGATATACCTACTTACGTTATTCGAGGCGACTCCGCTGCCTTCCTCTTCTTCAGCTATATTCTTGTACAGGGTACGCCGTCAGAAATAACTGATCCCGTACGAGAGATCGGCGAAGGCCCCGCTTGCTTCTAAACTCTCGCGTCACTCCTCCGGCCCCTCTCTCTCTCTCTCACTCGCTCCCTCGCCCTGCCCCGCAGCAAATACGCACATGGGAGGTGTTTGACCCGCGCTCGATTTTACGATACCGCGAACGCACGTGAGCGGTGCGAGCGCGGTGAGGGAGGGGGCAAGCGCCAGGTATTGGGTACCGAAATTAATTCGCCGCGGAGCCGCGGGCTCGAGCCTCGCTCGGTTGCCAATAATATAATATATGGCTACGGTGTATAGCACGCTGCGGTTGCCTCGACACAACCATTTGGTTTTCTGTATATATATATTACATATACTCGGTTAATCGCGAGAGACGAGGCGATTATATATTGGGGCGCGCGCGACAGCTCGCGGAATTGGATAGAACAGGAATGTAAAGCGATATAAAAATTCGACTATAAAGGCTTGCGATTAATTGAAATGGAATGTTTATTACGGGATGATGGATGCGGGCTTGAGGGGAGGGGAGGGGAACCGTTGATTTTCAAAACGCTCTATATTGACGCGGCGTTAGTGCAATAAAGCCTCCGTGTAACGATCAATTAAATATCAATCCATTCTTCACTACTGCGAAACTTTTTCGATTTTCGATAATCATCATTATCATCGTTATCATCACCGATCTTCATCATATACATGTATAGACGACGAATTGTCAATAATTCTTTTCCCGTTCCATTACAGTCACATAATTATAGTGGACCAAATGCATTATATCATGATTTGCAATCTTGTTAATTACTATATTATTATGTTTATTAACACAACCTTTGGATTATTCAAATAATATATTCGAATAATTGAGTATGTCGTTTAATAATAGCGATAGTATTAATATAATATTAATTAATTGGTCAATATAACAATATTAAATGCAGCTGCAGATGCACGCAATCAACGGTAAAAAGAAACTGCGCAAATATAGTATAAGAAACGCATTCTGGAAAAGTGGAAAAGTTATTTCGCTTTTACGATCGTTACGATTGCATTAATTAACATTGCAACCCTTTTGAACTCGCAATGCATTGTGCATTGCATCACCGTGCCTCATCGATCTTTCCATTTTCGACAGACGACGTAAGACAATGGACGCACGACAATATACCAAGCACTTAAGAAAGTTTATAGCCCTCCTTGCTGTGGAAAGTAAAGCGAGTCGGGCCATAAGGCTGTCGTAGACGACTAACTGGCAGACGATCGAATCTGCGTACTTACAATAAGTAAACGGGATAAACGTCTCGAGGGCCTAATTATTTCATTAAATTGCCTGCGCATCAGTTCTCGGCCGCGCGTACGATTTCCTCCGGCCGACCTCTCGAATTCCACTCGCTGTATGAACTTACATCGCGTGTCGACGCGGCGACACGCCGCCGTGCGAATCCGCCCCGCTTTCCTCCTCGATCGTCCGCCTCTATCTCCGTTCCCTGCCACTCGCCGGCGCCTCCGCTACGAAATGGAACGAGGAAGGGGCGAGGGTTCGGGGGCTGGGGGATACGTCACGAAAAGCACGCGATCCCCCGAATTACCCCAGAGAGCGTGGCCACATTGCGCGTCGTGTAGCGCCAAGTTCAACAGCCGCATTATGTATACAAGGTTGAAGCCGCGCTCGTCGAGGAGCAGGGAGGATCGCGCGCGACCTTACCGGCTGAACGCCCTTTCGAAGTACCTTGCGCCCGCAGTCTGTAAGCTGAAAAATAGAAGGATAGAGAGAGGGAAGAGGTGACTCTCGGTAAATGAGAGTCACCGATCCATTTTCCCTCCTTAATCTCTTTGCACGCGCGCGCGCACGTGCGTGCGTGTGTGTGTGTGTGTGTGTATGTATGTGTGTGTCTATGAAGAACAATTCATCTATATTTTAATCCCCATCTTTTTGATCTCATCGCGTGCGCATGTTTTGCCGCCGTTCGCCGTGTTAAAACAGCAACAGGGGTAAATTAATTTACGTATTTTTTTGTCGAACGTCCGTCCGGGCGTCGATAACACGCTTGCTCGGAAGGTGCGGCTGCAGATGTGGAGAGAAAAAAGCGCTAGTATGTGTCTGTATATATAAATCTATATATATATATATATATATATATATATATATATATATAAGGTAGTATATATATAAGGTCAGAGGAATTCACTTCCGCGTGAATATATATATATATATATATGACGCACATTCTACACTAGTTCACGGAGAAAGAGGAGAGGAAAGAGGGAGGAGAAAAAAGCGTTCTCGATTCGATCTCCCGACAGTCCCGAGAGAACTGAGGCTGGCCTCCTTACGATGGAGTGAAAGAGAATGAGAGAGAGAGAGAGAAGGAGTGAAGATGCGAACTCCACCGCTGCCTCGACCGCTGCTATTGCGTTCGTAACAAGACTAATGTGTCTTGTACATGTATATAATAATATACGAGTATGGAAGTATCAAAGTAGTATAGGAGGGAAGTCTTCGGGAAGAGCGCTCGCGCGTGCTTGAGAGACATTCTAGAAGTCTAAGAGAGAAAGATGGAGAGCGAAAGAGGGAGAGAGAGAGAGAGAGAAAGAGAGGGATATGAATAGATAGGAAGGGATAGATATAGAGATAGATGGAGAGAAAAAGAAAACAGGTGTGATAATGTTATAGCTTTTCGCTTTTCCCTAAAAGCTCCGGTGATACACGTGCATTCGCACACGTGCACACGCACTCACACGTACGTTACATACCAACTGCGATATAACGGGAAATTCTTATATTGTAACAGCTGGGTCGTAGCCGATTTTATCGTTCATGTTGCTTCTGCTACCGCCTATGTACTGATGTTTCTTCCCTATTCTTGTCTCGCTCTCTTCTCTCTCTCTCTCTCTCTCTCTCTCTCTCTCTCTCTCTCTCTCTCTCTCTCTCATGCTCTTAGCACACACACACACACACACACACACACACACACACACACACACACACATAAATAGCAGCGAATGAATTTTCAGCCAGCTTAATCCACACGGAGAGAGAAACAACTGAATCAAACCGTTTTACCAGCTATTACTTCATCTTAATTGTAGTTTGATACGAGAACCAAAAATTTATTATAGTATAGTGGCCAATTTTCGGACGCTCTACACTGTTTCTCTGATGCACTAAGATCGATAAGCTAAGTTATAGTTATATATCTATATACATATGTGTATGTGTGTGTTTAGAGAGAGAGAGAGAGAGAAATACTACTGCAAAAACACGAATGCAAATGATTTTCTACACCCGGTGGAACTCTGTTTCTAATTACAGAGTCAGGCGCCCGTCACCGACCCTTGGCTGTCTCGTAAACACGCACGCGCACATATACATTACAAATCGAACGATTTTCCCGCTGATGGAAAATGGACGCGCATCAAATTCCCTGTATTATAATCGAAAATTCGCGAAATTGTAGAATCAGGCCGCGGTGGACTTCGTTACATTCTACGCGCGTTCTCTACGCGTGTCTGGCTCGAAAAGTAAGGGACTTTATTTTTGGATCGATTTTATCGAGGTTTAACAAGAACGTTATCCATGAATACACACATGTAGTAGTAATAACAGTAGTAACGAGGAAACTGACATACCGGATCTAGTCAGCCCTCTTCCACACACATAATAATCCTCGATTATGTATAATTGCGAGAAGAGGACAAATTTCTGCGCGCCCTTGCCACCGACGAGGGTTAAGAGGGTGGTCTGTCTGTGTGTATATGTGCTATATATATATATATATATAGCCGAGTTTTGCTCGTTATATTGCGAGAGGCGCGCGGGGAGCGTTAAAAAGCCGCGCGCACCAGCGCACGAAAACCAAGTCTCGTTAACTTTTTTCACCCCGCCCCCACACAACCCTTCGCCATCGTCGGCCGCGTACGCGCCCTGCCTCTGTATGGGTGTACGAGCCGCCACCCCCCCCTCCCCGCACCGTCCCTTACCGAGAAAATGCACTCGCTGCGCGCGTGTGCGAGCGTTCTCTTCTTTTATGGCGGGAGCGTCGCGTCGGCCTAGGGCCCGCTCCTGGCGAGAGCGTTAAAGTACGGCGACGCGTGTGCGCGAAAAAGACGAGAGAGGGATAGAGAGCGAAGGAGAGAGAGAGAGAGAGAGAGTGAGAGAGAGTGAGGGAAAGGGAAAGAAAACCCGCGAGAGGGTATCACGCGCGACGGAAGCTCGCGCGGTAACGAAATTGATTTTTTCGTATGTTTGCGCCAAAAGCGCGATAGCGCGCGCCGAGGGGCCATTTCGTGTGGGGGAGGCGGGGGATTGCATGTACGTCGTGCACGGCTCGATTTTTACGCGACCGTCGTTCTGCTGAAATTCCATTGGTAGAACAGTGTATAGAGCAGAAAAGGAAACGATCCTAGTATGAGTTTAAAACTGTAATATATATATATATATATATATATATATATATATATATATACTTTTGAATTGACAGAGAATATATGTATATGAAGATCACGAGGCGATTACATGGGTCATTACCTTTCCCAAATAATTCTGCCGGGCAATCGCACGAACGCAAAAGAGAGAATAAAGAACTTATGTAATAATTGCTGCCAAGATTTTTGCAATGATCGTGTATTGCGACAATTGTTGTTTTACGATCACGCAGGTCGCAAGATTATCGCAGAACACGAGATAATTTTAATTGATCGTTACTTAGAGCCGCGCATTGTGATACCGAAAACGGGTATTTGCGAGAAAAAGGCGATAAAATTTTAATGCTCTTACTTAAAAAAAAAAAAAAAAAAAAAAAAATTGAAAACCGCAGGGATTGAGCGCAATTGAATTTTATCTGGAAATTAAGGCTGCTCTTTTTCCACGGCCAACAATTGGTATTGACAGTAACTCGCCTTTTACTCCTATCATCTGATGTTTTAAAACAAAAAATAAATTTTTTACTATGTGAGACCGTAATTCGATCATTGCAGGCGCGTCATATACGAATAAGAGAGATTTAAGATCGATGAAATCTCATCGGGCAGTAGTTTACGTATATTCCCTTCGTTTGCAACGTGCGCCACGTTTGAAACGCAACGGCTCCTCGTCCGACGTGGGGAACCGAACCGTTAGATCTCTTGGACAGTCGGAGGCGCGGGATTTCGACGTGTTCACGCGGCGACGGGGACCGTTCCGCGGGCGTTACGGCCGGGAACGGGAGGCGCGCGAGCGCGTCATGCCAGTCCTACGCTCTTCGTCGAGCGACGCGTGTGCATATACAATGCGCGTGTATACATCGCGGCCCGTCCGTGTAAGCTCTTGAATATCATTCGCGCGTACATATATAGGCTTTTTGCCCTGTTCATGTGGGGGAGGACGCGCGCGCGCGCAGCATCGAATCATTTTAAACTGCAGACGATTCGATTTCTGGCACGAAACGTTGGATTAGTTATGTATGGAATAGTAGATTATGCGCTGAGGGCAAAAGCAGACACACACACACACACACACACACACACACACACACACATATATATATATATATATATATATATATATATATATATATAAGAACAGTATGAAGTTTTCGTTAAAGCAAAGCAAAAGTAGCATCTAGAGACAGTAAATACTCGTAAGATACGTAAAACTCGTAGTACGCAAAACTACAAGGTAAGAGGTAAAATACCTGCTTCAGACATGGCATTTGAAACAATAAATTCAAGAGAGAGCGAGAGAGAGACAGAATAGAATTATACTCTCCAACCACGAAATAATACGCCATCTTATTCTCGAATTCAAATTAGATCCTTCCCTAAAATAGATTATTATAAATTTTTTGTAATATAAAATATGATGAAATTCATTCATTCCCTTTGAAAGGAATGAAAAACTTTACAAATAATTCAAAATTATTCTAGATACATTTTCAATAGTTCTAAAATTACTCTAGAATAAAACAAATACATTCGATAATTAAAAGTTCAATTACTATGATTACATGTAGGCAATGGCGAAAAAATAGACAATAAAATAAATCAAAAATGTTCATTAACAAACAGCGTAAAAAATTAATAAAAATAAAAGTGGAAAAATCGCTTACACGCAGGCGCGAACGATTCACCAGCTCGCCCTGAACTACGATTCCGTCTATGTGGACGGGGGAGGGATGAGTGAAAAGTCTTGTAGAGAGAGAGACAGAGAGAGACAGAGAGAGAGAGAGAGAGAGAGAGAGAGAGAGAGAGAGAGAGAGGAGAGAGACGCAGGCGCCGCGTGGCATGCGCGGAGAATGCCCGAGTGCGTGCCTACTGTACGCACACGTGTTATTGATCTGAGGGAATATGTGATATGTATATATATATATATATATATATATATATATATATATATATAACTCTCTCGCTCTTTCGCATACACACTCACATACACACCCGCAGAATATACGCAGACACGCGCGCGTGTAAAACAGAGATCATCGCGGTAGCATATTCTATACCATATGCGTTGTCTGTGTATGCATGCGTGCGTGCGCGTCTGTAATCCCGCTAACTCAGTATTTCTTCACGGTTACTTTCCGAGGAAGCTACCCGCTCTGCCGCCATAATGGCGCTGCATTTTTCCAGGCGCACGCTCGCTCGCTCGCGCGAGGGAAAATGTATGGGTAGAACGCAGCTGACGCTCGGCTCCCCGACAGCAGAAGCGCGCGCGATGTATATGGTAATATAACCGGCGCGGCCATACTCTACGCTCGAAACGCAAGTGGACCCCGTGGATCGTGGCTCGGACGAGGATCCTGGCGGCCGCTGTTGCCACAGCTCCTGCTGTAGCATCTCCCTCCCTCCCTCGTCCCCCTCTGTCTCTCTCTCCTCTGCCCTGCTGCGGGATCGGTGAAAAATTTGGTGCTTAGGTCCATGGGATTTTTGGGTCTAACGTCGAGGGTCTGGACTTGGCCGATCGTGGATGCGTATAAACCGGTTTGGAGGGCACCCCGGCGAGCTCCAATCTAGAATAGAGGGAAGGAATGCACCCCATAGCGAGGGCAGGACTTTTTCGGGGCCTTTGAACTGTGAAATTTATGTATAATATGTACTTACGTGTGTGTATTTCGATATGTGTGTGTGTCTATATATATATATATGAAAGAAAGAGAGAGAGAGAACAAAAAATACTGCATTCTACACGCCGCTGAAGATGAACATTTCAATATGGAAAAGCGTTAATTTTCAAAATAAATTTGTCCGGACAATATACAATACCATTATCCTCTCCCTCTTCTTCGTTGGCAGAGTAAAGCATTAAATTACATAAAGCTCGACGATTAATTCGCGTACAATAGCAACTATGTAAGGGCTGCGGGCACATTCTGACGTCGGAGCAACTCGAACTGCTCGAAATGTTCGAAAACGTTCGATTGGCTCGAGCGCTGCTCGCGCACTTCAAATAAGCTGAAAGCTTCAGACATGTTCGAAACCCCTAATTAAACTTCAAACGAATGTCGAGCGCTGTACACATGTACATGTGTAATATAATAACAATGACTGAAAATGACGCGCGCTTGCGCGCCTGGTCATGCATTACAACAAAGGATAAATTTCATTAGCCATCGATAGCGGTGAAATACGGAAGATTTCTTTTTTTTTATTTTTGATTCTTTTTTTGTTCTGGTTGTTCTTTTATCGTCCACCTGACCCTATGTCGGTCCGATTATTCGTTTACGTCCGTATATTTCCTTTATATCGACCCTGATGAGTGTAGAACAGAATAGAGCGAGCGAGACAGATAGAGAGAGCGAGAGAGAGAGAGAGAGAGAGAGAGAGAGAGAGAGAGAGAGGGGGGGGGGAGGAGGAGAGCCAGAAATAAATAGCGCGTAATTGCTTTCCGCGCCGCGCGTGTTATTCTGCCTCCATCGCTTCGTCTCTCGTTCTACCCCTCTCTCTGTCACTGGATGCAGGGCTGCTCTCTGCGCGCGTTTTGCGCGTTCAGTCCCGAAGGGAGAGGCTACGCGCATCAGCGCCGAAAGCCATACACGCACACACACACACACACACACACATGTATATGTATACGTGAATATACCCAGGCCGGACGTTCGCCTCCGTAGATGCGAAATTAATATTAAATTGAGAAGGGCGCGCGTGATATAAGCCAATTATTATTCGGTTACGCGCAGCTTTCAACGTTTGAAACTGACAATTAATTGAGTTATTATACTTTTTTTTTAAACAACCAAACTTTCGATTATTATATTACGTGGATTTTCGACTGGATCGCGGATTCAAAAAAAAAAAAAACTACATTCTAAATGAATCAACTGTTTCAATTGTTATATACAGTCTCCGAACAATTGTTATTTTTATCCTATAGGCAAAAAATATTGTTATCAATGTCTATACATTATTTATACATATAGATATTATCTTTATATCCACAGACACATATATATGTATATATATATATATGTAGATATATATACACATCTAACATAACATTCCCACGCCAAATGCTTAACCAATGGTTCTTTTTATTTAGCTAAAAAAAGGAAAAATAATAATTATACTTTCGTGGCATTGATGTCTCCATAAGGCCGCAATGAATTCCACAATATACTTTGGAAATAAAACCAAATATTTCAGACAAGTTTCTGTTCCTCAAAAATAAACCAGATCTCGTATGGCGCATGCGAGACCGAGGGAGACATCAGCGACGCGCCATGAGGGACTGATAAGAAAATGAGGAGTTACGCCTCATCGGTTCCTCGTGAGAATGACTATACGATGCTCATTGTGTACTGCCCTCTCGCTCTCTCTCTCTCTCTCTCTCACTCCCGCTATCTCTCTTTTTCTTCTCTAATCGCCCCTCGCGCTTCTTCCTTTCCTTTTGAGGGACGGTAGTGTGCATCGTTGCAAAATACATAGGATGATGACAATACACATTTTCTCCTATAGAATACAGCCAGCGATGCGGCGTGAGGAAGATATAGACACGGATAGAGGGACAAGTAAAAAGAAAGGAAAAGAGAGAGAAAGAAAAAGTGTGTGTATGTGTGTGCGTGAAAGAGCTAGAGCAAAGAAGGGGATATTATTCATTTCCGCGCACCCCCGCCCCCAGACGCTGGGCATTTTATTCTTCTTCGTCGTTCCACTTACAGTCTCCTTGAGTACCTATACATGCGTATTATCTTGCATTCACGTACTTCTTACTATCCGAATAGAACGATAAGACGGAGAGCAGAGAAAGAGGGTTAGGGAGAATGTAGGGAAAATTAATTTTATAATTGACGCCCGTTATCGTGAAAATCGAAAAGTCTACGATCGGAGTGCCGGATTATAAATCGTTTTTCTCGCTCGCACATCGCGCGTATAATGCTTCTGAATTTTGCGAACCGATGCGTTCTACTATATGTATATATACACATTATAGGTTCGCTTTAGTACCTAAAAAGAAAAATATATATAGAGTAGCACACAATAGTCGGTTGTCTTGAGATCGCTTCCATCGCTTACATCCGATCATTTATATATATATATATATATATATATATATATATATATATATATATATATATATATATATAACAGAGTTTGGTCTCGACTTTTGGTCTTTATCATCTACAGAGATGCATGTGAATTTATAATCTTGAAACTCGTGTTACTCGATTTATTACGCTTTATTGTAATCACTTTATCTCCATATACTTATGATATCATTAAATAAAATTAATTTATATACAAATATATATATATATATATATATATATATATATATATATATATATTAGTTGGGTAAATTCGTCAAATAAATCGTGCCTTGGTCGCATCCCATACTTACGATAAATTGACGCAATGTATATAGAAACAGTGTGAAATTGTCTACAATCCTCACCTGAAACATAAGAGGAAAGTATTTTTCTTAATTATAATATTAGACATCTACTGTTCATTTAATATCTACAAAAATAACATTATTCTATGTGCGTATAAAGAAATCGCTTTAGAACTATCTAGAATTACTAATGTAATCTGCTATACTCGCGTATTCAGATTTTATTTATATATTTTTGTTGTAATTTTGTTATGATGCTCTCCTTTACTATAAATATTTATTATAAGACTGCATCACTGCATTGTCGTGTAGTATTTATATTATGTGATATTTTAGTATTTTATAAAAAATTTCCGTCTTGATGAAATATTTCACGTACCAAACTATTGTTTTCATAATGTAATTTATTAGCCTATTTTGTACTCGTGATCACGAATAAATACTGATCTATTTATCTCTCCTTCTACTCTTTCTCTCTCTCTCTCTCTCTCTCTCTCTCTCTCTCTGTCTCTTCCTCCCGTTCGCGCTAAACTTTAAAGCCCAACCTTTTAACACCCCCTTGCTCTCCGCACCCCTGGCCGCCCTTTCCGAGACGCCGAGGCCTCTCTTCCTCTCCCCGTCTCTCTATGGCTCTTTCTCTACGTCGTTCCGACAAAGTGGATAAAGGAGGAACGCGGCGAAGAGAGCGAGAGAATTCAATTATTCAGCCGCATTTCCCATCAATCCCGGACAAAAATAACCCTGCCCCACTCTCTCTCTCTCTCTCTCGTTCCAGCCACACGCGGCTTCTCTCTCTCTCTCTCTCTCTCTCTCTCTCTCTCTCTCTCTTTATCTATCTATCTATCTATCTATCTATCTATCTATCTACGTATATACTGTAGAAACAACAGCACCTCGAGCACACCGCACCGTTATCGTCATCGTCCCGCAAGCTCATCTTCTCTCTCCTTCTCGTCGCGGTGAGCACAAAAACGAGGGGGAAGGTGCTGCTGCTGCCGCCGCCGCTGGATGGAAAAAGACCCGTGCGCGCGCCACAGCGCGACGACTTAATCCCGCGACCAAACGACGTAATGGGAATGAAATGGTGTGCTCCTCTACGCGCACATATACCTTCGAAACAGGGCCGGCGCGGGCAGCATCTTTACCCTTGCCCTCACAGCGACAGGATGGAAAGAAATTTTTGAAATTCAAGAGAGACAGAGACTGAGAGTGACAGAGAGAGTGATAAAGCGATATATATATATATATATATATATATATATAGAGAGAGAGAGAGAGAGAGAGAGAGAGAGAGACGGAATAAGAAAGCACGGATAGACGAGAACGCACAGAGAACTACCTTATTCCTATCAGTATAAACTCTACACTGACAGATAGAGCTATATGAGTGTACTTACTATATTGACCTCCCCTTTCGATTGATCAGGGAGCCACAGCAAATTGTCTCGTCCAAAAGCAATAAAAAAACATTCGTCCTTCATCATGTATATATATATCAGTATTGACTCACGCAATATATCACCAGACGAATAAGACAAAAGCTTCCCGAATTTATTTGGAAAATGTATAAAGTTTCTTAGGGGAGCGGAGAGGGCGACTTTTCACCTCGACAGCAGAAAATTCTTTATATTATACATATTCCCTCCCCGTGTCGCGACTGAAAGATATATGGATCGTAGGGAGAAAATTAGGTGGCGGCGGGAGGAGGGGGGCACGACGAACACAGGCGGCTGATGGGGCATAAGCAAGCAATCGCGCGCGTGCGTCAGCAAAAGAAGAATCTGCTGATGGCTTGCCGAATTTCGCGCCGCTCGTTTGCGCGTCTCCGCGCACCCAGTCCGCCTCTTAAATCCAGGCACATAGAAAGCGGTATAGACGCGCGCGTACGCGCACGCAGGGACCGAGTAGGAGAGATGAACTCCCCCCCCCCTCCTACCTTCCGCCCGCGTGAACGCGTGAAAAATCACAGAGCCGCCTCGTTTCGCGCGCGTGGAATTTACGAAATTTCGCGAAGCCCGTGCGCAGCGCTCGCGAGTTCGCCGCGACAGGCGCACATTGCCGTTGCAAATAGACGTGCGTATGTATCCGCGAGCTCCGCTGCTTCCGGAAGAATCCGCAATTTTGTCGTGTCGCCGTCGTCGTCGTTTTTCCTTCTGCGAACGGCTCGTCAGAAAGCGCGTACGCGCGACGAAGCTGGAAGCCCACCCCCCGTGCTCCACTGTATGAGTCTGATGCACGATTAAGGAACGGCCTATTTAGAATTTCCCTCATTTCCCTCAAAGGCTTATGTTTCGGGAGCTGAAATTATTGCGCATTGCTAACAATATGAAATGTAGAAGTTTCGGAATTACTTGGCTGTTCGAATCATCGTGACTTTTATCGCGACTTTGAGCACACGCAAGATCGTTTGAAGGTACGTCTTCCTGTTTTTAAGAGGAGTGAGGCGGGAGGCGCCGCCGTTCGATTGTAGATTTTGAAAGGGATTGAACATTTGAAGAAGAAAAAATTATATTTATCGATTAATCTGCATATAATACTGGTGACTATAAATTCCATTGACAATGACTAAAAAATTATGCATTGTCCAAAAAATAATGGATAAATTTCACATTTATACGTAAAAAATCGCCCTTTTTAACGAAAGGCAGACCTTGAAAAAAGAAAATAACCTGCATATTGGTGTAAAATATTCGAAACTCCATACAAGTCGTGAGACAATGAACGCTCGGAAAATACTCGGAACCGACAGGCGCCGTCTATGAGCCAATGGAAATACATAGAGTGAAATACATAAATAAGCGGTCAAAACGGTGGCAAGAAGTGGAGAAAGGATAAAAGCAGGAGAACGAAGGATCGATTCGTGAAATTCTGTGAAAAAAAAATCACGCATGCATTTTGCGAGTGCGAGAAACCGCCGGAAATGCCGTATGAGCTTTGATGGGCACGCATGTAAGAGGGCACTGCCATCTACCGAAATCAGGAAGGAGGGGATAACAAATACCCTCATTCCCCTCCATATCTATATAAGCAGGATTTTTCGATTCAGAAAACGAAGAGTCCATTTATGTGCACATGTGTGTGTGTGTGTGTGTGTGTGTGTGTGTGTGTATAATCAGAGATAACATGTTGTCCTATCTCGCAAGCCAAGGGCAGAATGGAACCGTAGTAGGACGGCTAGACAGGTAAGGGAGGGAATATGATTATGTCGCAACGAAGAAAAGCGTTCGACGCCTGCATTAGTATTATATATATATATATATATATATATATATATATATATATATATATATAAACGATGGAATAAGCCTCGAATCGATACCAGCGGCGCCAGGCTAAAGTCTGTCCACCCCCTCCAACTCCTCACACTGACGCTCTCGTAAATTAATAAATTCTGGCGGGCTTATCGCGTTGTCACTCGCTGATCGCAAAGCCTGCGGCTCGCTCGCCCCCTCCCCGCACACACACACACACACACACATATACATATATTACACTATATATAATATATGCGCACAGCGCTTTCGGACCTACGCACGCGCGCGCGCGCATCAGCGCGAGACGCATCGGGGAGCTTTTAGAGCCGAACGGCACGCATAGCAACCGCGAAACAAAACACCGAACGTACACGAGTTTGCAGCTTTAGTATATATATATATATATATATATATATATATATATATATATCATACACACACGATGGGCTCTTGAATATGGTTTTTCGGGATGGGGAGGAGAGGGATGAAGGGTAAAATTTAATGAAATTTGGTAAGCGCCTCGCAACACAGGGGTATATTAATTATGAAGGGCACGCGTTGTGCGATTTTATATATATATATATATATATATATATATATATATATATATATAGAGAGAGAGAGAGAGAGAGAGAGAGAGAGAGAGAGAGAGAGAAAGATTGAAAGAGGTGGTGATTTTTTCACGAATACCAATACGCGCACTGTCTACTGACTGGCCGATGCACAACCACCCGCGGTCGGTCGTGGGCGTGAAAGTGGTGGATGATTTAGTCACCTCGCCCGACATCCGCTGACGTGGAGGCTATTTTTTCATATCTATGAGCGTTTTGCGTTTTGGTATTGTATAAAATATCTTTATTTCGAATATTTGAATTACATTAATACAACTAAATTGTTTTACATTAATACAAATTGTAATAAATGCTAATCGCACAAAAATAATGAATTTATTGTAACGCCAGAAGCTTCCTTCATTAATTTCGAAAGAATCCAATTAAAGTTTGAAATTTGCAAAAAATACGTCCCTATACTGAACTACGTCGTGGTTTCTGCATTGTTTATAAAATACATACCCTAGTGAAAAACCCTACTTTGATCCATACTTAAAACATTACAAATAATCAGAAAGAAAGAAGAAACAGATTTGTTCGCCAAAGCAAAAAAAAAGCTAAAAAATCCATGCAAAGAACGAGAGAACTCCTGCGTTTGCGCTGACTACTACCGCAGAGTCCCGATCCTTAAATTTCTTTCCATGTTCTAAACTCTCGTACACACTCACTGCGTATAAATATAGCCCATATATGTATATATATATATACGCGCTAATGAAGCTCTATTGGCCTCTATGCATATCTTGCGTGCGCGCGTCACAAATTGGTGAAGCAAGCGGGAGACGCGAGTAATAGAATAAAAAAAAAAAAAAGAAAAGAAAAAAGTCTTAACTGCGACTGCAGCGATGGCACGAGATGGCAGGTCCAGGTGGGCACTGAGTAAGACGCCAAAGTCATTATTGTTTTTGCAACCAAAGACACACACATATAATATATATATATATATATATATATATATATATATATATATATATATATATCCCCCTTCCGCTCTGCGATGCGCGCTGTTAGTCGTCGGCCGATGAAGTTATAATACGCGTGAATTATAGCTACCTGCATAAATACTATTTGCGCGCGCACTTTGGAGCCGTTCCACTTGCGAATTTAACTAACGTATTGCGCACGCATAGAAAATCCGCCTCTCGACGGGTGTTCGGATAGAGGCTGACAGGAGGTGGAGGAGGGGTCGAGTATTTAGCGCCGAGGATAAATATATCGCGTATCGACCTGTGGCGGGCGAAGATTTTTTTTTTTTTTTTTTTGGTATTTATTTTTCGAAAGCGCCAACGTTTTCGAACGTACTACGCGTACATTGTACCTATTTGATCTTAGAGTTATCGCCAGCTGCCCTCTTCGTGCGACCCCCCTCCCCTGAAATGTCTCAAAACGAACAGTTAAATAAACCTCCACCTCGCCTAGGCCGCGTGAACCGTATGAATTTTTGCTCGCGCGCATGCGCGACAGTTGTGTTTTCAGATCGTAATCGCGTGTTGGGGCAGGGAATTTACACCGACGCACTAAATGCCGAGGCTCCCTATATATATCTTTTTCTCCTGGTGGAGGTTACGTCTACTTTGGTAGAATATGTATTAAAGACAAAGAAGAAAAAAAAAACTAGCTCAAGGTGTTAATTTATTCACTGACGGTATTATTGGAATTCAGCTTTTTCTATTGATTTTGCAAAAAATTGACCCCTATTTAGGATTTGTCAACCGATAAAATCGAAACAAAACACAATGATTTAAAAGTATTTCCATATTACCCTATACTGTTTCAGAGCGATTTAGCCCTTCTTTGAGATAATTAGTATTCGTGATAATTAATTTATTATAGCTAACGCATGCCTGTCTGTTACGATATTTTTACATTATTTCAAATCAATAGAGAGAAAAAAAAATTTTTCCAGTTCTAAATTATTGCCAAAGTTTAAATCCTAAACGAAATAAATCCTTCTAATAACTTCATTGTCCGCAGTCTAATTAGCGTAATACCGATCGCCCTGTCTCCAGAAATCAAAGAAAAAATGCTAAATTGACAAAAACAAAAAAAAAAAATCATCAATAAAGCAAATAAAAAAAAAAAACAATACAACGGAATCGAACTACCCGCGGGATCGCGATCGATCGTCCGGCGTTTATTGCGCGTCCGCTCGCGTTTGGCTCGTTCACAAACGCTCGAGAATCTCCCTGACGGTCGACCGCACTCTCGAATTACTCGATGCATATTTTCGCTCTCTTTTGAAAAAAAAAAGCCGTAGAGGCGGGGAGGTGCGGTGTCTCGAGTGACCCGTTCATGCATATAAGCAGCAACCGTTGAACATGAGCGTGGATTTTCGCAATAGCGCGCCCGCACGCTATACCGTTGATATTTTATATATCCGTCGAATCGGTGCGCAGCGTCAAATATACCGATTCTTTCGCGCTTTGAAGGAATCTTTCCACCTTCGTATATATATATATATATATATATATATATATATATATATATATATAGAGAGAGAGAGAGAGAGAGAGAGAGAGAGAGAGAGAGAGAGAGAGAGACGAATCACGAGAATTTCTCTTTTCATCCTTCGCCGCTCCGTCGAATGCGACCTCGCCACCAGTTTCCAAACAGCGCGTGGCCATACAGAATTCACTCGATGATTACGACAGATTAAGAGATTCCGTCGCAGTCGCTCGCCTCTCTGTGTTTGTCATTTATATACCAAATCGTGGGGGGGGGGGTGTTCCAATGACGGCATCATATACTTTCCCAATTTTTCATCGAGCTAACTGTTTTCTCGCGCTGTTCTTGTCGTTACCAGAGAGAGGGAGAGAGAGAGAGAGAGAGAGAAGGAGAGACAAAAATATTACGAGCTTGCCTGAAAAACCGAAGATAATCCATTTGCTTCGCGCTTATTACCAAACTTTTTTAAAGATAATTTATATTATTGGACTGGATTTCGCCACCGATCTGAATATATGTATTTTATACAGGATGCAATCATCTAATAGCAGACCCGCAGCGCCGAATATCCGTTATGTCTCTCGCTCCTTTTTGGTTAAATCGAGAGCCATAAATAATGCATAATGCACAAGAATCGTTCATAACTACGAACTATAACTCTGCCCGATTAGTACATATATATATATGTAAATATGTATATACACGGGACGTCCCTTAACTTATACCGGCTCGCGCCAATGCCGTATAAGAGAGTCCGCGCGCGTATATATTTTTCGAAATTCCAATTACAAACCAGGATAAATCATGAGCCTTTTGCCGGAGAATATCGCTTGGAATTATTGGGAGTGGGATAAAGACGCGTACACCCATTATACCTCCGGATTCACGGAAAAACCGAAGGGATCGGGCGGCAATGCTTTTTGCCATCGAAAAAATAAATAAATAAATAAATAAATAAAAACGAAAAGACAGAAACAAAACTACAGAATTTTTACACGATCGTCTATTAATTTTTGCATTGGAGTGAATGCGACCTTCGCCAATCCGCTCCACCGCCACGCCAGCAAATCTAAATACGACCGCCACTAAAGTAGCAGCGGGGTAAATAAGAAAATTTTTTGTCTGTCGTTCTTCTCTCTCTCTCTCTCTCTCTCTCTCTCTCTCTCTCAAGCAATCCAGTCTGGTAATTATATCCTCTCGTGCACCATCAATCTTTATTTCTTATATCATCTCCCGCGCAACGCACGAATAATTTTTTTCTTTTTCTCATCTGCTGTCTATTCTCACGTGAAAAAATGTTTGATAACTTGACTGATTTTATTTATTTCAATTATTGTCTAAGGGCTCGATAGCATTAAATAACCTGTGGCAGTATATTAAATATGAAGTCACTCCTAATAAAATATATCAAGAGAAATAAATTTTGTTTCGTTAGAAAAATTAAATATTTACTCCTCACGCAGGGACTATTTCATTGTTCATTTATCCTGATTTTAATTTCGATAGGGTGAACAGAGAAATAATCACCGATTTTTCCATCAAAAATTTCTTTGTTTCTTTCGCATTTAGTTGATTTTTACTGCTTTTTATTTACAGAAAACGAAAACATGTATAAAGAATAAAAGTCGCGTTTAAAAAAAGGGAAAAAAGAATTAAATAAATTAAATACGTAAATATGAAATAAATAAATATAGAAATAAATAAACAATGGGGGTAATAATAGGGGAAATAAGAAAGTGAGAAGGGGGTGATAAAAAAAGAGAATTCAAGACCCCGAGGGCCAATAAATACATCCGAAAGCAGTCTCGAATCGTTACTCGATACAACTCGCGAAAATATATCCGGCGCGAAAGTTGTAGCGATACTTTTTTCTATCTCTCTCTCTCTCTCTCACTCTCTCATTCTCCTGCACTTCCGCATGCGGGCGCGGAAGTTGTGTAAAAAAGTAAAATAGGAACATCGAGAGAGACGGATAGTGGAAAAGGGATAGATACAGATATATATATATATATATATATATATATATATATATATATATATATATATATATATATATGGAAAAAGGAAGGGGCAAAAGAGGGAAAAAAGTGATCGGGGCGAGGACGAGGCGAGGGGGGGAGTAGTATGGGAAATCTAATACATTTTTGTCTTGATCCTGGCCGTTGACGAAAAAAGAGAGCATGTGGATCGATGTGTATAGTGATTGTTCTATATATTTTCATACTATATAACCTTTCTCTTTCGGATATTCTCTTAGCATTTCTTGAAAAACAAAAACTCGTTCTTTTAACCGGTATATTTTTTATCAATATAATCAATAGCACAAATATACCTTATATAAATGTTATGAAATTAGATATTACATTAAAGTATATCAGTTTACTGTTCAAAATAACAGATTTCCATTTTAATTCTTGAAGCCGAAATAAAACATTATATATAATAATTAAATCACATTGCTTTTTATTTTTTGAAAGTTATCAAAAGTTACTAAACATTGTGATGTTATAAACAGATCGAGAAAAAGTTTACTCGCTAAAAAATTTGTAATAACAAAATAAATGTTCCGTTTTATTATTCCGTAGAAGATTAACTGTATGAGAATAGTTAGTAACATACTAACATTTGTTAGTACATTTATTTTTTGTACATTTTTTTGCATTACATTTTCCACATATTAATATTTCGTGTAACTAAAAATTCTGCCTACAGGTAACAGAAAACAATTTTCACTGTGCCCGCAGTTTTTTTTCGATTACTCGTTCGCAGAAATTTCGTGCATGAATCGACCATTAATTTCTGTGCGAAATTTTTCTATCTAGGCACTGCCTAAACTATTCAAGCCGTTAATAACCCAAGAGAGCCCTCGGCGGCATTAATAGAAATGGCAGAATGCGCGCGGAAAGTGCTTGGGGGGGGGGTAGGAAAGAAATATAACGCGGAAGAGAGAAAGAGTCGGATAATGCATGAGGTTGCAACGCGTGCGAGTACGTACGTGCAATATTCTCGGACCAATCGCGACCTTATCCGAGATCGCGGCTGTGCGCGCGTTCATATACCTACGCCCGCCCCTCCCGGAACCTAGTACAAGTACTAAGAGGCAGAGGGTGGGATGGAGGGGGAGAGAGAGGGAGAGAGAGAGAGAGAGAGACAAAGCTCTCTTGGGCAATTTCAAAGATTGCCCTTCGACACAGTAGAACGGCGAACGGCCGAGCGAGGAGTAGGGTGTAAGGAAGGAGAGAGGGGTTAAGAGAAAAACACGACAATAAGGGAAATTGAGGTAGGTGTATAGTGCACCCGTCGTCGGCGCGGGCATTCGGAGAAGTCGCGCGAAATAAAGGAAAATATAACGAAATGCGCGCGCGCGCGCCCGAGCACATTTACACGGAGGAGAAGGGGAGGAGGAGGAGGACGAGGACGAGGCGAGTAAAAAAGGCGGAAAAAGGAAATATGACGGCCAACGCATGTATTACGGGGCTTCTTTCATAAATTTTCGGCGGGAATATTTTTAACTTAAAGCCAGGCGAATTTTGGGCCGGTTTTTGGGTTCTGGACTTTTAAACAGATTGACAATGACTGTTTGAATGAAAAATCGTTTTACGTTTGTATATGTGTGTGTGCGTGTGTTTCTAGGTAATGAGCTTTCGCATCATGTTGATACCTCGCACGCTGCTTAAATATACTATCTGATGGATATATTGGTGAAAAAGAGAGTGAGAGTGAGAGAGAGAGAGATAGACAGAGAGAGAAAACTGCGCGCGGTCGATCGCTCGGGCCAAAGGGCAACCTCCCCTCTCTCTCCGCGCCGCCAGCGCTCCGCAATCCGATGATCGAGCCAAAGCGAACTGACCACGTGACTCGAGATAAAGAGCGGGACCAGCCGGGCGATAGCGTGGCGCACACGGGACGGGTGGTCGGGGGAGCGCAGGAGGGCCGATGCTCGGATAAAATAGGGGCCCGAAGATAAATGGCTCTTAGATCAGCGCGTCACGTTGGACGGACGCGCGAGGGTCTTAGTGGCGGGTCAGGATATCGAGAAGGCGATTCCTCTGGGGGGGGGGGGACAGTCCCGCTGTGTACGGGCTGGTACGGGGCTTCTGGTACACACACACACACACACACACCCACACATTATATATATATATATATATATATATATATATATATATATATATATATATACATACGTATATATGTAGGTCGAAAAAAGATACGTGGCATGGAGCGATACTCCTTTTTGTTATATACTCAACGGTGCGTGTGTTTGTGTGTATGGTGCGTATGCGCGCCTTCTTCCTACATAAGATAACGTTCGACTTGAGCTCGGCCGAGATTTTTGGCAATAACGCTTATGGTGCAGCATGTGGTTTTATTGATTTTATTTAGTTTATCGAAAAAAGCAATAGAAAGATTTGTGCCTTATTGGCGAGATAGCTTAAAAGAAAAAATCTATTGCAGACTATTTCAATCAACTTTCGCTAGATTGCCATAAATTATTATTTTCATAAAAATAAATTGTGTAATTAATGCTCGTTATAATGAAATGGAGAACTTAATGATCAAACAAGCAAATGTGTAAACGAGCATCGGAGACACTTGTCCCAATTAGGTGCCTCAATCGCGATAATTGACACGAAATCCGTCATTGCTATAGGCCTCCTTCCCACAAAAGCTGTATATCTGCCCTCAAAGGTCGGATACTGTAATAACCGCACTCTTAGCTAAAAAGAGAGAGAGAGAGAGAGAGAGAGGGAGAGAGAAACAAAACAGAGATCTCCATAATAAGCGAATCTACTTCAGGCTTCGCGCGCGAGCGACTGATGATGAGCACGCGGCAGCCGCGGGTCGCGACGATCGGAGCCCGAGGAAGGAGATAGAGATGGGAGGGAGAATGGAGAGGAAGTGAAAAAATACGAGAGAGCAAGAGAGAGAAAGAGATAGTGAGGGAATGAGGGAGAGATCGAGCGATCGATATACATAAAGCCGACACCGAAAAATGCTCGCACTTATCTCCCACGGCATTTGCCCACCCCTAATCTGCGCGCGAGGCCGCAAGTGTTCCCTCTCCACTCTCGGCTCTTCATCCGACGGGCGCGACGCTCTTCTTCATTCTTTTTTCGACCCCCACCACCACAACCGACGCCACCCCCTTGTGTCCTGAACGAAAATCGTTTACCCCCACAGGGCGCATCCCTTTGATCTCTCTCGAGTGCTTTCCCTCTCTCTCTCTCTCTCTCTCTCTCTCTCTCTCTCTCTCTCTCTCTGTGTCTCTTTGAATCACGTCGTTTGGAAGCAGACGACGATGGCGATCGACGAAAGCAAGAGACAGCTAACTCTCGACCCAGAAAAGTACACGCACACATACACGCGCGCAGGTACAGACACACGTGTATATATATTATTACTCTTGAAAACGCACAATTTGCGCTTTCAACAAAGATACAAAATATAAGAGGAAAAGAGAGAGAGAGAGAGAGAGAGAGAATGCATATACTATCTCCATCTATATCTTCGAGCGCTGGATTCCTTAAAAAGCCAGCCGCGACGACGCGCGCATATTGTTTTCGCCTCGTCGCCCGAGACCGCGGGAGGGAAAATTAAATTGGAGGGCGCAACAGGAACCTCCGCGGAGGCATGCATATCTATATACATATATATTACGTATATCTATATATTCTCAACTTCACTCTTATTTTCTTTCTTTCTCCCTTTGTTTCGCTTTCTCATATTTATACACCCACACACACCCACACACCCACACACAAATATTATTTGTGTGTGCGTGTGTGTGTGTGTGTGTGTGTGCGCGCGCGCGCGAGCATATATATATAGCTTTTCTTCGGAAGTCCCGGCATACGGGAACCTTGCTCCGTCTGTGTTATTCTCCCTCGCCACGTCTCACCCCGCGCGGCTCGTCGTCGCGTGTTTACCCCCCCCCCCCGGACCCGCTGCCGCACGCCTTTTCTCTCCTTTCCCGGGCTCTCGTTTCCCCGCGCGGCTTTTACACTCGATCTACCTTTTCATATTTCGCGCAGTTTTTCCCTGTCTTTATACACGCCAGCTGCCTTTTTGTTCTTACCTCCTCCTCCTCCTCTCCTTCTTTTCTTTCGCCTTCTTCTTTCCATTTCTCGGCTTCTGCCTCACCTTCGTCTTCTTATTTTGCTAAAGTTAATTTCCGCCCTCTCTTTCTCTCGCTCTCTCACTCTCTATCCATCCTTTTCTCTCGCCCCGACTGACTCTGACGGGGCGATATAAAGCGAAAGACAAACAAATTATTAATAACACGAGTAGTATTATTCGCTGTAAACATCGTTTGAAGAAGATTTTTCGTTATTTTTTGTTCTTTTTTTTTGCACCCCCGCTTGTTTTTAATCAACATTTTAACAAAATGAAATTTTATACAACGTTGAAAATACGTTTCGATTGTGTTTCATAATGCACAGAGGGGGCAATTTGCTCTGCGATTTTGTTGATTTTGCGCCAAAAATTTCCGACGATAATGGTATAAAAACAACGTGACGCTGATTTTCGGAGCTTCGACGCATCACCGTGTGAATTTAATCACACATGTACGCGCGCGCGCGCACACACACACGGGAACACACAAACTGCGCGCTATTTTATTCGAGATTTCAAAACGAAAGAATTTTATCAATGCGCGCGTGCTTTTCCGTAAAATACACTGTTCCATTCCTCATGAGCAACGGAGTATTCGTTTATGGCAGATTCTACAATAAATTAGCTCGGAAGCTTTAATGGCATTCGCTTCGACTGAATTAAATTAAATCCGAAAAAAAAAAATGAAAACGATTGAAATTTGTAAAAAAAACTTCCAGCTTTGAGACTAATTGCTGCTGAAATGTATGAATGGTACATTTTCGCGCACGCAGTCATTTACCCACAATCAATCAATATTGCCTCCACGGCAACGCGAAAATATACCACTAAACACGCGGCGACTCCTTTTCCTTCATCCTCTCTCTCCTCTCACCTTACGGTTCATGCTCTCCCCCCCTCCTCCTTCACCACAATCCCCTCCCCTTCTCCGCGCGTTTTCTCGAAAACGCGAAAGAGCGGAGGCGCCTCTCATTTTTTATCCGTCCGATACACGCGTACTCCCCAACCCCTCCGGACCTCCTGTGCCTGCCCGTATATTTTTTTCTCCCTTAGCCCCTCGCCTGCCTCACCTCCATGAAACCTTTTTGTTAATCACCGAGAGAGCTGCTCTCGCCCCGTGGCGCTCACTTCTCTCTCTCTCTCTCTCCCTCTCTAAATATAAGTACCGCTCGATTTTTCTTCGCTCACCCGACCGGCCGCCGCTGGAGCCATGATGCCGACGTGGCTGTTGCTGCGGCTGCTCCGTACCTTCGACGAAGACATGACTGTTTATCAAAAACAAAGCAGTCCTCCCATCAGCCCCTCCCCCTCCCCCGACGATCGTGGTCGAAAGTCGAGAGAGAGAGAGAAAAAAGACGATTACAAAAGCCGAGCTTTATCCCCCTCGGGACACGTATATTTTTATATATAAGAGGAGGCACCACCTGTCGGAGCAGTCTTCCTATATACATATATACATATATCTATATATATATATATATAGATATATATATATATATAAAGGCGATCCTGATGCCGCGACAAAAGCTCCGACGTAGAAGACCAACCCTCGCGTGCGCGAGTTCGCGCTTACATATACTCCTTCAAAGCGATGTAACCGCGAAATTATCGTGTAACCGACAGGTTTTTTCTAGCCCGATCTCGCGTACGTAATTCCTTTGCGCGACCCTCTAATTCCCTTACCAACCACGCTCGCGCGTACCCGCGGCGGCCGAACCGACGGGAAAAACAAGACAGCAAAAAATTTAGCCGAGTAAGGGGCGGAAAAAGGGTCCCAGTTCTCCGTCTGGCCTCTACCCGCGTCCTATAGGTCGATGTTTATAGAAAAACGTCAAGGGTCAACGCGACGCGGTCGAGGGTCCAGGCGCCCTTCTATATACATACGTCGCCGTGATTCTTTTCAGTATCCACAAGGTATTGTAAAATCGTCGGACACAGCTTTTGCGCCCCATTTTTTTTTTTTTTTCATCTTTTCGCAAATGTTCACAATGACGAGGATTTTACACGCGTGCGTATCGATCCACAACTCTCCTTGATAATTTAAAGATTATTATGCGAGCCAAAAATATGTGAGGCAACTATTATGCAAACATTCTCGAACCACCTAATATATATATGTAAACGTTTCGTTACTTATCAACTCTAATATATACTAAACATGAAAAATCAAAATAAAAATAAAACAGACTTTCGATGGCAGACATATAATAGGGAACGACTTCACTTCGTTCTTTCGTTTCCTCGCGGGCATAATTGCTCCAGAACGAAAATTCCTATCGCGGTCGGGTATATATATATATATATATATATATATATATATATATATATGTATATATATATATATACACAAGAAAAGGGGCGACCGAAATTAATTTCTAAATAGTAATACACGCGCGAGCTCTCTTGTGCGCCCTCTCGAAAAGCTGCGCTCGCGCAGGTATATATATATATATATATATATATATATATATATATATATATTCTACGAGCGCGAGCGCACACTCCTTGAAATTACCACGGTTATTAAGCTTTCTAATTAACTAACGACGTCAGTGGGAGTTTTCTTTCATTAATTAAAATTTTTCATTAGTTTACACAATATTACGAGAAAGAAGCGAAGAAAAGAAAGAGAGAGAGAGAGAGAGAGAGAGAGAGAGGCGGTACGAAGGAGGGCGAAATGAAGAATTCGTACTTCTGTAATGACCCAGCACTTTGCGTTTATAACGACGTTTTCATTTAATTAAACATAAGTTCATAAACATCGTAGTGCTCCCGTTGGCTCCCTCTTTCCTTTTCTTTCTCTCTCTCTCTCTCTCTCTCTCTCTCTCTCTCTCTCTCTCTCTCTCTCTCTCGCTTCCTCTCTCCCGCAAGGAGCTAGGAGTACTTTCGTAATTCAATTTCTTTACTTTAACATTGAAATCTATAAATATATGTGCTAATTCGATTTTTAAGTATAGTAGAAAGAAAAAATTGAGATTCACGTGAAAAATAGTGCGATACGATTATATGTGGGTAATGATTTTGCTTTAACAAGACGTGCGACTTACTGATCGAATAAAATTCAACGTTATACCGAACCATCAAGCGAGGCGAAAACAATTTAATTATCGAAAATCTCCATAATACAATTCAATTTCACAAAATCTCTCTCGAAAAAAATAAAAAGAAAATCTAAACGAATAAATCCGCGACGGTATAAAACTGTCTAGAGAGCCGAAGAATGATGCTACAAGTAATACGGACTTGCGTTTAATACCAGTCCCGTACATACATGAAGATAAAACGACTCGCACTTCGATCCAAATTTACACCCGCAGGATAATTGTCGCCCGAGACGAGACACGCTCGATAGATAACAGAATTAAACAGCGCACGATACCAGCGATTCGCACATGTACTATATGTAATCGTATATGCTGATAACTCCCTCACCCCGACAGTGTTAAATATATATATATATAATGTCTCTCTCTCTTCTCTCTCTCTCTCTCTCTCTCTCCCTCTCGCCATTAGAGACACCTGTGTGAATTTTCACCACCGCAAAGATGCTCAGCAGCTCTGATATTTAGCCCGAAAGTGCTCTTTCGCCCGCGATAAAATTCATCTGCTGAATGAGAGAGAGAGAGAGAGAGAGAGAGAGAGAGAGAGAATGAGAGCAGTACCGAGATTGTGCGCGCGTTTTAAGTGCGCTCAACGATGCGTGCATTAAAGTGACGGCCCAAAACCGCGATGATAATGATTTTTTATCTTACGTACCTACATACCATCCAAAGATAATCAGTGAATATTCAACGGAGTCATATGGCAATAATTGCCACAAGCCGTACATCACAATATTTATGCACGCGTGCGTAATGGTACACTTTTTTATTGCAACATCGGCAAACCCTTTGTTGACTTTGTTCACTGTTCCTCGAAACACTGCATTCGGTGGATCGATTTATCTTGAAAAATTTCTCGACTTTGACGAATTAACGGCAATCCTCCGCCCAGTCACCTCCCCCCTCGATTATCCGTCGCTATGTGCATTGTACGCAAAGATGCGTATTATATAAAAAAAAAAAAAATAAATAAATAAAAGAGAACAAAAAGAAGGCCTGGATTTATGCGTACACTCAAAGTTTTGCCGTGACGCCTCGGCGCGTATCATTCTGCATTATTAATAGCCTGTAAAAGTGCGTCTGAAATTTATCGAATGGCTTACCCGGTCCTCCGTACACCCCTCACCGTCGCACATATGCGTACCCAGATTTTATACGCTCGCGCGCTACACACGCATACGGACGTGCGTCTGGCGGAGCCAGCTTGAATTTCATGTATTCCGTGCTTAATTATTTACATTGCTCGACCGCACTATACAAAAAGGTCACATGAGAGAGACGAGGCAGTACTATATGAAATTCATGTGTGTGCAATAGTGTGTGTATGTATATATGTATGTGTGTGTGTGGGTGTGTGTACAGCATATGAGAGATAGTGTACGTCCAACCCCATATACGATTTTCTACTTGCATTAGAGTGGAAAATTTACTCCTGTAGACTAAATATAATAAAAAAGACGAAAGAAAAGGAATATGAGAAGGAATAAAGTGAAAAAAAAGAAAAAAGAAGGTAATATAATGCATATATATATATATATATATATATATATATATATATGTACAATGTACATATACCTAAACTCAGGTGTATTGCTCGAATCGTCTTTACGAGCGTCTTCCGTGTGTGTATCTTATCAGGAATAAACAGTCGATATACGTCGCTATCGCGCACAATCAGGCGTGGCTCGATATATTTACGGCGCGTCGTAAATAAAGAAAGAGAGAGCGAGGGAGAGAGAGAGAGAGAGAGAGACATCTCGCAATGTGATGCGCCGACGAAACTGCGAGGAACAGCATCAGTGCCTCTTCAACCCCTCCCCCTCCTCTGACTCTATCTTTTTTCACGAAGCAGGTATAGGCGGTATTAAAAAAAAAAGAAAATATAAAATCGAAAATAATGTCGTTTTCAATAGGGTCGTAAATACGCCTGAAGATTTGACTCTACAGTATGACCATATAGGGGGTTTTGGAGAATCGAGATCGATCCTTATATCCGCGAATCGGCGAAAAGGCGCAAAATCTGTGAAAAAAAAAACAAACACGCTGAACTTTTCACGACAATATCGTTGGGGCTTTTCGCTGTTTCTGCCCTGTGCTGTTTAAATGTTGCCTGGCAAATCAGTTCGTCGCGGATGGCGAAAATTTTTCTCCCCTAGATTTTTCTTCCTTCTCTTAAAGGCGCTCCAATTTTCATCGTCTTTCATTAAAACTTCGCAAATACCCGCGATATTCTAATTTCATCCGCTCGACATTATTACGCGTCGTGCACAAAATACATGTATCTCGAAATCTTATCTGTTTGATATTAATTCGGAGATTTCTTTCGCGCTATCTATATCGCCCCCCCCCCTTTTGTTTGATTCTCTCCTCATTCGAGTCGTTAATTTGGAACGACGAACAAGTACGTTGTACTCTTTCCAAATCGGGGCGCACACGCGCGCGAGCTTCGGACTGACCTTGCTCTTACCGACCGAAATATCGCTCGCTTGATAAATTAAAGAGAAAAAAGAAGCAAAAAGACGAAGAAAAAGAAGAAGAAGAAGAAAAGGAAGAACGACGAATTAATCGAAAAAGACGCCCATTAGCTCCAAATGCGCGTAAAACGCGAATCTGCGTCGTTCGGCAAATTTCCTCCCACTCGGCGAGCGTGCTACACGCGCGTGGAACGCGCAAAATCCAATGCACACGGTTGCCGCTCGCGCGGGCGCAGTTATCGCCTCGTTGCGGCGCACGAATGCCCCTCCCCGCGCGCGTATGCGTTCGCATAAGACGGCGCATTATACGTTCGGTGGGGCGTTGTTGCTCGCTCCACGCTGCGTCAGCGGCTTACTTATCGGCAAGCGCCGCCGAATCGCGCTTCGCTCACGTATCTATCGGTAGCTGGATGAGATACAGGTGCGCGTATTCCTCAATGAGTCGAATTTTTTGTTTCCTCCCCCCCCCCTTTTTTTTTGGTCATCGCGCTATTCGCCTTACGTTTATCCATGATTTCATTCGTCATGGGGAAGCAATATGTCGGAGATGTTTTTATGAGCGCCGTAGCACACGCAATAATGTAATGAATATTCAGGCTTTATTCCTAGATTATTATTTATTTTTAATTCATTCTTTTTGGCACCGATTTATTAACTGCCTGACGGAAAATGAGTTTTACATCGCTAGTACCTCAATATCACGAGTTTAGAATGATTTTTCAAACGTTGCAACGTAAAATATCATTTAACACTAAAATTCGTAAATTAATCATCGTCCTTGTCAGACTTACCCTCCATCGCTTCGCTCCGAAGTAAAATATCACACGAGGTACATAATTAAAGTCAACATCAATGATGAAATACATTTTTTCATGTTATTTAATCTCTTTTCATTTGTGCTTACAGCAAATTTTGTAATTAGGTTATAATATCAACGATATCTTTCAAAATATTCGATTCGAAAATAATTGAATTTGCAACAGAATTATTCGAAAAACAAATAGGAACATGATCGAGGTGGTGTCAAAAATTTACCAGCGGAGCCGATGCCAACCCGTAAATCGGAAAAATCACTGACTTACTAAGCGCCAGCGACTCGTTTGCCAAAAGTGTCGATATTGAAAATGGAATATAAGTCGAATTAGCTTGGTAAATTAAATTAGGAGCCTTTCGTGGGATTCACTAATCGAACCGAGACCTGTATAAGTGTGTTAAATAACTATGTATGTATGTATATATATATATATACGTATACTTCAAATTTAGAGCAGATTTTGGAGTACTGTTTTCATTATCACAATATAACGCAAGGATTTCATGCTTGAAATCAAGTTATAATTGCGTATTATCTTAGTTAGCGCCTACAATCCGATAGTATTATTAAGAAATATATTATAATAAAAGTCTTCTAATATATTATATATATGTGTGTATATATATATATGTAAATATATATATATATATATATATATATATATATATATATATATATATATCTATTCTATATATCAATGCTGTTGGTTAAGAATATAAAGAAGTGAGTAAAAAATATCAGATCATTGAGTTGAAATATATCTTCCAACTTCCTTCAATTTCCTTCCCTTGTCGCGAGAAATTTAATCGAGGATATTTCTGCAAATTTCAATACCAAAAAGAAAAAAAAAACGCAAGAAAAATCATTTCAATCAACGGAATCACGTATACGTCTAGTACGGTAATCATTTCGTATTTCGGCAATCAAAGAGATTCCAAATAACAAAATGAATTCACTCAACCGATAAAGCTTATATTGACCCGTGTGTTTTCATCGAGCTGTATATTATAGTGCATAAAAACAATGACTAAGTAAACGCGCGGCTAATAGAATTTTTTTCTTCCTTTCAATTATCGTCCCATCGTTTATTACACATTCTTCAGTGATTAAGCAGAGTGCTGTCACGTTGGCAAACGAGCCTCCATGACATATATATATATATACACATATACATAGAATGATTTTTCAAATACCGAATAATTTCTAACGCTTCCGTATAATCGCGCACTGGTCACTAATGAAACTATAATGATATCGTAAAAATGTGTCATTTATCTTGTCTTGTCGACCGCTCGATTATACAAAAATAACGTTCGGTCTCTTTATCGTATTTAGATTGCGCATAACCAACCGTGGCGATCAAGCTGTAGCGTATAGTACGATTGATTTCTGCGACGAAAAGTAACAGAATTCAATTCCCGCGGCGGCGGCGGCGGCGGCGTCGGGCGCAAGTAGGTCAATTCGCGACGGAATGTATTGCATAATTCAGGATTAGCGGGCGATTTATTTCAATGTTTTGGTCTTCGTTGGGCCTGCGTAACATCCGTGCATGCTCGTCTACGACGTCGGCATCCGTCGATAATGTCGACGCCAATTAAAATTAACGAAATAGCTCGAGTAAACAAATGACAACGTGCAAAAAGCATCAGAACATAATGAAGTTGCGCGATTGATGAAACGAGGAGGAGAAACAACATGAAATCAAAAAAAAAAATAAATAACTCGTCGCCAAAGTACCGCAGAGAAATCGTGCTAGATCTAGAAGATTTACAGATCTTCATGATAGAGGGACGATAATTCAAGGAGAGGGACTGTCGAAATTAGAAAGAAAAATACTCTACGATGAGAATATCTACAGATATTTATGTAACGATTTGTTCTTAAATATTGTTTTCATACGGAAACAATAATAATTATAATTCATGGATTTTCGAATAATCATATTTATTTTTATAGTATTTCTGCTTCGAAATTTTACAGATTTACAGTTTTATCAATTCGTGCATCTAAAATGATGAAAATCTTACTTAACAAGGTTTGATTTGTATGGGTAGATAAACAGTGTACGGTGCTTATTTAAAAAATAAATATTTTAAAACATTATCAAACTTTTTAAAGTTAGAAATAATAATATTTTAACTTTTATTCCAAATATATATAGATAAATGAGAAAAAAATTGCACGAATAATAAATTATCAATCCTAGATAATGCTCAAACATTTCCAGATTATTTCCAATGATTTAAAAATTATAGAATAATTCTGACGGCAACAATAGTGCATTCTACGAAATGTTTTCCGAAAACTAAAATTACGGCCAATTTTTTCACCGAGCATGTTTCAAATGTACTCGGAGCCCTCTAAATATTTATATAATTTTATCTAAATATTTTGCATACTCTTGCTTGCATTATAGAATTATATATTGTATATGTATTAGCCGTAAGAGCCAATATATGATTTATTTCATTATTCAATAGTTTAGTTGTTCAATTGCTCCAAGCTCTCTCCTCTATTCAGCGCTGACTCTGACCGCCGCCGACGATCGCAAAAGGGCGAATGCTCTTTGCATTTCATTATACGTATCACGGAGAAAGAAAGATCTGTCGCGCCGCCACAGCCTATCGTGTCCGAGTTTTCCATCCTCTTTATACATGTACATATATATATATATATATATATATATATATATATATATATATATACATAGTAAACACGTGCGTAAATGGAGTAGCGCGCCATACTCTTTCTCCTGGCACCATTAGCGCGTGGTGAGAAAAATTACGCCCGTCCGCGAACGCACTTACTCCATACACCCACACACATACATACATACATATATATATATATAAACGTGGGGAGAGCGCGAGTGCACCATAATTCAGCAGGAGTTATGTGCGCGAGCGCTCTGCTCGCTCGTGCCCTCTCTTTACGCCTTTCTCTCTCACTCTCTCTCGCTCTCGTCCCGCGAGGCGTCGCGTGCACGGAGCAATAGGTGTCTGCTTTTTTCTCCCACCTCCCAACTTCCATAAATTTTTTTCCTCTCACCTACCCTTGTATATATATACACACACACACACACACACACATATATATATATATATATATATATATATATATATATATGTGCTTTCGCGCTTATGCTCCATCCGTGCGCAAATCTCTCTCTCTCTCTCTCTTTCTCTTACATATACGCTTGCACACGCGTCCCTTCTATATAGATATCCTCTTTCTATATATATAAAAAGAAGGTATATATATAGTGTACACTCTCAGGAACGTCAAAAGGGAGGAAGGAAGCGCGCGGGCATGGAGAACGCCGGAGCAGCACTTTGCTCGTAAAAATATAGAGGCCGCATGGGTATATATATATATATATATATATATATATATATATATACATACATACATACATACATAGATATGTATGTGCGTGTAACGCGAGGAAGAATCTCCCGCTGTAGCAGTTAGCCTCGTCGCGCGCTCCCGCAAATTCGCCTACCGAAGCTCTCTTTCTGTCTCTCTCGATCTCTCTTCCCCCTGCTCTGCCTCCCTCTCGCCCAGTCTCCGCACCCAAGAAAATTCCCCCCTTTCCTCGTGTTCGGACGAGCGTTCGTGTTTTTTCGCCGCGGTCCTTTGAAAACCAAAGAGCGCTAGCGCTCCTGGTGACACTGGTGCGGTGCCGGTGGCAGGTGTGGGACGGTGTGAGGGGGACGAAAGACGAGGAAAAGAGCGCGCGCACAAACGAACGCGCATACTGGTATACGCGCGCGGGAGACTGCGAGGAAAATGTCATTCGGGAGAGTAAGTCTTACTCGGGGTCACCCTGCTCTCTCTCTCTCTCTTATACACACATGTATACACCGCGAGGCTCGAGGAAAATTCGTGATGACACGCGAAATAGCGGACGAGTCCGCCGCAGTCTTTTCTTTTTCGCGAACTCCATCGCTGGAGAGTCCGTGCGCACTCGTGCACGTATGGGGCGTCGGGGGAGGTGGGGTGGGGTATCTCGAGCATGGGACTCCGTGAGAGGATGGGAGGCTTTGAGAATCGTTATTAATTCGTTAAAACGGCGCGTCAACCCTGCGTATTGGCCAGACTAACGTAGAAAGTGCACCCTCGGCTCAAGATTCTATGAATTGTAAACATTGAAGTATGGCGAATTTTTAATGAATCGTGTCATTCATCGGCTCTATTGTACATTGCTGCAGAGTTTGAAGTAAATTCGTCAAAGCAAATGGAAAAGAACGAATTTTGGTTGAAAACATGTGTTTGAGCTATTTGAAAAAATTTGTAGCTTATACACGTCGTTTGACGAATTTTACGCGAAACAATCTAAGCACGTTAAATAGACGCAAATGAAGAACCCGGATTCAGGAGATTTTTCAATAATTTATTTTTTACGTATGGATTTTTTGACACGGCGCACTTACTCACTCGGTGAGAGTTAACTTGCCCTTGTTTCAGAATTCTGAATATATTCCTGTAATGTAATGCTGGACAATGATTTCATATTATTATTTTTTTTAATCAGAGAAATGGTATTTAGATTCTTAAAAACCCAGAAGCACACAGGAAACAGCAGTAAAATAGTATATAAGGAATGCCATAAACTAGAAGGAATGCGTAATCCAATAATCCAATGTACGTTCAACTCTTTGCGATTTAAACTTTAAACAATACGAATTGATGCGATTAAATAACAAATTCCATTTCGTTCTTACACCCGCGCCTCTCGCACCCGCCTCATATCGAACTCGTGAAAATACCAAACGCTAACAATTACACAGTTGCCTTTCCGGTTCGACGTCAATTTCGATTCTCGCCCAAGCAGCGCTGATAAATTGCTCCGAATTTTGGAAAAAATCTGCCCGGTTCCATACCCACCGGATACCTCCGCAAGATTAACAAACGAATCGCCGGCGCGCTAAAAAGCGAGGCGTAGGCGAGAGCGCTCGGGGGGGGGGGAGTCGGGATGAGAGAGCGTGCGCGAGATGCCGGGGGAAACGGGAGCCGGGCCCGGGCTAAGCACCGCGAGCGCGGAGACGGAAAATGGAAGAAGTCGGAGGACGGGTCGAGGGTATTGGGGGGGGGGGCAAAGGTAGAAATGGAAACATCGTACGGGGCGTCCGGCCGACGGTCCAGGTATATGCCTGGGCAACCTGTCCCCTTGGAACACTCGCGCAACGACCTTCGCTTTTCTCTATACCCTAAAACTTGTTCGGGGCCGCGCCACCGTCGCCGTCCTGCCTTTTAACCGGCCGCGCAATGATTTATCATTCCGTAAAGAACGAACAAAAGGTTTAGGATGAATCGCCCTCTCCCTCCTTCCTTCTCTCCGCCTCGATCTCCCTCCCCTCCGACGAACGGTCAGTCTCCGCGTCACTCTCTCTCTCTCTCTCTCTCTCTCTCACTCTCCCCCCCTCCCTTTTCCGCATTCTTTGTCGTTATTCTCCTCGTCGTCGTTTTTTCTTGTCGCCTCTATGCGCTCACGGCTCGACGTCTTCGTCTTTTCGTTTTTTCTTTTTTTTTTCCGTCCGCGCCGTCTCTCTGCCTTCCTAGCACGAGCAAGAATTCTCAAGAATAGGGATGCGCGCTCCTGAAGAATGTGTCTAAAAAATTTAAAGGAACAAAAAGTAAAAACAATTTTTATCCTCGATGATTTAAAAAAAAATAAAAAAGTGAAGAAGAACTCTGGCTCCTGTATCGAATAATGATGTGGATATAAATCTGTGCCAAAATGTACTTTGGAATGAATAATCTTACATATTCTAACGTCTTTTCATTCAATAATTGTATACATCTTGAAATCATTTCATTTCACAAGCGGTATATACACAATTATGAATCCCAAACAAAAGTATCGATGTTCTCAACGGCCAGGATATTAAACACCGATACCTTTTATGCAACAGCAAAACAATATGCCATCTAATTTAAGCACGAGCTATACTCACACAAGCGTTATCGCCGGTAATTTTGTCGTTGCGCATATCACAGTCTGTAGATAATCAAATGATTATATAGTCGTTGGAACAACCGACTTAACAACTGTAACGAATACATGTTTACAGGCATACGCTACGCCTGTGTTTTTATGGATGATGTTTCTAAAAACCGTCTATTTATTAATTCCAAAATACCTGCGCATTAATGCACGTCAAATGAGTTTTTCTTTTTTTTGTTTTTTTGTTGCAATTTCTATAATATATAGATGTGCACTTCTAAAATTCATAATAATATTTTTAACGGCTTCGCAGGTCCGAGGCGCCTCTGCCATCTTTGGCACCTCCGAGCGCATACCTCCTTGCGCTTACAAGCAAAGTCCATTAGGCGAGGGCCGCGGTATATACGCCTCGAGAATACTGTATTATGCGCCGTATAGGTGGCAGAGTAGGCGAGAGAGAGAGAGAGGGGGGGGGGAGCGAGAAGAGCGACGACGACAAAACTAGAAGAGATAAGACGAGAGGAAGAGGGACGGAGAGAGGGACGGGGGGGAGAATCGGAGGATCTTCACGAGATGAAGTTAAGGTATACGAGATAAGATGACGCAATGGCTCATGCTAATGAACGCGAGCGGGTTGCGGGAGATAAGGGAAGAGGCGCGGATCGTGGGAGAGGAGAGGACTGAGGAGGGAGGGAGGGAGGGCTCGATAAAAAAAATCGTCACCTGGCACGCTTGCTCTTATAGCTATCGCTCTTCTACCGTATTTTAATAGATCGTCCTGACAAACGAACATAATTAATTTTCAAATTCATCCTTGAACAACCGGAGGTGCTCCATTAATTAGAACTACTACCAGTAGCGGATCTCTCGGTATCGGTTCGAAGGCTTCTCTTCTTCTACAATCATATCTGAAACGTTAGGCGAATGTGTTTCGAGATGAAATATAACCTGGAAGGTTTCTACCTAAATTTACAATAGTAATCAGTATTAATTCGACGGGATACTTTAGCGATCTAAAAGAGAATCACAAGCATCCGTTTTAATAAACTTCGCAAGTTCAATCGTAAAGCATTATCAAAGTCCTCTTTATGAATCTTCATTGAGGTAACAAAGATTTTGAGATTTTCTAAAGGCTGCGATCAAATTTCTCACTGACTATTTGGAAATCCTTCTCTGCTCGGTTACAGGTTGAAATAGGTAAGGACATCAATTTCTTAGCGCGTAAGTAAACGATGTCCTTTGCTTTCTAAATCGACGTCGTTCCAGGATTTTCTGTGATATTTTTCAGGGGAAAAAAGAAGAAAAAAAAAGAGCCTCCCCGAGAATTTTCCACGAAGTGTGCATGTAGGTCGTTGGTCAGCAATCGGGCCTGGGAGGCCTTCAATAATGAAATAAATTGTACCGTTCGACGTTAAAAATAAGGAAATTCAAGCACGAGAAATCATATAAATTAATTGAAATCGACTTATTGCCAAGCGGCTATATATATATATATATATATATATATATATATATATATATATATATATATTTAATTTTATCGTAATCAGATTACGGTATTATAATAGATTTAAAGTATCGATGTCGCGATGTATATAAATTGAACTTTAATTCAATGGAAAAATTATAAGTTGGAACTTGGAGAGCGAACTTGCGACGGGACTCCCCTCGCAGCGCAGTTCTATATAAGTTATAATACCGATGGAAATCGGCCAATAAATTACAAAAAGTATAAATTTCACAATTCCCTCTCCCTCCGGCCCGACCCCCCTCTACCATTGGAGATCGGTCCTCGAGCGCGCGCATCTAAATCCTCGTTAACTTCCTCTCTTTCCGTCTCTCTTCCTCCTACCCCCCCTCCCTCACTCGCCTAGCCGAAAGCTATTATGTCATGTCCATAAAATCCAGTTACTCATCACCGTCTCGCGTTATTACCATAAAAAAAAGAAGAAGAAGAACTCGGCGAAACTCTGGTCCGTGTTCCATATATTAGAGAAAAAGAAAAAGAAGATAGAGGAGGAGGGCAGGAGGAGATGACTGCGACGAGGAAGGAAGAAAAAAAGACGGAGATCGGGACGGGAAGCGCTCCATTAACGGAATATTTACTCGACGGCGCCGAGAACACGAAATCTCGAATACGCCAAGTTTTTTTTTTTCTAAAGAGGAACTATTATCAGCGATACCAACAGTTTCCTCCCACGCACGCGCGCATATCCTATACAAATACGCGATGAACATTTTTGTCTACGCACATACACTGGCGCGTGCACACACACGCATATACGTATATACATATTTACATAGAATCGTATGAAGCTCGTAAAGCCTATAAACTTATATAAAGTTATATACGCATATGTAATAATGCGTATTATACTTAGACAGGTGTGGTTTGGCACTGCCGCTCTCAATTCATTCCCCTGCGTACGCAATGTCTTTCTCTCTCTCTCTCTCTCTCTCTCTCTCTCTCTCTCTCTCTGTCTGTCTGTGTGTAGGTGAGATAGTTCTATTTTACATATAGGATAAAAATCAGCTTATCACTCCTCCCTTCTTTCTTATAAATACAGATATTATATAAATAATATGTATATAGGAAGATAAAGAAGGAAAGCTGATACTTTGCGGCGCATATATAGAGGGTTACAGGTATAATATATTTTTTCCATCTATATATGTACATATTTATAATTCTCGGCAAAGAGTCTTTGACACTTAGTCCGCGCTCCAGTAAAAAAGATTACTTTTTCATCTTCTTCTATCTTATCTCGGATATTTATGTACGAAAAAAGTACGGCGGGGATTCGAAAGGAGGTTTCGAAAGCCCACGTTTTCGGGGCCCTCGACAAAGGGGCTTTAAGACTCCAAATCTACAGTCCGCGTTCTTCGCTCCTCGGATGAAACGGATGATTCACCCATACATTTATATTCGAAATCCATCATATATTTCAATTGGGCTCAGAGCAGGTCCTAGTGTTTCTAATACGCAAAGCTGACGCTGCTGGGCTGCTTCGGGAAATCGGCATTCGTCGTTCATCGTGCAATCCACCTTCGCACACGAGTCTTGGGAGGATAAGGCAAGCGTCCCCGGATGTGCCGTGGACGAGTTGAGATATATATATATATATATATATATATATATATATAATCGACACCGTCGAACGCCGGATATACGGTGCAGATTCCACTGAAGAAAAAGATAGAGAAAGGGAAAAGACAGTGTGAAAAGCGTTTTGCTGCCGAGGCAGATTTTTAGACGATGCTCCCTCCCTCTTCCTACTCCTTGTTATTTTATATTCTACATCGGCTGTTCCGATTATATATATATATATATAATATACATGTATGCAGAGTATTGTGCCACTGCCTACTGGACAGTTTTTCCCTCTTCCTTATGTATACGTATCCAACATAGCCTATATATATATATATATATATATATATATATATATATATATATATATATATCGATAAGCAATAATACGGCCAAAAAATGCTTCGCAGAAAATCATGACAGCGATTTTTTCCTCATACAATATTATATTTATCATTCATTGGCGCGCGGATGTGTACGTGAAAAAATTCGTTCGACCGAGGAAAAAATAACGCGGATATTGTGCTCATATTTTTCCGCGGCGTGCATGATTTGGATGATCGATATTAACATTATTCTCCGTCGTGCGTATACTTTCGAAGCATACAGTATAAAAAGAACAAAAATATACATGTATTAAGTCTGTGAAAATAGCAAGGTTTTTTTCAATAATTTATGTACGATTGTGTATATTATTACATAAATTATTACATTGTGATTTTATTTAAAAATATCAAAAATCAAATGATAATAATTAGAGATAAACATTACGAACATGCACTTAATTATCTTTATTGTTTTAATTTATCCACAAAATTTTGTTTTACAATCATCAACGTTTAAATTTTACATTTAAATTTCGACCTATAAAAAAAATTCCTACCCAAGAATTTGTTCAATTTTTTTTGTACAGGCATGCATCGATTATAAACGCGCTCGATTCAATTCGTGGGTCATAATTGTATGATTAACCTGCGAGGCATTTTCAAAGCGCGCCACAATGTCGAAAATTGCTTCTTGGAACATTGTCTGCCGAAGCGGAATGAAAGTGCCAACGTTAACGACGAACTGTGCCGCGCTCTTCTTATATACTTTAGATACGCGTGCTTTTTGTAATGGGCCCCATTGTACGAAGAAATGAGCGAGTGAGTGAGTGAGTGAGTGAGTGAGAGAGAGAGAGAGAGAGAGAGAGAGAGAGAGCGTACAGGAGAGGGGAAAGTCGATGGAAAAACACACACTCACATATACACAAGGGAGCAAATAATACACCAGATAAGCATAATGCGATACTAATGGACTGGCCATTACTTTGGCATTAAAGCTGTATTAGCGCGCCCACTTGTCGTTTCTTCTACATCGATATAAAAGTCCCGTCATTTTTCCCGGCGACTTTTTCGCCCTCTCCTCCCTATAGATTACCCTTCGCCTTGCGTCTGAGGCTATATCTGATCTGCCGTAATTTTCAGGGTCTATATTAATATGCCATTTAATGCTTGATTATGGCAATTCCGACATTATTCCAGTGGCTGGCTCCTGGGACGAATGCGGGATAAAAAGTTACTTACTGCCGTGCTGTACAAGCAATGCCGTACGCAACCAAAAAAAAAAAAACTCGTCTCCACTTGCCTCTCGCGCATTTGCGAAACTCACCTGCAACACAAAAAAAATAAGAAAATCGATTAAAACAAAATTGTGCAATTATTATCTATCGTAATTTTTTATTAGAATTTTACAACTATTTATAGTTATATAATACATATGGAATAATATACTTATATGCAATATATATATAATAAGAAAACGTAATGGCAATTTTCAAAGCCGCTCGCGCAGACATTCTCTCTTTTCATTATCAACCCTCGTATAGATACCGACCAGATCTTCGCTCGCTTCGTCCTCTTCATTTTCCTCCAATCGCTCGCCCGTCCGATAGTCGCCGATATCTCGTCGGAGACTAGCCCCGCGGTTGCGTCACTCGCGCCCTTCCACCCCGCCCCAACGAATTCGAGGCGCAATAAACAGAATATCAGGGGGTGCATGTGCGGGGGGAAGGGGAGAGACGAGAAAAGAAAATCAGTTGTTGATTCCTTATCGGGTATAACGATGAATGGCGGGCTAATGCGGGCCATTTCGAGCGAAACGGGTGTGATAGAGAGAGGAAGAGAGACGGAGAGAGAGAGAGAGAGAGAGAGAGAGAGAAAAGTTTCGAGAGAAAAAAAAATGAGAAGCAACAACTCGAGAGAATCTTTCCTCGCTGATGTGCTCACTCCTTACTTTTTCCGCTGGTGCACGCGCAACTTCTCCCAGCTTCCCGTCTATATTTTTTTGTTTACAGCACCGAGAGAACGAAGAAGACGGAATGAAAAGGAGAGCGAGAAGGAGAGAAAGAGAGAAAAACGAGGCAGACGTTTTCCACAAGACGCGATGCCTCCTCTCGCGACTCATGCATGCGTGCGTGCCTGTTTTTCCTCTCCTCTCCTCTCCTCTCTCTCTGTCTCTCTCTCTCACTCTCTCTCTCTCTCTCTCTCTCTCTCGCCCCTTTCCTCATAGTGTTCCTTCCTCCTCCTGCCCTCCAGCGCCATCCCTAAAGCCCTTCTTTCGCGAATTCGCGTTCGGGAAAGTTAGGCCCTCTCTCGCTTATGGAGGCAGAACAGCGCGCCAGCGTCAAATAGGGGAAGAGAAGTTTTCCACCAGCCGACTACACCCTTCCACCCTCCGCACCCATCCCGGTCGACGATGCACGGCGTATAGTAGCTCCATTCGATATTCCATTTCCCTTCTCTCTTACCCTCTTCTTCCCGCTCAACCACCTCATTCTCTCTCTCTCTCTCCCTACCGGTTTACAACCCCGCGGCTGGGGTGTCTGTCTACCCCCCCCCACCTCATTCCCGCGTGTCTGCGTCTCTTTCGATGCGTGTATATATATATATATATATATATATATATATATATATATATATATATATCCTAGTGCACCGCGCGCGAGCGAAGCATGAGTAGAATCGATAGTTCGGCTGTTCTGCCACTGTTCCACCACTCTCTCTCTCTCTCTCTCTCTCTCTCGCTTGCTCTACCTCACCCTTCTTCCACTCTGTCTTCTACTCGATCTCTCCGCAAGAGAGACGAAGTTTCCCTCCTCCTATCGCATCGACAAATATTCCTCTCTCTCTTTCTCTCTCTCTTGCTCTCTGCCGTTGCTGCTTTTCTCTTTTCCTACTACGTATATATACGAGGTCTGTGCGCAACTTCTGGCCCATCTCCTTTCTGTACATATTTGTGCCTCTTTCTTCCCTTTTTTGCTTCCTTATCTTCAATTTTAAGATCGCGCGCCCTTCTCTTTCCAGTAATCTTTCTATCCCTGTCTCTCTCTCTCTCTCTCTCTCTCTCTCTCACTCTCTCTGTCTATACTTCTTCTCCCTCGTCCATTTCGATTCTTCTTATTTCTTAATTATTTTTCTCTTTTATTGAACTTCCCCTGCAGCCTTGGGCTAAAAATGCAATCGATTCGAGATTCTTTCGCATATAATGCGACTATACGGCCATGGAGGCGGAAGAAAAAACGAGGAGAGGGGGAGAGATGACAAAAAAAAGAAGAAGAACCAACGGAAGCAGACGAGACAAATTATCAATTCATTATTCTCCATCTATAAATATAATGGTAATGAGTCGTGATGAACGGTTATAAGCTAGCTTATAAAAACATTCGTTCGCTGCGTATTTATATGTACAAATCGAAACGAGCTTTTCATTTTTTACAAATCACGAATGAAAAAATTATAAAAGCCACCTTAAACTTTTTTACTCTCTCTCTCTCTCTCTCTCTCTCTCCCGCTAATTCATTCATCTTCATAAAATATGTATAAAAAAGTCGCGATTCCTACCGAGCAACCGCGATCCATACGCTCAGTACAGCAAACATATCGATGACTCGAAGCATCGAGCCAAATCATTAAATATTAATTCTTGAATTTACAGCCCTCCAATTAGCGTACTCGCTCGCACACAGCTCCACCCCTCCCTCCGCCCCGTGATCCCCTCGTCAATTTTACTTCGTACTGCGAGGCTGTACGGCGAATACTTTATAGTATATATACCTCTGCGGAAGGAAAGCAAGAAGAAGAAAAAAATATCAATCGGTGCGCCTGCGCGAAAATTCGAGTTAAGTCTAATGGCTTTTGCCGATGACAAGCGCCGGCAATAAAAGCCTAATTAGCTCGTTAATTTTCTAGAATATTCAGGTATATACGAGCGCGCGTGCACGTAAATATGCCTGAATCTATACGACAGCCCATACATTTGTATACGTATATATATATACATACACGCAAACCCGCACATATATATATATATATATATATATATATATATGTATATATGCATAAACATCGTTATAAATCTATTATCTCTCCGAATTTCCGCCAAGCTTGGCAGGCTCGACTTGTAGGAGCCGAGTACGAGAGCTTTACCCTACTATATACTCCAAGCTACGGCGCTCGCGAGCGCGGAACGTCAATCGAAAAACTGTCAGCGACACGTCGCGTCCCGCGCTGAAAAAAGGAATAAAGATAAAAAGAGAGGCGCGCAATAGGCATATATATATATATATATATATATATATATATATATATATAGGACAATAACAATCAGCTGCGAAACAACAAAAAAAAGCGAGTAAGTAGTTCGTCGTTGGCTCGACAACGAGCGCGCGACAAAAGCCGCTCTCTTTTCACACCGGTATTACCAAACTATATATATATATATATATATATATATATATATATATATATATATATATACACGGAGCGGCAAGTGCTACCGTTGCTGCTGCCGTTGCACCGTTTCTATTCCCTTTTTTTGTACGGATCTGTTCCCCGATCCCCGCCCCCCCCCACTATTCTTTTTTTTTCTCTTCTCTCAATGGTGACACACAGAAATCCAGGTTAACTCGTGCTCAGCTCCCGTAACGGCGTCACGGTCAAGTAAGAAGTGTGCGGGCAAAGGCGACAGAGGGAGTGGGAGGGGAGGTAGGTGGCGGCGACGGAGGAGGAAAGGGGGAAATATTTGCTGAAAACATCACGCTGGCCTTTAATGAAAGAGCAACAGACGAAAATTAGAGAGAGGGAGGAAAGCGTGAGAGGGGGTGAGAGGAAGGGGGTGGGGAGATTAAGGAAGTGCCGTGACGGCTGCGCTCGCGCCTATATATATATGCCAAGGTAACATTTTTGTTTGTCAGCTGACTCGCCGGGGGAACTAACAGTTTAATCCATATACAGAAATGCGTTAGAAAATACTTTTGTACGCGTGTGTGAGTGCGTATGCGCGTGTGTGAAATTAGGGTTCGGACTAATTTTCTTCGGACTGCTTCCTTCTGTTTTTGGGAAAAGTCGCGTTGGGTTTTTCCACTGGAAAACGAAATTTCTTCTCACCGAATTCCCGCCTGGCTTTACGGAGCAGAACATCGTTTCCTCGCCCCTCCCTTTCTTCCTACAATATATATATAATAATTTTTTCTAGCTATCGTTCGTAAGGCTTTGTAATCGCTGTGTGTAATGATTTCATTGATGTATACCGTCATATACACGATGTTAAAGTTATTCTTTAGATTACTGATAAATATATACCGGGAAAAAAACCTGTACTCCGGACCAAGCTGCACTTTAGCATGAGCAAATGCTTTGAGAAGAGCTAAAAATCAGTCGCATAATCACACAGGAAGGATAGAGAAAGGACAATTCTACTCTATAATATAGACTCTGGGCCGCTCCTCCGCACTGCGACGTCCGCCGAAATTGCAGGTCCCCCGCGCGCATAAACAGCACGATCCGGTAAAGCATCCATATAATCAGACGCGGAGACAACGCGACAGTCTCTCCGTTCTCGCCTCGTTGCCCGCTTCCGTTTCCCGAGCCAGTAGCGAGATATTTCAGCGAAGCGCGCGCCCGCGCGCACGTAGACGCGTATAATGTGAAGTGTATAGAGGTGGGCCCGTAATTTTCCGCATGCTCGTGCCCCGCGCAGGATCTCTATTAATATAACCAGATGCTATAGAATTTGAGCGGAATTTTCGAGCAGTCGAAAAGTTGAAAGTCATATGTACCGGCGCCGCGTGAACGCGCATGCGTATTAATGCCGTAGTAGACAAGCGTCATGGCGCCGAGCTTTCCCACAGTTACAGTAAAGCAGGATGTTCGTATAGCTATGTAATCTGTGTGTGTGTGTGTGTGTGTGTGTGTGTAGACGTTCACATATATACACGGAGACATATACGGCAGATCCCGCGCGCACACATTTACTAGCGGCTCGGCTCTGATATTTGACTTTCTAATTAACGCACCTGCGCGCTGCCTTAGTCCCGGCTCTACACCTTGCCAGCGATCATATACCTGCGGTGCAGCGGTTTCTACGAGGGGTCTGTGTGCCTATATATATATATATATATATATATATATATATATATATATATAGATCTGGGGTGCTATATTATATGCTGGCTTTCGCGCCTGATGCTTGCGCAACACCTAAGGTGTGTATATATGTATATATATATATATATATATATATATATATATATATATATATATTGTGTCGGTGTATATGCACCGTAAGTCCTGCCGCAAACATTCGGTATATAATACGAAGGTGCACACGACGGAGGTTGGTTGGAGATTGTTGGCGTTTAGAGGTTGTTTTATACATTATACATACGTTTTGCAGGCATATATTTATATATACATGCACACACGTGTATCTGTATACAGATGTGAATATCTTTCCATGCGCGACGTTGATATGTCTAAATGTGGGTCTCGGAAAAAGACCCGTTGTCTTACGCCATATACGTATATATTTAGGACGTGTTACATTATTATTAATGAATGGGACTCGCGTTGATTTGACGCACCTAGGGGCGTTTTTAGCGCGAGAGACGCGCGTGTTCTAAAATTGTTTCTGTTCATATATATATATATATATATATATATATATATATATATATATATATATATATATATATATAGACAGACGTTGGAAAAGATACCTATATACACTGGCGGGAGAATCGTGTTATACGGAAATATAGACGGACGAGGACTTTTTGCCCCGAAGGCCGACAGATCGATTCATCAATCTCTATAATGCAAATTAGTCGCGCGACAACCGAAGGAGATGAAGATAGTGAAGATAGGGCATCTTTATATATATATATATATATATATATATATATATATATATATATACTCAATGTGAAATAGAAATTCGGAATGATTATTAAAAATAGCCTTTTTTAGCTCACCCGCTTGTTTCAAGACACAGTTCCAATTCATTTACCTAGTTAATAAATCAGAGTGTTCGTCCCGATTCTTATATTTCAAAAGGGGTTTCTAGCCTCTATGACGTACGGACGCACATTACAATGTGCAAATACATGCAAACTTTTTAGATGTTAAAGAAAATTATATAGTTTAAAAAATGACAATAAATTAATAATAATAAGAAAGAGACAAATGACAATAGACTAACAATAGAATAATTTGGAGCATCGAATAAAATAAAGGCAACGCATTTGCCATATGAATACGCGTAACGTGGATTTGATTAAATTTCCCAAATTTAATAGATCAACGGTATAACCTTGCTCGAATTGTCATCAGAGAACTGCGACACAATGAGGTGAAACAGATACAAGAACGGCCCTTCGTTTGCTTTCTTTGAAAAGACACCGAGATACGCATCCGCATTACGACGAATGTTTGCATATCGCATGTACACGGCAAGGCAATTTATAACAGAGAGATGCATAAGGCACGCGGCGGTTAATTATCGACTCGATCTCCTCCTCAACGTCCCATTGCCCTCGCGGTCCGCACTTTCGACAATCGCCAACGTGGCAGTGCCTAGACCAGCCTCTACCATAAGAAGAGCGATAATGTTGCCGAGCAAAACATCATAATGGCTTTTCGTTAGAAATTCGCGATTAACAGCTGTTTTTATCTCCACCCCGCAAAGATTTTCCATTCTCCTCTCCCTACTCCTCCTCTTCCGCCCTATCGCAATCGGGCGATATACATATATATATATATATATATATATATATATATATGTATATATATATATATATATGTATATATTTATTTATACAGTGGAGTTGACGACATTTTTTTCATTGGCCGTAGCGCCTCCCGTCTCACCGTCCAGAACTTCTCATTAAAGTAAATTACGACGTTGGCAATGTGGACGATGGTAAAATTTCCTCTCTCTCTGGCTGTGCCCCTCACTCTCTCCCTCACTCTCTCTCTCTCTCTCTCTCTCTCTCTCTCTCTCTCTCTCTCTCTCTCTACCCCCCCCCCAAGAAGTCATAGAAACAAGGTTATGCACATTCGGACGTAAATAGCGGAAAAAATGTATTTCCCTCGCCTGAGGTTAACTAGACTCTCTCTCTCTCTCTCTCTCTCTCTCTTTTTCGCTCCCCTTCCTGCGAGTCTTGGAATGTTATATAGAAAACATCGAGCCCGCGCGCTACGGCGAAAACGTGTCGCGCTCGTTAATTCACTGTTAACGAACTTTAGCAAAACGAGCTTCCTCGCGCTTTTCTCTCTCTCTCTCTCATTCTCTTATTTCTCTTTCTCGCTTTTCTTCATCTTTTAATTTACTTTTCTGCGGGTTCTTTGAATTGAGAGAAAGAGAGAGAGAGAGAGAGAGAGAGAGAGAGAGAGAGAAAGCCCCATCGGCTCATTTTGCTTTCCACTCGGAGGTCTTAAACAAATATAATTTGTGCAGTGCCACAGTAAACAGCTTCGTGCTACCCTCCTTTCCCTTTTCCAATATTGCGATATTACAGATTTTCTAAGCGAATGGCTGTAGATGATTTTTATTAAAGTCTCTCTCTCTCTCTTTCTCTCTCTCTCTTTCTTGCTGGCTAGCTCGCTCTATCCTCTTTCCTTTGGCGCTAAATAAGCCAAAGCATCTTATTTATAAAACTTAACAGAATTTGATTTCTATTGCTATATTTTTTGCTATATATATATATATATATATATATATATATATATATATATATACATATATATAGCAATCGTTTGCGAATAGAAATTGCTCAAGACCACATGAACGCGTTCACTTTCAAAGCACGCTTAATATCAAGGTAAATGCCCAACAAGAGGAGGAAAGGAATAGCCACATCAAGATTGTCGATCCAATTATAGGCTCTTCAAACACAGACCTTCGCTCTCTTTCTCTCTCTCTATCTTCCTCTCTCTCTCTTCTTTTCTGTCTGTCTTGATTTCTGCTGGCGATTAAATAATCATTATGGTTTTTGTCTGTTCCTTTCGACTACATTAACGCCCTATCGCCACACACACACACACACACACACACAGAAATTCTATATGCACAAAGATGAAAACGCAGACACATGCACCCATCTCTTCGTTTCAATTCGCTAATTAAATTACTTAGTGCTAGTCCTGCAAATAAAAATCGTGTACGAAAGAATGGAAGGAGGAAGAAAAGGGAGGAGGAGCCGAAAAAGGAGCCGAAAGTGAGCAAAACAGCAGTAGCACATGACTCGCGCGCGGGCGCGCGCGTGTACGTGTGTGTGTGTGTGCGTGTGTAAGAGAAAGTGAACGAGAGATAGAGCAAGATAATTACATTAACGAACCCGGAAAAACCAAATCAACAGGTGAGAGAAGCCCACGGGAATTTGGTGCGCTGTTCCCGTGTAAACGAAAAATTTACGACGCCTCAAACTCTCGGTTTTGCTGGATAAAAAAAATGAAGTGATAAGAGAAAAATAGGGTAGGCGAGAATGAGAGAGAGAGAGAGAGAAAGATAGAGAGATGGAACGAAAGAAGAAAAGAGATAAAGAAGGAGCTATTCTCACCTCGTAAAAGAAGGACGGATGGGTGTAATTTTTGAAGATTGCCCGTTTCGTTTCTCACTCTTTCTCTGTGGTTTTTCATTGTAAAACGCCGAGAGGATGAGTCTAATAATGCAAGCTACATCAGTGTGAAAAGAATTGGTGGAATGGAATAAAGATATTTTAGACGGTGGTTCCTGCAGAGCGAGCCTCGTTTTTTATGGTTGACATAAGATTGTAGAAATTTAATAATATGAGCGACAGAGAGGAAGAGAGAGAGAGAGAGAGAGAGAGAGAAACCTAAAAGTAAGTGCGTTGTAGAAAATTAACTGGGTACATTTGATTGCTGTGAAAGAAAAAAATACTTTATATTAAGTTGTATTAAATTATAATAGCAGAATATTATAGATCTATCAAAAATGGCAAATTGATATTAACAAAAACATTCTTTACGTTTATGTGTACATAACTTTATGTGTGTATAGCTTTAGTTTTTATAAGAATGAAAATAGTAAAGAAAAAAATAAAAGATAAAAAAAAATAGATAACAAAATTAAAATTCGAGATTACAAAATTATATTTATAAAATAATTTTATGCTTGAAACTTAGTCATTATCCCCCTGTTGGTTGTTCTTTAACGGAAAAAAAAATATATATATATATCTATATAACATGTCCGAGGATCACGATCGAACCCAAAAACTTCGTCCATCGTTTTCGATAAAGAATTTGGTCTCCATGCACGCATTGAGTCCAATCGTGGTGCGTCGCGGAAAACCTAATCGCAGCCACTTGCGATCGCGCTTTCCCATCCCAATAGCCGCGCGTATAGCAGAGCGACACGCGGTTTCGGAGATACAGTAAGGGTGCGCTCTGCGCAACTCGTAGTGCGCAGACGGCGCGTGGAAAGAAGCTCCGCGTCTTTCTTCATTTCTCGCCCCAACCCGCCCCCGCCCCGCGTCATTCATCCCTCTAGGCCTTATCTCGCGCGTCCGCGGTCGCCGCGCGCCCAAAGCCCGCGAAGCCTCGCCACTTTTTTCGGGGCGCGCATCAATTCGCACACGGAGAGTCTCCCGGGGAAGAACGGGAGAAGGTCGCCGGGGAGGGGAGGGCGATAAATATACGCATTTTTATGTATATTTTATATCGCGCCTCCTCGCGAAACGAGCATCATCTCGCGCGTTTTATTTTATTTATTTTTTTTTTTTCACGTCACGACTCTGCTGGAACCGTCGACGGTCAGGATTTTTCTGCCATCCTCCCGGGGGATCGGCGGGAGAGCGAGGAACGATGTAAAAAAAAAAAGAAACAACAAAAGAAGAAAAAACGAAAATAATAGGAGAGAGCTTGTGAGCTTAAAAACCGGGTTGGCTTATTATCGTAATTTGCGAGAGCCCCAAAAACGGTCGCGTAATTGCGTCGGTAAAATTTTTACATATGTGGAATTCAGACGCTGGGCGAAGACGCGAAAGAAAACCAGGTACGGGCTTCATTATAAATTTTTGAAGTGCTCTAATTTTCGCCGGGCGTGCGGGGGGTCGCTCGGTTTTTAATGAGATCCAAAGAGAATTAATTACGTATAACGTAACAAATTTTCGTACATATATATGAACGTTAATCCAAATTATTCAAAGCGAACGTCTGCCGCCCGCCCCGAGCATATAGTTATTTATTTATTCATCTTGAGTCCCGGAGGTCCTCACGGCGCTAATTAATAGACGAGACCAGGAATAGAAGATACATTCCTATTTTTGTTTTTTTAATAATCTCAATGGACTGCTATAGAATTCTCATAGAATTGTTTAAAATGAATTTTTCTGCATAGCGCGAGATTGGTCGAGATATTTCGAGTACGGCGTAAAATTATATATAATGATTCCTGAGAAAAGTGCACAAGGCAGCAATTGGTCATCTCCTGTGACGCGCTTTATACAGAAAAATATTATTACATATCAAGTTTCGGCCTCGCAGCGTACCGAGATGAGATTTTTTTTTTGGGCCAAAATAAATTATCATATGTAGGCGGGGGGCGTTATATAGTTAAAACTTTTGTCCTACTTACTGTCGGTCGGTGCGTCACACTCTGGCGACTATCTCAAGCCCCTGCGCGCATTAATCCCTCCTACCCCTCGTACCGCCATCTAGGGGAGGAAGAAAAGGCGCGTCCTCGTGTTCGACCGGCGCGAACTAACGCGGCAATACATATCTAATTCGCCCGCGGCTTATATCGTCGCAAACGTGCCTATCCGTGATGTTCGGTGTGTGACGAGTTGTTGACCGCGCACACCCTCGTTTTTTTATTTATTATTTAAAGATTTTTTATCATTTCGAGAGCTTTGAAAGCCGTTACGCGATCGGATTTTCGCGCATTAGCGATCCTCGAACGGCTGGGTGTGAAGGAAAAAAAGAAAAAGTAATGAAAAAAAAAAAAAAAGAAAAGAATCGTCGCCCTATCTACATCCCCTCTCCCAGCCCTTAATGAGCGAGTGTCCTTGCACCGCACCGTGTGTCCAGAAATGGAATCGAGACAATAACACGGCGCGCTCTCCTTTGTCGCCTGCCCCGCTTCTCTTTCGCGCGATAATGCGCGCCACGCGCGCACGTGGCCGAGGTATTCTGTTACGATTATATAGCGCGTATTACGTTTCTCGCTGTTGTCTCGTGTCTGCGGCTGCTTCGTTTTCTCAACCCCCCCCCCGCCCCAGCCCCCTTGGCAGCCGAGCGCCTGTCCGTCTCTTTCGTTCTCGTGCTCTCGTCGGCAGAGCCAACTTTTTTGCGTACTACTACCCAAGCGTCGGTTTCGGATGTTCACGGATGCGCATTCTCCGTCTCTCTCTCTCTCTCTCTCTCTCTCTCTCTTTGCGAGGTGAGCTAAGTGGTCGCTCGGCAATTAAGCCAATTAGCTCTAATGAGAGAGATCGAATTTTTTTTCGAAGAATCTCCTTTCCCATCTCTAGCCCCCTCTCTCTCTCTCTCTCTCTCTCTTTCGAACGAGCTTTGAAGTTGCAGGAAATTTCTTTTTCCCTTTTATCAATCCGAATAGTGTCGGCGCCAAATTTCACCCTTGTATAAATTGAATCTTAATTAGTTGGCAGAGGATTTGTTCAGACTGTTTTTACGGGTCCCACCACCTACAGTTTGGTTCCTCTTGGATTTTTTATATGCTTTTGGACAAAATTTAGTTACCCCAATAGATGAAATCGAATTAAACAGATTGCATTGCGATAATAAGTTATCTCATTTACATGTATGTCGTGATGTGCGCGAAAAACTTATTTAGACAATGGAGATGAAGTTGTGAGCTGCTTCTAAAAACAACAATTATTCAAAGAGCATGAGAGATTTTAAAGTGGATAATTCGTCTAGATTTGGGACAGATCACTGATTTATTCGAAGTTTAATCTAATTATCGATTTAATAATTCTTTGAATTTTCGGCAAGTCCCGTATGGTGGGTTGTACAAGTAAATAAGCCATATTGGAACGGGTAGAGCAATCCTGACAATCTCGCTGAATTCGCAAAGATAGGGGGAGAGAGACAGATAGATAGAGAGACCGAGAGAAAGACAGACTGATAGAGAGAGAGAGAGAGAGAGAGAGAGAGAGAGAGAGAGAGAGAGAGAGAGAAGAATATGTTCGAAAAGCTTTAATATGCATTATGGAGCATTAGAGAAAAATTTAAGAATAGGCAAAATACGGTTTATTGTTCTTTTCAGTATACAAAACTTAATACCTGTCTCTCTCTCTCTCTCTCTCTCCCTCTCTCTCTCCCTTAGATTGCAAATCGGGAAGAAATTATATCTTAATAACTCTATCAAAACTAATGCCTCGGTGCTCGGTGTCAATAGCAATGAAATTGACTTTGTCGTTCCTTTCGTTAAAATCACTCGCCTCGACGAATATAATGACAAAGCAACAGGCTCCCTCCGACCTGTCTCTCCCTCTCCCTCTCTGCCCAGTTCCTATTTACCACTAAATGGACGAAGCTCAATAACCGATTAGCGGACGGATCCGGCAGATTTGTGCCTGACCGTGTAATTATGGTGCCGCTTTGATAATTTACGGATTGCGCGCTCATACTTAATCACCGAATATGGTTTTCGATATTGGACATCAGAATATTCCATCGTGGAAACTCCAACGTATTAGCATTATACATATATATTGCAATATTTCAATTAATTACTGAATAACTAATGCGTGCGAAGAAAATCCCAGACGGCCGGGCAGGCCATGATTTCGCATTAATATATTAAAATCGCAATAACGACGTAATTATCAGCTAATAGGTACTCTCTCATAGTCGATGCCTGTGTTTATGTGTATGTGCCAGCGCGCGTGCGTGTGTGTCTGTGTGTGTGAGAGAGGGAGAGAGAGAGAAAGAGAGAAAGAAAGGGGGGGGAGAGTAAACGCGCATTCTGAGCTGTATAATTGGTAAATTACTTCACCGTCCTTGGAATGCTAGGGTTATATACATAGACTGTTTTCGGAAAAATATTGAATTTACGTCTCTCCCCTGAGGAAAGCGGCACGTCTCTGGAATCACGTACAATCAAGCATTTTTCAAGCGCACGTACGCACACAAAAGGTGAGGTTCTTGCCATCGGGCAACGTGAGAGTACCTTTGGCTTTTGAAATTTCCTACCCAATGGAAGGGCCGAGAGAGGAAAAGTAACACCGCATAAAATATATAATATTCATAAGTGCTGACGTAGCTGGATTTTGGTCATTACAAGGGCATGGCTGTAAATTCCAACTCATCGGAATAAACGCGCTGCATCCGCACGTGCGTTTTTTCCACCGATTTCGAGGCTTACAAGCTCGTTCTTGAATCTTCCTTCTCTCTTTCCCCCACACAGTCTATTCATTGTACTGTTCCACACGCACGCGCGCGCGCGCGCACACAAATATATAGTTTCGTGCATTTGTAAACATAGAGGCAGATGCAGCGAGCTAATTTCTATAGTACCCTTAGATTTGCGCGTGCACAAGTACGCGCACGCCCACGCTCCCGTATCAAATTCTCGATTCTTGATGACCTAATATTATCCGGCCGAGGATGCGAGAAGGAGAAATCAGGAGAAGAAGAAGAGGAAGTAGAAGAAGACGAAGAAGAGGGAAAACGAAGATCTTATATTAGAGATTCTCATAAATCGTTGAGATTTGCCTTTTCCATCGCCCCCTATATACGTGACTAGCTGAGCATTCGGATAGTCCCCGTAGATAGAAAGAATAATGAAGAAAGAAGCGCGAGATATATATATATATAAATATATATATATATATACATACATACATACATGCATACATACATATATATGTATGCCAAGCAGCATGGCGCGACGGTGATTCTTATTAATGATGAATCGAGGCATCACCTCCTATACGGAATGTGGAAAATATTATGAAATTGACAAGGAGCGCCTCCTTAACGAGACGAGAGTACATCTTACGGAGCTAGTCGGTTGTTCGGTCTTTCGTAGTCATATGTATATATGTGTGTGTGTGTGTGCTGTGTATATATATAAAATGAATATATAAGTCTGATGAATCACGAATAAGGAATATTGTGAAAAAAGTTTCCGCAACTCCAGATCTTGCCTAAAACGAGCAACAGTACATCGGTGTTTATAATTATATGCAGAAAATTTTCTTCGCGCGCAATGCCATGGAAATATTGCTATAAATTAATGCACTTCAGACATGAATTTGATACAAGTAGAGTAATTACGGAACCTTTTTACTGAACCCTTATTTTACGAGTCTATTATGTCGAGTCGTTGGAATCCATAACGGAAGATTTTTGCACAATAACGTCTAAAGCTGCCAAAAGTTGGCGAATTTCACACATAAGCAAGTATGCAAATCAATGTTATTTAGCTGAAACACAGAAAATATTTTGATGCATAAAAGATAAAGGATCATTAGTCCAAAAATGTTTTGCTGGAAGATGACTGCAGATCTCTCATATATACTCGAAATGGTCAATTCAAGACTATTTGGCATTAGGCACTTACTGTAGAGTGAGTTTTCTTGTGGTTCACCATCCTGCTGTTTGAGGAATTTGAGTTTTTAGGGTTCGAATCGATGCAATTTGTATTTATGTTTTGGAAATTGTACATTTAGCACATCTAGTTATTTCAGAATTGTAATCATGTTTTGCTGTTTCGAATGTTTAAATTAAGCGCTGCAAAAATTATATAGAGTACGCGAAGTTGCTAATGATGTTCTCTAATCGATCCAAGGTTCAAAGGACAGGGTCTTGAGTGGATTTTAAGTTACAGATTATAATAAGAAAAACTTATTATAATTTATCCTCATGTTATGAACATCATTAGGACAAGCTACTGCATATATCATCTATCTATGTCATAAGG
>JACCIC010000003.1:7200000-7275000 GCA_018907035.1 Sycobia sp. Sy_11
TCTCTCTCCCTCTCTCTCTCTCTCTCTCTCTCTCTCTCTCTCTCTCTGTCCTACCTCTCGACATAATATATATATATATATATATATATATATATATATATATATTTTTTTTTTTCGCTCGAAGTTCACTAGCAAATCGTGGACGGGTATATTATAAATATGTAGTGCAGCGCATTGATGCTGGCATTGCTGGCGCGTCTAACACGTCGGCGGTTGCTGAATCATTAGGTTTGGATAATATATGAATTTGACGCGATGGATGAGATCGGTGATCGACGAGGTCTAAACATATACAGGTTACTTTTCTGGCAGTTTTTTTTTTCTAGTATATATATATATATATATATATTAGTATAGATATGTAAATTTCATCACTGAAAATGATTGAAAGATGCAGAACTTTACTTACGGTACATGGAAAATGTCACAGTAAACGCTTCTGTAGCAGAGCTATACAGAGAGGGGGAAAGAGAGCAAGAAAGAGAGAGAGAGAGAGAGAGAGACAGAGAGAGAATATCATTCAGAAGTCCTTGTTATATGTTTCAGCGGCTAGAACGGCGCTCGATTTCGAACTTTTCGATTGAATATGAGGAAACTGCGGGCCTATGTGCGGGCCTTAGTGTGTTCTGAAGTGGTACTTGGATGGATGGTGGTGCGGGTGGGGGTGGAGAGAGGATGCAGTAGAGTTTCGCGGTTTCCTCTCTGGCGGAGAACGTTAATATAGATATATTCTAAATCGAAAATTCCAAAGAATAATAACTTGAATAAATGTCCAGGACATACATGTATGGATATTTTACAAAATTTCGAAAATAAAGATTCTGAGCTTGCTCGATGTAGAAGACGATGAGAAATTCTATGGTTAAATACAAGTTCGAATATAAATTCGTTAATTGACTCTGCCTAAGGCGATAAAAACAATTTATCTTCTGCAATTGTGGCTATGATGTAAAAAATATTTTCGAATTATATACTCTTTTATTTGGTAACTAATACTCTTTTACTTGTATCCTGAAATATTCAGTTGTGTCATAAAAATCGCGTCAAATTCCAGTATTCGAAATCGCGTATAATCTATAAGTCTGAGGAGTCGCGTGGATGTACAATATAAATTCAAATGGCTGCGAATTCAATCTTATTTTTTCGTCACAACAGAAATTTATCCGCGACAAAAGTGAAGAAATAACGTTCTTTACTCGAAAATATTTTATACATCAAAATCGTCAGTGCGTACGCGATAAATTGCTTTTATTGCATTATTTTTTTTAAGCGCTGGCAATATAAATGAATCAACGTTCGCAGGAAACGGATTCGTCACTTTGCCTAGAAAAATGATTAAGCGATTTGCCTTTTTTTTGGATAATCATACGATATTGTATGCGTAACGCGATTTTCTAAGAAAGAGTATGACTAGCAGTAAAATTTTGAAAATCAACCAATTGATAATCTATAAAAAATATTTATTGAAATCACACATCGTTCAACCTCGTTTCCGAATTTTAATTGACTGTTTGGTTTTAGTATAATTATTCTAAAAAAAAAATTTTTTTAATACAAACTTATTTTCTACTGAACTATGGCAGAGCTTTTCATTTTTTTCATGACCGTGATAATTCTTAATGGGTCTGAATAACTTTATTCCTATTGTTGCATTAATGATAATCAATGGAAAAGATCGATTGCTTAAATTAAAGAATTGAGATGGAGTATTCTGTGAAACATGAATATTTTTGTCATGTTGTAAGTTACTCCAAAAATTTAGTGCAAAGCATGTTTATACGTGCAACACATAAATACAATGTGACAAATACATGAATTTTTTAACGATCCAGTTATAATCTTCATTCGATCGAACGCTTATATTATCAGAAAGAACTTCTAGGAGTGTCGATGATGTATATATCGTCGTTAGTATCCTTAATACATATTAATAATTTAATACGAAATAGCTCTTAAGATCCCCACAAATCCGTAATTCGTCTCTCAATAATTCAGCGTAGAAAAGGGTGTGCTAAATTCCCCCCTTAAAATTTTAATCCCCTCGGTTGAAACTGTTAAAGGCAAGCTGAGAGGAGAGGATAGTAGAGGGAGAGAGAGAGAGAGAGAGAGAGAGAGAGAGGTAGATATTCTCACACGATAAGTGAAATATGTGACCTCTTCCAAATTTCTCTCTCATGTTTTGCTAAACTCTATATATATATATATATATATATATATATATAATATATTCTGTACACATATATAAATCAGATATATATCAATATATATGCGGCGATCGTATAACTTGCCGAGTCGTAAATTCGGCGTTCCGCGCGTGCATTTCCGCGAGTCTTACGCGCGCGCATTGCTCCACCGATGGATTTACGATGAGTGCACGGGGGATGGTGTCATGTCTCATCTCTCTCTCTCTCTCTCTCACTCACCGGCTCCCTCCTCTCTTCGGCCTACATTTGTCTTGTCGCGTATATTATACGCGTTTTCTCTAGCATTTCTCACTCTTGCATCGCGAATATATACGCACACTTTTCGACCGAATTCAATTGTCCGTTATAACCTGTCAGCTCTTGTCATGCGGGATTATTGAATTTTCTTCCTTTCTCTCCATTTTTTTTTTTTTTTTGCCTCTCAGAAAATACGCACGAGAGACAGCTTGTCATTGCGTATGAAACTTGCGAAAATAGAAGCGACATCCAAGGGAAATTATATTACGATCGATGAATTGACATAACAAAATACACGATGTCGTAAAATTAAGACACACAGAGGCACGCAGACATCGGTCTATGCATACACACATGCCCACATGACGTGCTTATCTCTCTCTCTCTCTCTCTCTCTCTCTCCATATAAATAGAATGTTAAGTGCGCAAAAGGTGTGCGAAGAATTACCCAAGCGAGAGAAAACGTCGATAAACTTCATGCGTTTGGAAGATTTTTAATGGCCAATACTATTGATTCGACGAAATATTTTCTATCGCACATCAGCAGTATTATAGATATTTCTAAACGTCAGCGTTTTCAAGAGTGTATAGAATCATCCGCGATATACGGACAAATTAATGTCTCTGGACTAATTTTGCGTTCTTTTTGTAAGCGTGTGTCTAACTATATATATAAATTTTTGCGTGTGTGTGCGTGTGTGTGTGTGTGGAACGTTTTCATCCTGGATTTCCATATCAATATACACCGAAATCTAAAATACAAAAATCTATATATATATATATTTCTTTTATCCTTTATATTTAGCTACGATCGTGAACTATCAATGAATAAATTAATTTCAAGAAGGATACGCGTACACAGGCAAACAAGTACGTAAAATCCAAATAGATGAAACAGAAATCTACAATTGTTGCAAGTAATTCATAACGATTTAACAATGGTTAATCTGCATTGTCCCTCAAGGGCAGCTTGCAGATCAGAATGTATATAGGATGCGAAATTCTTGTAGGGAATCATCGCATGTGACGTCACGCCCGTCAAATGAAATATAGATTAAACGCTAATGATATATATATATATATATATATATATATATATATATATATATATATACATGTATTATTATATATGCAAGCATGTATGTGTATGTATGTATCAATATATATAGGTGACGCGATAGAGTGCGCACTTCATATCAATTTCTAATGCAATAATTACTTTATTCAATTATTATTATCAGTCCGGTCTGAGTCAAATACCAGGGTTTATTGCAAAGTAAAGGAGGAAATGCTTTACGTTGCCTATAATTTGTTCAGTGTATTATACGCGGAATCGAATATATATATATATATATATATATATATATATATATATATATATATATATCTATATATAATTCGGTGACTATATACAAAAAAAAAGTTTTATTAGCAATTTCAAATGCAAGTCGGCAAAGACCGTGATTCATGTGACTGATTTTTCATCTTATTGTATGCGTGTGCGTGTGTTAATTTTTTTTCAATCATTGTAATATTCATAGTAGATAAAAAGTAGCGGATTTAAAATTATCATGACAATAATGGGTGTATCCAATGCATTTCGTATTAATAGAGCTATAATAAAATCAAACAAGAGCATGGAAAACTGTGTGTAGAAAGAACCTGAATCGATTATCATACTTAATTTATAACATAATTTAATGTTTGCTTCGGTGAGTAATTCAAATCCATATTCAGTAGCGCGCGCGCACACACACTGAGCATTCCACCAAACATTTATACACATATAGAATCAACGTGCCTGTATTGCATGTATACAGCGTGCATGCATTTGTCTGCTGTTACTCACCGGAGCTTATCGTATTCAAACAGTTGGCATCTTACGTATGTATAGATATATATATACACGGCTGGAACGTACCTGAAACAGATAAAAAAAACAGAGATCTTTCAATTGATATATAAGTATATCACACGTCGTCTCAATATATCATGCCCGCGATCGCAGGTAGATTATAAGATTTATAAATTGATTTTAAATGCAGTTAATATTAGTATATATGTATATATTATTATGCGATCTTTTAATTGTAATTTTTTTTGTAATAAAGTTTTATCGTATAAAATTAAAAAAATTATAATGATTATAATGATATCAAAGCTGTTCAAGCCATTTTTCTGCGATATTATATGATTTTAATTATGTAAATACCGATGAGCTCAACTGTATATATAAGTTTTATCCTAAATTACAGATGTTAAGTAGCAGTCGTTCCATTACATAATTAATCCGTAGCAGAAGCAGGATACATTTAATTTTAACTAATGAAGGAAAGAAAAAGAGAGGCAGAGGGGAACAGGGAGTTGTTTCAGAATCCAAGCCTTCGTAGGATTGACATCTCACTGTGCAGTCGGAGAAGCTCGGCCAGCTGATCTGTAAGAGAGCTTTTCCCACGTCTCCTGTCCGAGCATCGGAGTTTTCGTCGTTTTTCTCCCCTACATTATATCTACCCGCACCTCCCCCCCCCCGCCCCTCGGCCAGAGGGGCGAGACATCTGTATACGTTCGATCGTGCGCCTCGCGAGCCAGTGCTTTTCGTTCTTCTTCGAAATTATCCAGGTGCAGGCCGTGCAGCGCGAGACGCGTATAATTATGCGCAAGGGACGGCGCGGCTCCAAAGTTTGGAGGGCGCATAAATACGTACCGTATAATAACTGCAATGGCTTTGGTGGGGTATTTTTAATATGCGCGTCGCGCGAGCGAGGAGCGGCGAACGGAGGAGACAATCCACCCCGCAACCCGCCCGCAACCACGTACGGGCTAACTAACTAACCCGCCGTGTAATAACGTGCGCGTCCTGCTTTCTAACTCCCACATTCCGCCCTTGTGCGCTCTCTCTCTCTCTCTCTCTCTCTCTCCCTTTACCTTAGAAGCGCTTTTCTCTTATCCTCCTCCCTCCGTCTCCCTTACTCTAGCCTCCCACCTGCTATTTCGCAAGTGTACTTCATTTTATCAAACTTCTCTCGTTTTCCTAGTTTCGGCCGCACACACTCTCTCTCTCTCTCTCTTGCTCTCTCCCCCTCTGTTTATTGTGCGCGGCGGCGGTTCTGGTATATACGTGGGCGCATCGCGCATATTAATTCCGGCGCTGCATTATTAGCACACTGTACGCGATAGAGAGCGAGAGAGATGGAGATAGAGCGGGTGGGGTGGGACTCGCTCCTGTTTTTTGATAACGTATACACTTTGGGATTCGGGATTCCGTTTTCTGAATAATTAATTTAGTCCGGTGTCGGCGAGGGGCGAGAAAGTTGGGAAGCGGGTGTATTATTATATTAGCGTTGGAAATTCCCAAAGACAAGAGTAAAAAGGAAGGAAAGAAAAAAGAAACACTGTAAAAAGTACCGTTAAAAGGTACCAGGGATGCGCGCGTCATTTGCCCGTATCACCCGATGTTTTCGCGATTTTAACAAATTCACGACTTAATTACGATTTACAGTTAGAGCAGTACCATTTTGCCAGACGATTCTTCAAATCGTGTTTCGCACGCCTGCGGAATCATAAATCTGCTAAGAACAAAATGAATATAGAGCATACAGTATTGTATCAATCGTGTGCATCAATATCGCTAGATCGAATATCTTATGTTAACTCGGATGCAGCGCTCGAAAAAGAAAGAGAACTCACGATCTCGTAACCAAAACGCGACACAAACGCGCGCACGTATTAATTCCAATAATTCCCTTTCGAAAAGTAATCCATTCTATCACTTTATCTTGATGCGAAACCCATACTATATACGTACGGCAGAAATTTCGCCACCTGCGCGTTCAACACTTCCCCGTTCTTACCACGTACTAGCAGCTACACCAAGCAATGGCTCTGTGCATGTATGTATCTACGTCTGTGTGTGTGTGCGTGTGTATGAACCACTGCCTACCCCGCCTTCTCTGAGATTGCTCGGAACTTCGTCCTGCGCGAAATTTCAAATGCAACGCGCGGACCTCGCGTAAATTCAACCTCGGCGCAGCGCCTTGAACGCCTCTCTCTCTCTCTCTCTCTCTCTCTCTCTCTCTCTCTCGCTCTCACTCTGTCTGCCTCTGTCTGTCTGTTTCTCCCGCTCTCTTTCTCTCTCCGCCTCTCTCCGTCGCGATTAATGCTCCACGGGCTTTTCACCCTTCTCAGCCAGTCGAAACAGCTCGGAAAGCTCATCTCCGAGCCCTCAGCGGCTGTAACGGTACAGCAGCTCCGCGAATACGCGTGGGCAGCCGAGGGTCTCTGAATTCGCTTCGTTGGTTCGCACGAGAGAATGCAAATCGTAATATATATATATATATATATATATATATATATATATATTTGGGTGTGCCCGAAGTCGGTTGTACGTTCGAAAGAGGTGAAAATTTTGCAATTTAAAATGGATTTTCAGGGTCTTGGTAATCATGCGGGCTGACCGCGATCGCTCGTAAATCGCGCAGAGGAGCTCGAAATTCTACGATCGATCGTCGTCATTTTGGCCTGCTTCGTCACCTGCTCCAATCCCTCGACGACGTCTCGAGCATTCGCAGATACGCGGATCGTGAAACGACTCTCCATTATCAAGCCAACGATCGTCGATTTCGATCGGAGTTCGCGCGCACTAGTCTACGCATGCGTCCAGTTACGGGCCTACGTGGACGCATTGGAGCTCCGAAGGGTGTCATCGTTTGCTGCATCCACCGGCAAAGCAGCCGCCAGCCGAAGCCGACGGTGCGCGCGCGCGATAATCTAGAATACGCGCGTCGTAGTCGGCCATTTCGGCTGCGAGGCCTGCTCAGGAGACGCGCGAGCGGCGCGCTCCAATTTTCTCGACCGCGTGCGCGCGCTCGCTCGCCTCGGCGCGAGAGTTATGCAACGCAGCGTCAACATCGTCGTATTGCAGCGCGCACGTCGTGCGCTCCCCTCCCCCCGCCCCTCCTCCACATACAGGTTATCTCGCCTCATTATATATATATATATATATATATATATATATATATATATATGTACACACACGCACGCACGTATATGTTTGTATATAGCCTATAATCGTATATTATAGTCGTCATCGTGGTATATACCAACGCGCACTTTTCTCATCATTTATCGCCGTCAATTGTGCACACGCCGTAAGGATAATGTGAACGCGGACTGCTCGCTAGAGAACCCCGAGGACGACGACGACGACGACGACGAGGCGGGTATGCTCGCTCGCCAATGCTGGAGAGGGGGGGGGGCATACAATGAGCTATATAGATGTTGTCGCGCGCGCGCGCGCCCGCGCCTTTGCTTAACGACGGGAGATCAGGGCAGGCGTGATGTGAGAAAATGCGTGCTCCTACGTTCGTCTACGTAATATATGCGAATAGCTCTGTCTGCCTGTCGCATTGAGGTAATTTCATGTAAAACGACATTGATTGCAATTTCCATTCGTGATTTCATCTGCACTGGTTTACGCGTTACAATATCCCTGAAACCATTCCGGCAAGATTACGAATTAAAATTCTGGCATTCGATTTTCCTGCAATTATTCCATTGAATCGTTCGTACGTAAGTTATATTTATGCCGCGATGCGTGCTGCAAAAGAAGATAAAAAAAAAAAAACTAATAATTCGTAATATGCCGACCATCGCTCGCGATCGGTCGTAAACGCGCGGAAAAACAAGCGCTACGCATAAATTCACGTACGGGCGCAATCGAGGTATCGACGGATAGTTTTGCGGGCAAAGGGGTAAAAAGAACGAGGACAGGGTGGAACATTCGCGGAAAAAGCGAGGCTTCGGTAATTCACTCATCGGTGCGCGAATGAGAACGAGAGAGATAGATAGTGTGAGAAAGAGAGAGAGAGAGAGAGAGAGAGAGAGAGAGAGAGAGAGAGTCGCCGGACATCTGGCACGCATCCCGACCAGACTGTTGCCGGTAATTCTGCCGTTACTAGACTACGCTTAGACCGTCCCTCGCGTCTTCCATTCAGATGCTGTAATACGCGTGGATCGTGGGTGTTATCTGCGCTTATATCTGTGTACGCGCGCGTGGGCGCGTTGTGAAAAGAAGGCAGATATTAAGGTAGGAAGCGCTGCTAAGATATAGAGGGAGAGAGAGAAGGGTATTTTGAGAAATAGAGGAGAAGGAGGCGGGAAACGCTTCGACGTATCAACGCGTCTGTGCCAAACTCTCTCTCTCTCTCTCTCTCTCTCTCTCCCTCTATTCTATGTATATCCGCGCGCGCGGGCGCTCTTCCCGCTCATCTCTGCATAAACCGGGCGGCCTGTTCCGGCTCTGTATATAAACGACAACGGGCTTGTTATACACGACAAGTGACGCAACACAACAGCGCCGATAACGCGGCCGGATAGAGAAGCTTATTTTTAGAATGTGTAATCTACTTTCTTTTTTTTTTCTTCCCTTCCTCCACCCCTCTTACGCGCAATCTCGAATCATTGCCTCGGCTATTATGAAGCGCGTGCGTTAATAAACGCGTATACAGGCGATGAGGTGATCGGAGCGCGTTGTCGCTGTTATTATTCGCCTCAACGAATTTTTTTACAAACGCGCCCACTTTTATTACTATCGTTTTATCGTATTTCGAATATAAAAGTTTCTTCGTTGTAAAATCGCTTGCGTAGGTATGGATATATGGTGTCATTCGATTGATAGGCAAAAAATATTATTATAGCACTCAAGATTAATTAAATCATGGGATATCATTTATTCGACCAATTGTTCATTGTGCTTCAGCGATGTGAAGTGAAAATTATTTTCATGCCGAAAGAAAATAAGTTTCATTCCGAAAAGATTTGCTCAATTATGATTTATAGAAAATTCTATTTTGCGTAATACGTCAGAAATTAAATTTAATCTCTTTGATGCAAAAAAAAAAAATTAAAATTGTACCAAAAAAAATAATTTTTGGTATACGCATATTTTATTTGTAATGTATCTTTCACAAAACGAACTTTATATTTATTCACAAATTCGAGAAACAAATTATGATAATTTTAACATCATGAAAATGAATTTTAATTTTAATTAAGGTGTACGTACATGAGGTGTTAATTATAAATCCAGATTCTTTTATTTGATATTATAATATATTCAAAGCGATTCTATGACTCACGCGTCTATAACTTGAGCGCGAATTACTCTGCTTGATAAAAAAAAAAACATCTAATGTCCTTTATATATAGTATTTCGAACTAATAACAATCATTTCCGACAACTCTTAGCTTGATGTTTTAGACTAATGCATTACCGAGTGAATGAAATTTGAATTCTTTCTTTTTTTCTTTGGTCGAGTCTACACATTCTGTGCCAAGATAATAGAAAACACACAAACAATCCCCTCCGAGATTCCTACATACGCGGCCCAAGCTAATAAGAACCTCGCGCGCTCGGGGTGGGGGGAGGGGGCGCTAATCAGCGCGCGACTCACGTCGCGTCACGATTCACCCATCCCCTTCCGCGCGTGGTTCACAAAACGTCGGTACGGCGACGGTGGCGGGTGCACTCTCTCACTCTCTCTCTCTCTCTCTCTCTCTCTCTCTCTTTCTCCGTTTCTGTGCTCCCTGCCGTCCCTCGCCCCATGGACGCGCGCATTAATTAGCTAATTGACCGGGGCGCGGCGTCGCCCTAATTACCGCGAGGGAATCCCGCGAGCTGCGAGCGCTCGGGTTGGGAGTGTAGCCGATGGGATTGGGAGCGAAATCCCGAGCGAAAATGGCGGAAAAAACGGGAAAGGATAAGGGAGCGCAACGCGCGCACTCTGGGGGTGAACGAACCGGCAATTGACCCCGTGACCCCCCCTCCATTCGTTCTCACTCACTCACTCTCTCTCTCTCTCTCTCTCTTTAGCGGTGTATATAATGTATAATATATTACGAAAGGTGCGCGGGCTCACTCCTGTCCATCTACATCTTTCTCTCTTTCGCGTTCGAAAAATTTTTTCATGAGTCAGGAGGATGCTAGAATGACCCCGCGTGTTAAATGGGCGCATAGAAAGCGAGGGGGATAGAGAGAGAGAGAGAGAGAGAGAGAGAGAGAGAGAGAGAGAGAGAGAGAGTGAGAGATATTTATTCGAGCGAGTGTACACCTGGTGCTCCCTCTGCTTTCAGGTAAAAATGTATATGGTTTTTACCTTTTTCTTTTTTCAAAATTTTGAAATTGCTAATCACCCCTAGCCGACCCCTATTTTCGAATAAAAAACAAAAACAAAACCAAAAATGCACGGTGCTTTGAGTTAAATAAAAGTGTATATTGTCTCTCTCTCTCTCTCTCCCTCTCATTCGCTGATAAAGAGCGTGCATCGTGTGTAAACGTTTACGAAGTGCCAGATAAAAATTAATAAAAAGCAGAGAAAAAATTTACCTCGGCGCTTTTTTGGTCTGTACGTTATCTACCTTTCGGATCTTCGTATATTTAGCTCTTTTGTACGCGTCTTTTTATTTAATCGAGGATTAAATTTTTCTTTTTCACAGTCCATATTTTTCAGGTACGATGCGCCTCTCTCTCTCTCTCTCTCTCTCTCTCTCTCTCTCTCTCTCTCTCTTGTATTTCCATCCTGTTGAGTTAATAAGCTCAACAATTTCATCATACCTGAAATATTCAGTTTATGTACAAATTAAGTCAAAGCTTTTATGTAAGATACATGCGTTTTTCAAACAGATTAAACGATAAAGTATACATAAGAACATCTATACTAGCTAATTTGTTCATGTTTTTTTTTGTCAACTCTTAAAATCTCTTCTGCCTCACAACTATGGAACTTAAATATATGTACATATATAGTCGTCCTCAATTATCTGAGCATATAATATCACAGATAAAACCACGTCCAATTGAATCGTTCGAGAAAGATCGGTGAGTGGGGAAGGCTAGGGCGCCAAGATTGTGAATATATCCGTTGATAAGCAACAGGGACAGAATATCGACTGATTCGATACCTCCCTCTACTTCTTACCCAACCTTCCGCACTTTCTGGTCTTCTTGGTAGAGGCAAGAACGATTTCGAAATGTATTTTTTTTCTTTGCTGTCGATATTTTCAATGTATGTATGTATTGTGCATGGTATATATATATATATATATATATATATATATATACATATGTGTGTGTGTGTGTGTGTGTGTGTGTGTGTGTGTGTGTTGTGTGTGTGCGTGTGTTTGTGTAGGAAAAGAACACGAAATATTATAAAACAGAGGGGAAAATGAAATATTCATCGTAAAAATTAAGTTACCACCGAAACGGAGTATCCGCAATTATTAAACTATATATAATAATAATAATAGGCGTGAGGGTTCTCTCAAACGAGCTGCCGGTATACGAGCAAAGGGTAAGAGAAGGGGGTAAATGGAAGAATGGGGGAACGAAAGAAATGAAAAAGGGGCAGGAAGGGTAACTCAGTTCGTTAATAAGAGAGGCGTGTAACTGAGTTTTTCGAGGGGGGAGAGGATGGAGGCGCGAGCCAGTGACATTGTAACTGGGCTTCTCTGTCGGAAGGGAGTGAGACGGAAAGTTAGAGATAAACGAGAGTGCGAGAAGGGCTGCCAGGAGGGGGGAGGGGAGTCACTGAGTAAGAAGCTCGCGATATAAGGAAGCGAAATCGTGGGGAGAGTCGGTCTACAAGGAAGTTTCGCTTTTAAAGAACCGACTGTTGGGTTATTAATTCTTCGCTGGGAACAATGCTATCTCTATATTTTTCCATCTTGGAGAAAAGGGCCCGGCTACCGTTGAGGATCTGAGAGGAAATCACAAGAAAATAAAAAGAACAATAAAAAAAAATCGAGAGCGAGAGAGAGGGAAAGAGACAGTTAGAGGGAGGAAGGGAGGGAGGGACAAACAGAACTATACTTGTCGATTTTGCTCATGCGAGCCAAATGAAAATTATCGGCTCGGCGGACCGGCAACAGATATAGAACGATAGCAAGGGAGAGTGAGGAAGAGAGCGAGACAGAAAGAGAAAGAGAGAGAGATAGAGAGAGAGAGAGAGAGAGAGAGAGAGAGAGAAAGAGATGTCCGTCGCTTTGGATGTCCGCTCGTTGTATTCTTCCCCGAGGTTCGGTTCTTTTTAACCCCCGCCCTTCAATCTTTCTCCGCTTGGTTCTTTGTTTTCCCGTCGCGGCACCGAAGGAGGCAATCGTCGTTAACGTTGCTTCTCTTGTGTCTGTCTCTCTCTCTCTCTCTCTCTCTCTCTCTCTCTCTCTCCCTAGCACTAGCGTCGTCGGCGTCGACGTCACGACGATCATTCTATCGTTCTCAATCGTTCTTTTCGTGCGTGTGGTGTACGGAATTTGGAGGAAAAAAGAGGATGCCGACACACACACAAAAGAAAGTACATTTTAGTTTTGGTATCTTTTTCACGACGAGAGGAACACGTCAGTGGTTGGTCATCGGTGTAGTCAGTCGACGATAAGGCCGCTATACAGCTCTGGGTGCATATTGTTTTTTCATAAACGGGGCCTGTCGATTATCTTTTTTTTCTTTTTCTTTCTTTTTTTGATAGATAATTTTTGTGCGGGAGGAAAAATATAATGAACACGATGACTTGTAAATGCTTGTAAACGTTCGAAAATCTCTTTAACCATGCTGTAAAGAAACGCATAGATCGGAAATTGGGTCATTAAATTTAAAGCCTACTCGTAAACTCTACGCTTAATATTTTTTTATTTGAATTTAGAATAAAAACATCACTTTTTTTATGTTTTTCCACTTTTTTCATTTCCGTTTTATTCGATATACATACATACATTCTGATCTATACTATACATATTAGATATATATATATATATAGTGAAACATCAATAATTGATAGCTCCATTAGTTACCTTCTCTCCGTTTGCCACTATGACAACCCCAATCTTTACGACAGGATAGCGCGAAGCCTCCATAAAATGACACGGTGATGATTATTATTTGGACACATATATAGTACGTGTTTAAAGCCAGGGTCAATGGCTCGATGGAATGCATAATGGATATACAATATATAATCATAATATATATACATACATATATATACACACACAGACACGCATATCTATCTATATATATATATATATATATATATATATATATATATATATATATATAATATATCTTGAAATAATTATTTTTGAAATGATTATAATAATTTTTTCAAAACCGTCTAATATTCTATGGAACGAGCGTGTTAAAAAATCATTTTCATTGCTAAATTTAGATATATAGTAACGAATATATGTTCAAAATACTTCCATTTCATTAAATTTATAGATTACATAACCGTTTTCATGTCCCTCATAACCCCGCAGCATCGCGCACGCTCAACTCTTACCATCTCAAAGTGTTCGATCTAAATTACAAATTTCACGGTTCCACGAACAAAAGGCCCGAAACGAGATTATAATGTTCTCCCGCGTCGGGGGCGGGGGTAGGGGGTAGGGGAGGTTTTGCGGTGATGGAAAGAGCATCCGTCCGCCGCTGCAAATAGATTTATCTCCCTTTTTCTCTCTTTCGCTACTCTCGTCGCGCCGGTAATTTTTTTCTCCAAATCTCGCGCGAAAAAAGGGAGGGGGGCGGAGAGCACGCGGACGAGGGAGAACGCAGCCACGGAGGGCGAAAGAGAATTCGCATCCCCTGTCCGCTCCCCCTCTCAACACTTTCCCATTGAACGCTCGCGCGAGCACTCAGGGAATATGTCGAAACCGCGCATTCACGCGCGTAGCGCCGCTCTTATAATTCATATGGCGATTTCTGCGTGTGTATGTGTGTCCATCTATGTATGTATGTAAACGTCTACATAGCGAGCGCGGAGAGCAGTAGCGTCACGCGCGTATTTTCACCCTCATCCTTTCGCACGAAGAGAGACAGTTAGAGAGCAGAAAGGTTTGGTCGTATAGGCGCGAAAAAAGTTCGCTCGCCCACTCCGCTCCTTCCTGCACGATTTTTGTGCCGAACGCGCATTCGCCGAAAACAGCGAGAAAAGAGGTGACGATAAAGAAGAAAACAGAAAACGAGAGAGAGAGAGAGAGAGAGAGAGAGAGAGAGAGATAAAAATCGAGAATGCGCGTTAAAGATGTGCATGCGCGCAAGGGCCCGAATATAACCCCACATACAGTTTGGTATATAGATATATAGAGGGTCGGAGGCGCGGAAAACGATCGGTACGATTCCCTATATACTTCCCTGTTCCCTTCCTGTGCGGACGCGCTAACCAACGTCCATTTTGCTCTCTCTCTCTCTCTCTCTCTCTCTCCCTCCTTCCATCCGGTTTGAATTACTATCATCTCGTAGCGAGAGGGACCAGAGGAGAGGAAGAGATGGAGGAGTGAGGGAGGGCGTAAGAGGAAGGGACGAGGAGGAGACATTGTCTATTGTATGCCGGAGAATTATTTTATTATCGTGCGGTTCGTTCGCCCTCGCTATCTCTCTCTCTCCCTCTTCCTCTTTCGTTTTTTTATCCCTGCCACCGGCACACCGCGGTTACTCTCTCTTCACTCGTGCCTTTCGATTTATGTACGCGCACTCTTCCCCTCTCGGGCCCTATATATTTATATATGTCCATCTTTCTTTAGTATGAGAGCACGTATATATACATATATACATGTATATACACATAGATCGGTGTCTGCGTCTGTATGTGTACATATAGATTGGTACAGATACATAAGCCCTGCGCTAAATCCGCGCAGAGGCTGAAAAAGTTTTTCCGTACCTGCCTCCCTTCCACTCTCGGCCCTATACGCAGGAAACGGAAAATTACGTGCCCCCTGGCTTTCTGCGACTGTTATATCCTGCGGGTGCGCAAGGGGGGGGGTGTGGGTATAAAGTTTGATCGAGTAGCCGCGCGAGAGAAAGAGAGAGAAGGAGGAAGAGAGAGAGAGAGAGAGAGAGAGAGAGAGAGTGGAGGGTGGGTAGATGAAATATTTCCGAGAGCCGCGATTCCCCAGCTCCAGGTGGGTGGTTCACGGCGATATTATTCGGAATCATTTGGAAAGGTTTGCGAGAGTTTGGCCGGGAAACTGTTACACGGATTCCATACAAAGCGCGATCGAAGGGAGGTAAATTTTCATCTCCCCTCCTTTTTTTAACAATAAACTCGATATACTTGAATTGATTTGAGATCCAAGAAAATAACGCGCGTGCTCGGTGAATTCGTTGCCTCCGTTTGTCTAGTGGTGGTATAAGATTTTTAAGAATGCGGCTATGCTTATAAATAGAATATGTATGACGCGTGAAATCTCTAGCGCTGCTTCATCTGTTAGGTACCATATAATTTATATGCATGTAAGATACGTCTTAACTAAATAGGAATTCTGACACGAGAATTATTGCATACATATCCGGAGGGGATGTGTGTAGGACAGAAGATAGAATCCAATCAGCCACGTCCTTGCCTGCGCGTACCTATCAGTATCCAGCGACTCGAGCTGATTTTCACAGACAGGACTTTCGTATTTTCCATAACTATATCGGGTAAATTATGACCATATATCGGGACAGTTAGCTGACTCAATGACCCCTTTTCACCACTGAAAGGTATAAAAGCGGTTATAAAATGACGGTCAGACTTTACCTCGACGTCGTTGCAGCATTAAAACGCATCTCTTAATTCGCGAGTCTATAAAACGAATTTTCAAGTATCAATTATAGCTAATTTTCGTTAACTTACTAACTGTAGTGCACGATTTCTAAATAATTTGCTCAAGAAATATTAATTCTCTACTTTATATCATTATTCCGATAAATCGAATTTCGCTTTGCTTTACGATATAGAAAAATGCAATGTTAGTACAGTTCTCGATCAGATTTTTTATTTTTTCACATTTCATATTGTCGTTTCTTTGCATACCGGTAAAAGCGCGCACTATTAGACTACCGCGTAATAGTACAACATTGTTACATCCCTTCCGCGATGCTCTTGTCAGCAAAAGTACATAGCTTCTGTATTACGTACAACCGCCGATCCACCGCTCGTTTTTATCCCGTGCGCGCGCGTTATTTTACGTCGCCGACGCTCGACACCGCTCGCGGCGCACATTTGCATACGTGCATGTACAATGTATATACAATGACCATACCATGACCGTAGACACCGAGAGCGGAGCAAAGTTATCACATGTGCCATATGAGGCAGTGCCGTTGAGTCCCAATGTGGGCCCTTATCAGGCCCTGACGCCTGCCATGGCACCGCTACGTAATTATATTCTCGAGCTTCTATCGGCCCGCGAATATTTATTCTCGAAGTGCTTTTATATATATATATATATATATATATATATATATATATATATATATATATATATAGATTTAAAGTACGAGCGTATAAATGCGCGCGCGCAACGCGTTTTGTTTTGCTACGTGCGCGCGGCAGAGTGCTTATTAATGTCGCCCGATGACGCTCTAATATATCAGTGCTCGAGACGATGAACCGAGCGTTACGGGGCATGTCTGTTTCGCGGACGAGGGTATTTTCGCCACAGAATATTGCAGATTGATATAATTGCAAAAGGATTAATTAATCTTCTGTTAATTGTAATTAGTTCTTTATATATATATATATATATATATATATATATATATATATATATCTTATCCGAAGGAATTTTCGTTCTATTAGACTATATATTAATGTGTACGTGGATCTTTGATACATTATAAATTGCGAAATATTAATATTATAAAACAAGGCCGATAATACACTATAAGAATTCAATCAATACGTCAACGAGAAAGCACTTTCAGAACAACGAATTCGTATTTATTTTAGACGGGATTTATTACTTAAGTAAAAGTAAACCAAAGACGAGAGATACTGATTAAATGGCAGAACGTAATATAATAATGATGATAGGGGAACATTATTCATTGGCTCAGTTTGAGATATATTCTTGTAAAATCGTATAAATTAACTTTATAGATTTATATGCATAAATATATGTGTATATATAAATAAATAAAAATATATAAATCTATATGCTAGAAATATTTATGGAAAAAATTAATAAGTTTCCATTTTTTATTGGATAGTATTGTTGTGAATTGCGATATAAATTAATTGATATAGACTGTAATTTACTTTATGCTAGTCAAACTGTCGATTGTTATTCATTATTTCAATTTTTCTGTTCAAGACTAATTTTTTTTCACTTTCATTAAACGAATTTTCCATCTTACTTGACACAGGCCAGGATCAACGTTTCCTTTTCTTTTATTATACCAAGCTAGAGCCCCAAGTAAGTATAACGATGCTTAATTATACAATGATTATTATTCGCTAGGGAGTAAGAAAAAATGAAGCGTTAAACCATCAATTATATATTATTTGAAGCCGCTGCGGTATAAAGAACGAGAGAGAGAGAGAGAGAGAGAGAGAGAGAGAGAGAGAGAGGGGAGGCGGGTCGAGAGATGTGAACTTTAATTTTCGCGAAGCTTGAATCGCGGTTGCATATAGCGGCGGCGGCGGCAGTCGCGTAGTAAGAATTCGTGGGTTAATTGCTTAATTTGCAAGTGTAACGAGCATTAAAGATTCATGAATAATTTGCAATCTTGGCGTTAAAACTCTTTGTTGTACAGGTAAGCTATAGCTCGCTGTGAGCGCTCGGATTAAAATAACCGATCGATATTACGATATTACATATAACTCAGAAATATATATATATATATATATATATATATATATATATATATATACAGATATATAAACAATATATTCTTTACGCATAATGAAAATAGTAAAAATGTGTTTAAATGAAAACAGCGCATTTATTCAATAATATATATATGAATATGAATTTTTGAAGAGAAGAAGAGAATTGAGAAAATTAAAAAATCATGGATATTGCAAGCTGCTCATATACGAAAGGCGAGCAATGGACATACACATGCGCGCGCGCAACGGCGCATTGTGCACCAGCGATCCTCACCAACGAATTTGCGGCGATTAGCACTCAGGTCTCGCGCAACTCGGTAACGTAGGTAACCTCCACCCTCCCTACTCTCTCTCACTCTCTCTCTCTCTCTCTCTCTCTCTCCCTCTCTCGACTTCTATACTCTGTCACTGTCAGACAATGCGAAGAGAGCAACACGCGTGCTTCTCCTGCGAGCGCGACTTTTATAGCCCGACCGTATAAATTTATAACCTTCCAACATGGAAGACAGAGAGAGAGAGAGAGAGAGAGAGAGAGAGAGAGAGAGAGAGATGGTCGCTCTTTCATTTGATAGCCTCTCATCCACCTCCCTCCACCTCTTCTCCTTATGACAGAGGGAACAGTCTAATTAGAATTGCAGTCGCCGCGGCGATCCACGATATGCGTATATATATATATATATATATATATATATATATATATATATATATATATATGTATGTATATACACATTCAAACGAACAAGAGGTTCCTCTTTTAAGTCATCGGCCTCGCGGCTCGCGCGATGATGAGCCGCATGTGCATTCCGTACGCGCGCGCACGCAGGCACACACGGTGGTTCTTTTACCGTGCTGACTATATATAATATATACATGTACGCGAACACAGTGAATCGCCGCAGAAACGAGAGAGCTTTGCCTGTAATATATAGGTACTCGCTTTTGCTTCTGTGCGTACCTCTTTCTCTTTCTTTTTTTCGCTCTTCCGCACTTTCGCGTTTTCTCGATCGTCTCTCTCTCTCCTTTTCTCTCTTCTCCCTCTCTCTCTCCCCCTCCTCTCTCTCTCTCTCTCTCTCTCGTTGTCCATTATCCTTATTATTGTACGTAATACGCGAGGCTTCGGTCAGTCCACTGGTGCGCAGTTTTGCAAGCCGTACACGGACGTTCCAAGCGGGATACTTTTTGCATGCGCGCTCGATGTTTTTGTCCGATAATGTATACATATACATACATGCATGCATACGTACGTACACACACATATGCAGGGCATTGCCGCGCAAAATGTGCGACGCTCTGCGGAATCTCGAGTTGCGAAATTTAAGCTTATAACAGGCTCTGTCTGTTTCGACATTACACACACACGCACACACACATACACACACACACACGGGCTGCTTCGGGAGCGTCGCCATCGGACCTCTCAATAACATCAGAATGCGAGGCGCAGAGAAATTCTTCGCGGACATTATAAAGAGCTATACCGACGCGAGTGCTGCGACACGTCCATACGGCAGAGGTTTCGCTTGTGACGTTAAGATGAAGGCCGAGCGGGGATTTTGCCAATTGCCGCAAGTTCCTCGGGATTGATGGTGTCACAATCGGATCGGCCATTCCATCGGTACTCAACGTTATATATTCATTGGGAATTTCGTCAGAAAAGTAATCATGTTGATCGATACGAACGTTTCCCTCGACCAGAATTTATTTCAGTCTCATTGTTTCTATAAATTAACTTTTGTCTGTTAAAAATCGTGACCAGGTAGATGGGACAATATAGAAAGTACCTGCCCCCGAAAAGCGACGACAAATTGGGAATAAATTGAGAATTGATTGACAATTTATTCTAATTTAGTTTTCGAGCTAGATTTTGGTACAGAAGCTTTTGCACGGGGAGTAATTTTCTTCATTGATAATTCGACGTATAAAAATGCTTATTTAATATTGTTTAAAAGCATTAATAGTCCATATTTGATAAAGAATGCATATGCATAATGCATATTTGAGTAAAGAAGATGGTTGACATTTAATGTTGACAATTAAAATTTTTTTGAAAACATTGAAAACTCGTATTTTAAATCATTTTCATCAATGAAATGCATTATATATTTTGCATAAACAATGTTTCCATCGCCTGTATCAGTTTAATATTAAAACACAATTCTGTCGTTAATAAATCAAATGGCAGTCGGTATATTTCATCATGTATGAAGAGTAAACGCCAATCGCTAAGTTTGCATTGACTAGTCTACAATGTTATTATTTAAAACCGATGGTTTTTATACAAATCGTCGGAGTTATAATCTATACATTGTTTTCGTGATTGACGTTCGTATTATCCCATATTTATCAGTTAATCGCAGTTTTACTGTTTCAAATACCGTTTCATTTTAATTTTCACACTTAATAATATTTAACATTAATATACCAATTTTAACTTATTACATGTAAAATGTACATATATATGTACACACACAATTACTGACCTCTTACAAGGGTTGATTTCACTAACCATGTGCATATGTTGTAATATAGACATCCGTTTCGACTTTTTCGGCCCGTGCACGCTTGCTTCATCAAAATTTGGAAACCAATGTTAAAACATCCAAACGCCACTGTGTATATATATATATATATATATATATATATATATATATATATATATATAGCACTGCCCGCGGTTTATATTGAACAAAGTCAAAAGTTTTTGACTTTTTTCAGCAGCCGAAATCAAGCGTGCGCATATATAGCAAATATATATATATATATATATATATATATATATATATATATAGCAAACCTTGTGCGTACGCGTCTCTGCCACCCCCCTCCGGTGGCGGCTAAAATTAGCTCCTCCCGCCCGCCGACGTTTTACAATCAAACCCGCTGGGGCGGCCTTCTCCTGTATATGTGTATAGAAAGCCGCAATTCCTACAACCATCTACAACAGTGAGAGAGACAGAGAGAGAGAGAGGAGCAGGGAGCGCAGTTGCGTGAGGTTTTACGACGGCAGTACATACATATATATATATATATATATATATATATATATATATATACACTCAAGCATGTAATGCGTGCGCGCCCCACGCACAATCGAGATGAGGCGCCTTAGTGGTCGGTATATATATATATATATATATATATATATATATATATATATATATATATATATAAATGTGCGGCGAGCGCACGCCCGGCCAGAAACAAACACGCTTTCCCGGTATAATGTGCCTGATATATACGTGTATATATGCATAATCGCGTTAAAAATTTTCGGCTCCCGCCGTATAGTTATATAGTGTGTATACACCGAGCGTATAAAATGGCGAACGAGTAAAATTAGAGAGCCTCCCCTTGGGGAAAGAGCGAGGGGCGCGAGTTGGGAAATTTAATGAGTTTAAGCGGGATTGGAGAAGGAGAGTATTTCGGTACATTGGTATAATAGTAGGCGTAATATACGCGCGCCCGAGCCAGAGTGTTTCCCTTTGCCATACACTGTGTTATTTCTTGCATTTCATTGTAGTCGTAATTATATACTCTTCGATGTTTCGACTACATTGCGCCTGGGTACATTTATATATATATATATATATATATATGTGTGTGTGTGTGTGTGTGTGTGTGTGTGTGTGTGTGTGTGTGTGTGTGTGTGTGTGTGTGTGTGTGTGTGTGTGTGTGTGTGTACATAAAAAGCAGCTGAACTTGCGGTTATTTCGATCGTGCAGCTAGAGAGTGGGAGATATTTTCGAGCTGTTATTGTTTTGAACTGCCTCCGTGATGCTAATCGTGTAACTCGTAACTGTTCAAATGAGCTCTTTCTTATTTCCTTTTTTTCGGATAAAAATTATTTAAATATTGATAAATTGTATTGCAGGCGAATTCATATTCATATGTATATACATATAAATGAGCAAAAAGTCCATTTTTATCGTTACTAAAGCGGTAATAGTTTCTAATCCTCGTTTTTAAAACAGGAACGGAGATTAAACATGTAACTATGTTGTCTTTCAATCAATTCATTTTTAAAGTACGAAAATTGGTATAAAAATATTAAGGATGGTGAAATTTATGGATTTTTCGCTTTTATTTTCAAACAATCTATAATTGTAATCCAACCCGTTGAATTCTATTTTATATCGAAGCTGATCCGTAATATAGGTAACTATAACAATATGTAGGTTACTGAAATCGAGAAATTCAATTGAATTTTTGTTTGGAAATTGCAGAAAAAGTGCAATATTGTTAAAATAACAGATTGAATATAAAAAGAAAGATACGATGTTTTTGACCAAAATGGAACCATGCAGACTTTGTTTATTTAGATTATATATCTAATAAATGCCATACGGAATACAAGTGGTTAATCTTTTTACTAATCCATACGCAATAATCGAGCTCAGTTTAATGTAAAATTTAGCAACTGCATGTTATCCTTTACAATAATGAATTTATTCACAGATATTTGCTGCAAATCTAATTTCATCTCTTCGTTCTGATGGTACTATTATCATTGAAACGAATAGACTATACTATACATTGTAGAAGCCAATTCGTTTAACATAGTCCTTTTATGCAATTTTAAGCCAGACAGTCTCAATTGACTAAATTGCATTTATCCCGAAACACCGTCGGGGGTAGCGGTAGAGGACAGCAACAATATAAAACTTCTCCAATCCCCGATTCTCTCTACGGTCCTCGCAATAGAGCCGAATTAACAAATCATTGCTCCCCCATCGGGTGGGAATAATATTGCAAGTGCTGAGTAATTTGCAAACAAAAAAAAAAAAACAAGAATGTAAGAAGAAGAAAAAATAACAAAGAATAGCGGGAGACTTGGGGAAGCCTTAACATGCAGCCAGCACCCGAATCTTTTTTCGCAAGTTCGCAATCGAATAATCTTGCACCTATATATAAACGTAGCGAGGATCCGTTGCGCGATTTCAAAATTATCCCGCTATTTCATAAGGAACTTCGATACAGCATAAAATATTCTATATATTTTATGTTATATATATACTTGAACATGCATCCCTTTGGACCTCTCTTGAACTCTTTAATAATTCAGCAGAAATATATAAAACTATAATACAACATTCAACCATTTCTCCCTAGTGTCATTCTGAATAGATTAACGTAAAGGACCCAGACGCCGGCGCCCACGGCATTACAGTGCAGAGTGACTTAAATAACGCGATGTACAATATATATATATATATATATATATATATATATATATATATATATATATTCCTAGATATATACCTATCTACCTACAAATGAGGAATAACGCCTGTTGATGCGCCGCTCTTTCGTCGCCGCTTGTAAGACTCGCTCGTTACATAATATACGCGTGGCCCGAGAGAGAGAGAGAGAGAGAGAGAGAGAGAGAGAGAGAGAGAGAGAGAGAGAGAGAGTGGAAAATATCTCACCGGCGAAACGAGGTGTGTGGCGGTGTGGAGGAAGAGAGTGGCGGCGGGGGAGGGAGGTCGGCTCCTTATATAGGTGAGAAGATGCGCGGGGGGTACGCGGGAGGGTACCATAATGGCTTTCAGCTTAGCAAATACATTTAGGCGACCGTTAATCGTCGTTACACCAGGGCCTCCCCGCGCGAGAGGTGGCGGGGTGGGGGTGGCTTCGCGCCCGCAGGTACCCAGCTTCTCTCTCTCTCTCTCCCTCTCTCTCTCTCTCTCTCTCCTTCCCTTCCTTTCTCACTCCTTTCTCTGCCGGTCACTCGTAAATCATATACGAAAGCCCACCCCTACTTTAAACACTCCGCCTGTTTGTCGCGCGGTCGGGTATTAAACGCAAGCGTTCCTCATCTCGCGGCCTCGGTCTGCTTGTCTCTCGTTCTATGCTTTTTTTCTTCTCGACAAAAGACTGACAAAAAGAGAGTGACGTTCATCGTCCCCTATTATGCTGCTTTCTCTCCTCAAAGCGCGGCTAGCGCGGAAAGAATGTGACGTACGCGTTTTTTGTGGTTGAAAATCTGATATTTTGCGATATTTTCGCAATTTTAATTCAAATTAGATCGTAAAAGAACCAACAGATAATTTGAAATGGAAAAATAAAGAAAGCGCAAAACTCGTCACGATGATCTGTGCATGATCTCTGTACTCGTCCTTTATCAAACACACACGGTGCTCGCGGTTTTTTTTTTTTTTTTTTTTTTTTTTTTATTGAGCTTTTTAGATCTCATTTGAGATCCATTTCAGCTGTCCGTTACATACAATTACATATTTACAGTAGATGTATAATTAAAGTATATAATTTTAAATATATAAAAAAAAAAGACATGATATGAATACACTTGGCATGCAGAAACGTAATTACCAAATGTTACTTTAGGTTCGCAGATTACATTTTTGAAGATATGTACATATATGTTGACAAGCTCTAATGTTTGGTTCAGCAAGAAGTGATTCGATGTTAAGAGGAAGTTGTAGGTTAATCTTCCTTAAATTTTGTATAAGTTTAACTCTGTGTTCGTCGTATAGCATACATTGAAATATTACATGATTTAGGCTTTCTTCAGAAGCCCCACATTTACACTCAGAGTTCTCAGTAATTCCTATACGTGCTAAAGAAGCTGCTAAGTGATAGTGGTTAGATCTCATACGGTTAATACTAACAATGAATTCTCTGCTAAGTTTTCGGTTGGCATACCAAGTTTTTCGTTTTATATTATAGTAATATTGGAAGTAAATTTTACCTGTTGTGTTATTAGGATTTAATAAAGCAGAATTATTATTATTATACATTTCGTTTTTAAAAATCGCATATAAATCTGTAAATGGTATGAATTTGTTACTTGCATCTCGTGAATTAGCTGCTTCTTTAGCATAATAATCAGCATTCTCATTTTCGTCAATTGGTGCTCGCGGTTATGAAAGAAACTTCAAACATCCCGAACGCTTTAAAATTAAGCATATCTTACTTAATTAGACGTTTTTGCGGTTTCGCATGCAAGCGCATTATAAAGCGTCTTATAAGATTTTTCATGAACGTTTCGAATTTCAATTATAATTTCGAAACAGTCCTACATATACGTGAATAGATAGAGAGAGAATGAGGATACGGCCGTACTTGTTTAACGAGGATTATAACCGGCGTTATCGTTAGTTCCTTTTAAGTAAAGAAAGATATAAAAAAAATGTTTATTTGCTTAATTCTCTGATGTCGACCGCCAAGGAAGCGATTTCCTTTTTACGGCGCCCCCATTAAACCAGGTAAAATTGTTATTTCACGCATGTGTTTTATGACTGGTTAATGAAATAAAGTTATATCTCATAAGAGAGTGTAATATATATATATATATATATATATATATATATATATATATGTGTGTGTGTGTGTGTGTGTGTGTGTGTGTGTGTGTGTGTAGCATGGCGTTAAACTGCAGTAACACGTGCGACCGCGCGCGACATTAATTATCGGACATACCCGGGGCCGTATCAAAACTCTCTCATTCTCTCTCTCTCTCTCTCTCTCTCTCTCTCTCTCTCTCTTTCGCTCTGTCTCTCTCTCTTTCTCTCTCTCTCTCTCTCTCTCTCTCTCTCTATCTCTCTCTCTCTTACAATCAACAAATGCATTCATCAATGAGCAGATGACGTCAACGATATTTAAGCATACTTTTTTTTATATCTGGGTCGACCACGGATTATATCTCATTCTAACGAAACCACGGTGGGAGCAAAGCCCGGCACGATAAGTATAAAACATGTAGGGGAAGTGAGAGAAAGAAGGAGAGAGCGAATTGATGTAAATCAAAAGCGCAATCTGCATTATCGCAAGGAGAATCTCTTCCCTTCTTCCCTCGATCGGTGCGAGGAGATGGAGCGTCAGCACGAGATCACAACCCCCCCCCCCGTGCACCCTCTCTATACTATTTCATACGCATAAAATATCACACACGTATAACGTCCCTCTTTCCCGTTCACTGTCTCTCTTTCTCACTCCAAAAACGAAAAATCTCCCCCGCATTTCTATCTACTCTTCCTCTCTCGCGGCGGACCACGCACCTGCGCGCGCGCTCGACCGGGCGGGTGGGAGAGAGAGGGGGAGAGAGAGAGAGATTCTTTCTCGCACTCGGGAGAATTCTTCCGTCTGGCTGCCCCTACCATCGTTCTTTTACCGCAGGGTCGACGAACCTTTCCCGGCATTTTATTAAAATCTATAGAGAGACGCGCGCAGAACGCACTTGTCCGGGAGAGAGAGAGAGAGAGAGAGAGAGAGAGAGAGAGAGAGAGTAACAGAAGGAGGAGGGCAGGTACGAGCGGTCGGAGGCCGGCAATAATGAATGACGTAAGAAAGGAAAGCCGCTGTGCTCTCTGCGCGGTCAATGGATATCCGTGGGGAGAGACCGTCGAGAGTGAGAGAGGTGGATGTATAGCAGGCAGAACGGGAGAGAGAGACCAGTGACCATAGTGTGTGTATGTAAACTCTCTTTGCCTTTTTAAGACCCGTGCGGGCACGCGCCGAGCCGTCTAAAGTTAGGTGCAGCGCCCGCGCCGGAGAAAACCGGCTGCTACATACATGGTCTGCGTATATACATACATACATACATACATATATACATACATATATACATATACATATATACATATATATATATATATATATATATTTATATATATGCACGCGCAAGGTGTATATACGTACGAGATCGGACCGCGTGTCTGAGATATATATATATATATATATATATATATATATATATATATATATATATATATATACACGAGTAGTAACGCGAAGAAAACCCTCAACGTAAACAAACGTACTGAGAGTTTCGAAGATGCAATCTTCCAATTTCTGTACGAGCATGTATGAACCGATAGATGGTGTGTGATGGAGAAAGCAGTTAAAGGGTCAGAATTTGTTATTTTCGGCTCTCTTGTTATTTTGCAGTCGATGCATCGGAATAGTACGTACGGAATGGATCAAGGTAAACAAATGGAATTTTCAAAAAATCCGGTTTTTTCCGGCATTTTCAATTTAAAAATAGACTATGTACATTTCCAACGAAATCGACGAAGTGCGGGCTGAGACGTATGTTGGAAAAAATTTTCATATTATCATATATAATGCATTATTCGCGAAAAATCAAAGTCACGCGCTAACCATGCGTTTTATATTAATTTTAATTGTTTTATCGTTTTTCGAATGTCGAAAAATGAATGCTTTTTTACTGTAAAAAAGAGGGATTTGCATGCGACGATTCTTTTAAAAAATTGTCTTCGATCATGAGAAAATGTTATTCTTACATTTTTTAACAACGCTATTGACTTCTTATTTCGCCAGATTCTAGATAACTCTATTATTTCTCACTTTTTCCACACCAAAAACTTATGCATTGTTTTAAATGCATAATTATGTCAATTCAAGAACATCTCTTTATAAATAAGAGATCCCTGTCTTAAAAGAAATGATCAAAAACATTTTTTTGCTACCTTGATGTACCTATAATCCCTTTAATTGAAGGCTCAGTATAAAAACTCTTCAATTCTCGATTCTCGATGCGTATACATTAGCTTTCACCAGCTAGCGTTTTGGGGTTAAGTATAATTACCCAGCTGCATATAGTGGCATTAACCAATTACCAAGAATTCTCTTTCTAATTTGGTGAAAATTCTCTCTTATTTATGGAAAAGACGATTTTCCTTTTTCGATTGATTTTCTGTCGTGTCCATTAACAGACTGTTACTGACTCCGCAGCCGAGTTCATGCATTACACGTAAAACACGATAATTAATTAATTAGATGTAGTATGTATGCAGGTACAGCAGTCTATTTAAAAATATTGCGCAATGCCCATTGTACGTACAAGGTGATCCAAAAGTATGGAAATCGTAAAGTAACTTTCAACATAACCATCGGGGGGGGGGGGGGTAAAAAACCTAAAACTTCTGTATAAAAACTTTCTCTTCAAAATGAATTCTTCGAAAGTTATTTTTCCGTTTTCATACTTTTGAAATAGCCCGTATATAGAAGTAGCCAAAGTAATATATACCTCTTTAACTGTTCAAATACATTTTGCAACGCACACATCAAGTATGTATAAAAAAGCAGAGAGGGAAAAAATTCTTCCATAACACAAACTTAAATCTCTCTTACAATCTCCAACAAAATTACCTGAGACTAAAACATTATATTGTATAAGGGGCACCGAAATGGTCATTCGACTTCTTCCTGCGCATCTTCCCTTTCTCACTCTCGCTCACTCACTCTACCTCTCTCTCTCTCTCTCTCTCTCTCTCTCTCTCTCTCTCTCTCTCTCTCTCTCTGTCTCTCTCTCCTTTATACTACGCAACAAAAAATCTCCCGGTACGCACTGCCACACACATATAGATATGTATACATATATATATATATATATATATATATATATATATATATATATATATATATATATATATACGTTTTTGGATGCGTTGTACGCGCACCGCGCACATACTTTCACTGTGGCGCTCAGTACGTTCTGAGACTAGATGCGTAGATACAGGTACGATAAGCGTACCTCTTTTAAACGTGTCACCGTCAAGTATTACGAAACGTCATTATTAGCCGTGCGTGCAATTCGGCAATGTGTTTTCGCGCACATATGCGCATATACATATCTACGTCTACTGACGAGCCAATTTTCCATCGCGCATACTTTGCACGCGGGCTTCCGCGCGCGCGCGACCTCACGAGCAAACAAAAGAAACGAACTGTGGAGAGAGCGCGTTGCAATCGATCTTCTGGCATTTTATATTATGTAAAAGTCGACTGCGTAGACGGGGTAAATTTTAAAAAGGTTGGAAGGATATCTTTTAATATACTGCTGGATTTTGGAGAGGTAAAAGAACGCGAAAATTGACGTTCCAAAGTAAGTTACTATAAATTTCTATATAAAATAAGCTCGTCGCTTAACAAAATACTTCAAGCACATCTCAATATATTCTCGTATCTTTTCCGCGTGTGTCGTCTTTTTTCTGAGTATAAGCAAGCGTCTTCTTCTCTCCATCCCGCCCCCCCCCAACCCCTATATCCTTTTTCCTCTGAATTTACGAGCGCACGCTGCTGGGCGAGTGATAGACCCCGACGCAAGGGCTGTAAAAATCTCGCTCTCTCTCTCTCTCTCTCTCTCTCTCTCTCTCTCTCTCTTTCTCTCCCATCAGCGAGCACACACAAAAGTGTATGAGTATAACTTTTTTCCAGGCTATAATAAGCATTGTAAAATCCTTTGTCGGGGGAAAAGTTCAAGTTAAGCAGAGAATGGGAGAACTATATAGAATTTTTATCCTCCCCCCTCCCGCCCCTCTCTCTCTCTCTCTCTCTCTCTCTCTCTCTCTCTCTGTCGATTGTGCGGTGTGCTTGACGATGCCAAGAAAGAAAGCGACGAGTCAGCGGTTTTTTTACAAGCTGTAACACAGCTATATACATATAGCGAATAGATTCTCATTTAAAAAGAATTTTTATATATAACATTATATAAAATTATATGGTAAAAAGTCCGCGCATTGTTATTATTATCATTATTATCGTAAAATTGCAGGGAACTGCAGCAGTTCCGCTCTCACTCGGCTTCTCCCAAAAATCCCCGTGACTCGCCGCACGTCACATACCGCTAACTTTCGCCACGTGTAATATATATTGCCACACCGGTGTGTATTATCGTTTTTCATCGCGCAAAATGGAGCGCGTCGCTTGTAATTTTAATAAAGCCTCAATTGAAAAATCAGAGGGCCGATATTCACAAATTAATCGTCGCGTGAGCGTTCACGCCCAGCGTGAATCTGCAGCCCTCTTCGAGTCTTTGGTAAACAAATCTCTTCTCTCTCTCTCGGCCTTTATATCTGCAGTTGCAGCGATGATCGAGGCAGTTTGGCATTACGACGAGGGGGGCGAGAGAGGAAACAACGCAGGACAACAGTGTTAACAAAGAAGGGAGGGGGAGAGAGGTTCAGAGTCGGCACACTAATTTACGTAATCGACGCAATCATTCATTACGTAGTCGTCAATAAGTAAAGCAACTACAATCGATGAGTCAAATTTGGAAGCGCGGCACAGAGGAGGAGAGACAGTCGCGCTGTCCTCCATCTGTCCACTCTCCCACCCTCCCCAGCTGGCTCGACCGACCGCCGCAATTTCCGCGCCGCGTTTGCCCTGTCACAACAGAGTAGCGTAGCTCGTGCGCGGATTATTTTTTGCTCGCGCGTATACGCTACCGTACCCGCCACCGCCGCCAAAGAATCCAGTCGGCCCGTGTGTGTTTATGCAGTATTTCAACGCGCAGATCAGGATTTAGGCAACGGCCCTCGTGTGTGTAAAGAAAATTAAGCACGGCCTATATATATATATGAACCTCGGTACGGCTGGTTTGTCAGCATAAGTAATTTTATACAGAAACAATGTACCTCCGTGTCGACGGGGTAATGACGATCGAAGCGGCTGGTGAGGGCGAATCAAAGAGCTTTATAAGGTTTGTACTTTCAATCGGGAATGTCCCCCTCTCTTTCCGCCAGCATACAATTGTGTAAAACACGGAGGCGATAACGGAATAATCTCCGAGGATCCCAAAAGTTTCGCCGTCCCAAATCGGTATATAGGATTTAATAGTGTTTATACATATATATATATATATAGATATATAGGTGCTCAAGAGTGTGGTAAACATGTATTATATATATATATATATATATATATATATATATATATATATATATATATATATGGTAGCAGTATAGCACAGGGTATCATTATCGGCTTCGAAATAATTCCGAGCTTAATGGAAATTTAATATCGTACTCCCGACTTTTCCTCTGCCACAAGCTCCCTCTCTTTCTGCCTCTATCTACCTATATATATATATAATACAACCCCTGGCGCCAACGTTTGCCAATGTTGTATATATATATATATATATATATATATATATATATATATATATATACTTTTGTAATCTCTATAATTGTGCGCCCAAGCATCAGCCGTGATAAGCTTCGTGTTTTCAATGGTATCGTATAAAGGGAAAATTTATATAGTGTTTGTGTGAACGAAAATTGTGTATTTATGCAAACGAAAGTTACGCGCACATATAAACGTATTATAATGATTTCAATAATTAGAAAAATATTTCAGTTTAACAAAAACTCCGCTTTTTTAATCTATAGGAGATACATTCGCTGACAAAGAATTTGAATGGTGATTTTTTTAATTTTGCATTTATTGTATTGCAATTGGTACAAAGTTGAAACTATATTCATATAATTGTAATCCATAAGGTACTTGCGTGGATCGCGTAAGAACCATCGTTATTTTCTACATGCAAACATTATAAAATCACACCGATGAATCAAAGTGCAGACATGCTTGATCCCCGCGTGTCCGCCTCTCACCTCGCCTGCTCCATCGCGATCCTCTCGTTTAGGTTCGCGCGCGTTATCGAATAAACCCTACTGAAATTCCCCCATTCCCCGGCACCGATTGTGGGAGCGCTTGTTTTCGCGCTTGATTTCGTTAATTTTCCCGCGGATACGTGAGGCAATTAAAAAAAAAAAAAAAAAAAAAAAAAACCGGGTGACGCGATAATCGACAGAGGCGCGTGTGCGTAAATTACCGCCGCCAGATTAAACGTCACGCACGCTAATGAAAAGCGAGCGTGCACCGCGGTCTTTATATTTACACACACGCACGCAAGCACACGTGCGCGTGCGTGCGCGCACACACACGTACACACAGTGATCTCCAGCGAGGGGGGAGAGTTTTCGGTCCATCGACGGTCCTTTAGCGGGTGCGAAACGACGCACAAAAATCCTGCACACGGTATATATATATATACGCGCGCCGTAGGACCGATCAAAACGGCCGCAAAATAATTCGCTGGTACAGGCTTTTCAACGTAGAATCGATCTCTATAAACACAGCCGCGAGCGCAAGTGAGAAAGCCAATTTGCTTTAGGGGTGTCTGTCGCGCTGCTCTCTTCTTATACGCATATATACATACGTGCCTGGGCAGAAATTTACACAGGGATCGTTACAAAAATATTTTCTCACGTTTGAGCGACCGATATTTAAAGCCAGCCAATACTGCGGTATTTTAAAATTGTTTAAGGCGTCGCTTTTTTTAAGCAGCGATGCTCTGTTTTCAATTCTATATAATATTTACAATAAAGTAATGGAATTTCAGATTAGAATTTAGAATTTCCATTGTTGTATAATTACAAATAAAAATATACGTTAAATATTCTGATATTTAGCACTGAGGTTTTGTAAAAAATTACGTAATACATTCATCTAAAGAAAAGAAAAACTCAGCTGCACGAAATAATTTATTGAATACCGTAAGCATTTTATACAAAAGCATGTACTAATTTTCTCGTATATAATTTAGGTATTACGTGCAAACATTACGAAAAAATTTATTTTGCTCTCTTCAATTTTAATAATAAATCCCAGATTTGTCCGACGTAAATAAGCCAATGGCTATTAATAGATTTAAAGAGAGAGAGAGAGAGAGAGAGAGCGAGAGCGAGAGAGAGAGAGAGAAAGAGAGAAGAGAGGGAAAGAAGCGCGGTTTATTTTGTTTGCATTCATGACTAAATGCGCACCAGCCTTTAAATACGACACGGTGCTGCAATAAAATTTAATTACTTTTTGACTCGCTGAATATGACGTTTGCGCGTTGCCCATTGAAAATCAATTTGACATCCTTAAGAATCTAAATTGCATTTAAATTACTTCTTAACGTATATAGATACGGCAGTTCAGACACATATAGGGCGACGTTTACACCGATTCATGGGTAAGATAGAGTCACACTGATATAAATTAATTTTAAAAAAATGTAACAAAATTTCAAAATGTTTCTTAGAGAAAATTTACAATAAACCAATAACATTTTACTGAAAACTTTATGCGATTGTTGTAAACCAGTCTGAAAAATGAGATATCGATCGTATATCCAAATTAAAACCGTTAGGATTCAGTAAAAGATTCTGAACCTTTCATTACGTTTTTTGGTAGACTTTTCATCCCTGAATCAGACACTAGAGACATAAACAAATACGCATAAAAACGCAGATATAAAACATTTATATTTTACAAGGACGTACTAGAAAAAAAGAAGATATTGAATAAATAATAAATAAAAATTACAGAAAGCTTTATATATATATATATATATAATAATAGAATTATCAAAGAGAGGGAATTAATCCCAAGGTGAAGCAGTACTTTGGAAACTTAGATATATATTCTGTAAATGTGTGTTGTGAAAAGCAGTTCTCTATCGTGATTTGAGTCGAATTAATTTAATTGTATATTTATTCTTACATATCTATATAATAGATATGGCATATAAATTATTTGCACATGTAATTCTAGGCTATATGTATAAATAGATAAAACCCGCTCTAAAAAAGCTTTCGCCAAATCTCTAAGACCGCAGTTACTAAAATATCCTGTTCAACCTATATTCCATATACGTTCATTGTATAGCCATATATATATATATATATATATATATATATATATATATATATATATATATATGTACAAAACCTCAGTAGTTCACAAACCACGTATCAGCATGCAATATATTAAAAACCATCAACTTTACGACGCTGCTGGTATGCACACAGATATATAATAGAAAGAGGTGCCAATATTCATCACCGGCACAAACAAAGCGAGCCCCACCTCTCCCATTTGCATCGTGAACAATGAATCGTCCCCTAAAATGAAAAAAAATCACAGTCTTAAGGCAGCTCTTCTCTCTATAACTCTCCCTCTCTCTCTTTCTCTGTCTCCCTGCCCCCCCTCCCCCCCCGCTAACCCATTCTAGGAATCGCAGTGTGCATTATGCGCAGCGACGGCAACAGTGGCATACAGAAGCAGTAGCGGTAGCGGACGTTGCATCTGGATTGCGTAACGACTCTCTTTCTCCTCTCTCTCTCTCTCTCGCGCAGGCGGGCTATGAAAGACGCCAGAGATTATAAAGAGAGCCGGGGAAAAACAAAACCATACGGTCGGCGCATACGACGAGAGTCGTATACTATGCGCGCGCGCATTTGTGTATAATATAGAGGAGATCGAACAAAGCCGGTAGCGGCGAGCAGATATCAGCGCAGCAGGACGACCAGGCGAAGAGTAACCGCAACGCGGGCGGCGACGACGTCAGTGCGCGCGTATATATATATTAAAACAGTCGAAGGTTGGACAATTCGGAGCGGTATATAGGCGACAATGCGCGCCTTTTCGCTCTTAACCCCCTCCATATACTGTGCGCGCACAACGGAGCTCCCATTGTCAGGTGGTGCGAACCCATTGTTTCACGTCCCATTGCATCTTTGATGAGCGGCGACGGCGACGACGACGACGACAACGACGACGACGACGTCGACGACGTCGCTGCAGAGCGGTGTGTGTGTGTGTGTGTGTGTACATAGAATAGGTGCTGCAGAGCGATATATCTATATATACGGGTCGAATAGGAGACGTCGCCGTGACTTATCCCCCCCCCGTCCTGCCTCCTGCTAGACTACGTCCCTCCAGCCACCGTGTGTGTTTATGCATGCAGACGCGCAGCTGTGGCTGAAATAGAAAAAGCTGAAAATCCAAGACTGCAGAGAACTAACGTCATATATATATATATATATATATATATATATATATATACGCGCCTGTGTGTGTGTGTGTGATGTATATACATACATATGCGCGCCCGTGTGTGTGTGTGTGTGTGCGTGTGTGTGTAAGGAAAAAAAGCCTACGGAGGACGGAGGAACGTCCTTACAGCAAGAGATGCATCCGCGCGGAGACGAGGTTTCGAAAGCAGGATTTTTTTTTTTTGATATATACTTTTTTTTTCAAAAACGCGCACCCGCACGAGACACTATATTCTGTTATCCGTGCGCGCAGGGAAATTCAGATCGATGCCATCATGACGGTGGGCGCTCGACTCGCGTGTGCGCGCCGCACTCCAGGTGGCGGCCCGGCTCTGACATCTGTCGCGCGTCCAGCCAGAGCACAGGGAGACCGCGATGCGGCAGATTCCATCGGCGATTATGCCTGCTTTATCTTCGGTCTCGCAAGTTTTTAGACACCTAGAGAACGGCTGAGTGATTGTTTTTCCTCTCCCATCCCTTGGACTGTCGGGCAACCGTCTTCCTTATTTTCGGCAGTGCACGATGAGGTACAATCTTTTCGTCTATTTATCTAGCTATCATCTATCTATATAATGTAGAAATTCTTTACTTCGTTGAGAGATAGCTCGCCTATAGTTCTTGCAAGCTTGTTATATTAATCATTATTTTATGAAAAGTAAATATTGCCTAATATTTTTAAAACCGTGCAATGGGCAAACGAACAAGTCAAACAAATTCATTTCCTTCTACCAACTCTCTCTATCTCTAACTACCTATCTCTCTATCTATCTATCTCTTTCTCCCTCTTGATTAAGTGCAGAGGCGAAAGATCATCCATTATTTGTTCAAGAGCTTTAATTACTTTGAACTCTCGAGCTGCCTCGCAGAGCCGCAACGTATAGCTTTTTGCAGTGCCCCGAAACAATTTTAATGAACTCTTCGTAACCTCCCCTGCTGGAAGTAATGCGCAAACGACTTCAGCGGCGAGGGGGGGGGGTGGAGAAGAGTCGTTCTTTTTAAACCGATAACTTCGCTCTGGCGTCGAGTTTGGAAAACTTTTAGGCCGTTCCCCTTGCGGTCATTTGTCTGGAAGGAATAGCTAATTTTGCATAAATTACTAAATTACAGCGTCGTATGGAACAGTAGCACTTTTGAGAAAGAAATTGAACGTATAATATGACATCTATGAGAATTTCTCGTCCACTATATAAACAGATTTATCTATTATCGTCACTTATCGTCAACTATATCCAGTCATATATTTTGGACAATGAAGCACCACATTTGGAACATAAATTGAAATGAAGCGTATAGTTATAAGAAGCATCATCCTTGAAAAAATAACAACATTGACAAATCAAATATATGTCAATGCTGGGATAGTGGCCTCAAATGCAAAAGAATGAGCAACTACAATCTAAGTCGATGATACAGATCCTGTGACGATGACATATTGAATACCGAAATTTAAGGTGAAAGTTCTAATATAAATGCCAGAGATGACACATTAACAATTAAACCTAAATGAATCAATTCGTGTTCATCAAAAGCAGGTAGAACATATATAATCAAAATTTTATGTAGCAGATCTTTTGCTACGAAACATCTTTTCTGCCAAATGTTTTTTCTCAGAGTATATAGATATAGATAAATACACCTAAATGTGTCACTTTGTGTTCGTGCACCAATTACAGCTAATTGAGCTAAGAAGCATAAATTCACAATCAGTCCCTTATAAATACCAGTGATTCTGGGGTATTCCAGTAACTGAGTTGACGTTTGCGAAAAATCCCAAAATAAGATAAGGGGAAGAAGTTCTTTTTTTACTTGACTTTAACTCCATTACAATCACAACTCTGATCCGAATAGAATTAATATGATTGGATTTTTGGATTTTTGGAGCCAAGCTAGTACCAATTATTTCACGATGACTGCATAAAATAATTTGATTAATACTTCAAGTTTCAGCTAAATTTCCCTCGATCAATACTCCGATGTCTATACAGCCCGCAATACTTGTTAACTAATCGCTTCATATATGTCTATAACGTTTGAACTTTAACTATTAATCTAATCACTCTCCATAATCACCGATGCACACACAGTCATACACGCACATGGTTCTCCAGCGATTTACGGTTATACATAATTGTTGCTCCGCGCGGATCCTCGATATTCTAATATTCCGCGCATTACGGTTAATGGTTTCGCGTTAGCGTATATGGATAATGCGCATCCCCCTTCCCTCCGCCGCGGCATCGAACGATAAGCGAGGCATTGTCATTTACGGGAAGAACGCACACATGCACGCGGGGGACGCAAATGCAACTCTCCAAGGACACGCTCCTATACGTACGTACGTACGAATCCGCATCCGGTATGAGACATGACATTTTAATTTAATATATACCCAAGGCATCGTCATGTGCTTCGAATATAAGCTTGTAAGATAGTCTGGCGAATCGTTGGTTTATATATATATATATATATATGATTTCGAATATCTCTTCTTCGGCTATAAATGGAAGCAGGCCCATAATCAACTTTCCGAAAAATCACACCTATAGACGCTTAATCGCGCGCGTTTCTTCGTGATATGACTCTCCTATATACATCTTCTACTCCCCTATATACACCGAAATAACATAAAAGTACGCTGTATGTATATAGATCGCCAGGAAGCACGTACACGATGGAGAAAGGTCAGGAGCCCGCGGTCTCCTCTTCACGAGTGTAGAACGAGAGAGGAGAGATGGCGCATGTGTATATGAATATGAAAGCACGTGCGCGGCATTTCTACATTTCTATACATACATACAACCATATATATGTAATCCAAAGATACAGTATACTGAGACGAGATGAAATTTTTTGGCAAGCCACTTGGGTTCGGTACCTTTTCCCTCTTTCTTGAAGTGAGAGAGAGGGAGAGAGAGAGAGAGAGAGAGAGAGAGAGAGAGAGAGAGATAGAGAGTGAGATGTGCATTTCTGTTCTTATATTTTCATAGTTTACTTTGTTTAAAGATTTTGTTTTGTACAATAGAGCCTCTTTCCACACTGTGCCACCCCTTATAGCGCTTTCTCGCTCTCTTTTCTGGCTCTCTCTTGAACTCTCCTTCTTTCCAGCCCACTCCAACACTAATCGGGGTTGAGGGAAGAAAAAAGAGCGATAGAGACTAAAGAGGGATAAGGGGTAGAAGGAGGAAAGTTTCAAGTTTACCAAGTGTTCGAAATTTGCCGAAGGGCTAAGATTAGGCGCTTCTCTCTCTTCTCTCTCTCTCTCTCTCTCTCTCTCTCTTTCTTTCTCTCTCTCTTTCTTCCCCGCTCTTAGGAAACTTGGACAACCGAACTTTCAATTGGAGAAGTCGATGAAATTTAGAGCTTAAATTTGATCAAATCCCAATGCTTGAAAATAAACTTTTGAGCCTTGATTTATTTAATAACCAAGACTTACGGGAGGGGACAGGATTTGTAGTTATTTTCAAGTGCTTTAGCTTAAACAGATTTTAATTGTTATTGAATTAAGATGCCTCCCATGAATCCGTTAGGAAAATCCGCTAGTCGCAGTAAATTATTTAGATTAACCTTGAACGGCAATACCGGATGTATATCGCACCTTTTTATAATAAATAAATATTATTATTATACTATTACCTGCCATTTATTATTTGAAAATAATAAATTTATTATCTATACAGTATTATTATGCATATTTTCTTCCTGACAATCCCAATATAATTTTGCTTTTTCTTTGAACGTTGAAGTTTGAAGTATTGGACACGAACAACAGCACGTGTTTACTTTTAATTCCACGATTTTATAACGGCAGAATTTTATAATGTTTTATTATATTAAAAAATATTTTGATTACTCTGAGCTTTTCCGTGTGCCGGCTGGTTCCGTGCATTTGTATATATATATAAAGTGCATAAAAAATATATAATAATAAAATATCAAATGATTCGCTCTTCTCCGAAAGGGGCATAGCTTAAAAATAACCATATTATTATATACAGATATCTTAAATGAATTCGTCAATCTTTCAAAAAAGCGAGGACAATTTTTTTTTGTTACATGACCATATTTGTCAATCTTATCTTAATTATAATTGATAGCGAAAACCGCGGAATATTCAGAAACCGCGGAAACAATTTCTGAGGATACCAGACAGCATACATTATATACAGGACATACAGATTCAGTGTCATCTCATCGTGACTCACGCGTGCGCGCCCGAATAATACGGAAGTTTCTTTTTGCTCTTCTTCCGTCTCCTCTCCCGCCTCATTCTGCGCGCACGCGTACTCGCGAACTCTCCATACGCGATAACGAATTAATAAAGTAAAAAAAAAACATAACAAGAACAACAACAAAAAACGCAGAACAACAAGAAGAAAAGAGAACAACAACGAAAAAAACAAGAAATCGCCACGATGACATGTCGCAAGGACGACGATAGCGTTCGCTCTCGTTGTCCCGCGTACCGCGCGCGATCCATCGTACGTATCCTACGGCGAAGCCCGCCTCTCGCCGGAGGCTCTCGCTCCTCCGCGCGCGCTCCGTGTTATAGAAACTCTTCGCTCTCCAGCCGCTTGATATATATATATATATATAAACGCACGCGATATTGTGTGGCGACTGCTGGACCTCGGCGCTGCTGCTATTCTATAACTCTCTCTATCTCTCTCTCTCTCTCTCTCTCTCTCTCCCTCCCTTTTATATTAACTGCTGTCATCGCTGATGATACTTCGCGGATGGGACGTGTGCGCGACGCGAGAAGGAAAATCAATAATATGGACCAGAGCCATGTTGCTGTTTAACACCCACACACACCCACACGCACACACACACACACACATACACGAAAACATGCATGTTAACGTCGTGTTCTAGGGATCTCGTACAACGTGGCGATAAAACTGGCGGAGGGTTAACAGGATTAAACCATCTCAGGCCCGAGAATTAATTATATAATGAATTGGCGATGCGCGAGATTCAAGCGCACAAATTTTTGATGAAACAATTTTTTCCCGTTTATTCAAAAAAAAGAAAAACATATTCTCCGATTATAAATATCCGTGAAGATGATGAAGAAGAGACACTGGCGAGAGCTCGAAGAGATAACGATAATTTGGCACATAAATGACTCACTGATTATGTGAGATAAAAAAATACGTTTTATTATTTTATGCACACAACCTCGAGGTGGTTTTACGGTTCGTCGATTCTTCAGTTTTTTCTGTTTTTTTTTTTTTAATACGAGATCGGACATAGACAAATTTTTTTGCCTAAACGAAGGTTTTCTGTAATGTACTTTGTTAGTCGCCTCGCGGCTTTTCACGGATACGGTCATCTCGGTCAAATACTCTCGCGATTATATATATATATATATATATATATATATATATATATATATATATCTGTGTTATTTTATTTGAATAATTAAAAAAAACTGAGATACAATTGCTTTTATTTTTTCATCCACTGACAATATGGTATTTTATTATAATGATAAGTTGAAGATTAAAAAAAATGGAGAACCTGACAGTGTTGAATTATTAATTAGCTAGAAAGATTATAATGTGTAAAGATTCAATCTTCAGGTCACGTCAGGTGAATTGAATAGAAGAAAAAAGAAGAAAATTCCAAAGTTATTACGAGAGCGAAGATTTAATGAAACGGTATAAGAACGACATTGAGATAAAATAACTGGCGAAACACATTACGTAAGAGTTTTCGTTTAAACGACAATGAAAGAAAAAGAGAAGCAACGCATTTTATATGTACGTACATCTCTCTCACATAAATAATATAAGACACGCAAACGCGACTTATCGTTTTAAGTAATCTCTCTCTATCTCTCTTCTCGTTCTCTCATTGCTCTAACAGTCCAACGAGATTCTAATCGAGTTCTTAAACGAACCGACGTTTCCCCCGTCGCGTTATATGCACGGCACATTAGGACTATCGGCATTTTCGAACGCTAATTGACTCTCTCTCTCTCTCTCTCTCTCTCTCTCTCTCTCCCACCCTCCCTCAAACTTTCAACTTTCTTATCAGCATCGATTAAACCCCCCGAGGCAAATGTCGGTGCGATGACTCGCTGCTCGGCCATATACGAAAATTCATCGTTTCGGAATTTTTTGTTAGAAAATTTCCCTTTCGAAATCAATTTTCTTTATTCATTTATTTATTTTTTCAGTCAAATGAAGGAAGGAGAGGGAACGACGGCCTGGAGCCTCGGCTCTGCGAAACATTTTTTATCCGGGTCTGTGTAAAAGTTACGTCGAAAATCGCGCATTTTTATTTTATGCACACGGAGCTACATCGTCAAATCCGTCGCTTACAGACGGCTTTCGGAATGCAAAGAAAAAAAAAAAAACATCAAAACTTTTCCGGTCGATCTAAAGTTCCCCGTCCACCTCCCTCGCGCCGCGCGCGTACAATTTTTTTTTTCCGGTACACACGCGGCCGTGAGTCACGTAACTCTCGCGCGCACCATTCACGATAAAAAATGCTGCAGAAATTAAAGATTGACGATGTATGCCTGTGTATGTATATTTATATATATATATATATATATATATATATATATATATATATATATATATATATATATAACTATACGATTCGGAGTTCTATTAAGTAGTCATGTACCGGCTGCTGGCAGACGACGCGCGAAATTCTCCGCTTTACTCCGGGGATAAAAATTTCGGGATGTGCGGATATGGAAATTTCCCCACATCTTTCCCATAATTCCCATAATACACAGATCGTGGGTCTGTCAATCGGATTAATGAAATTATCGTTTTGTAACAGAAACTTGCACAGCGAAATATCTGCACAAATCTATTTTAAGATCAAGAAATAGGTCTGAAAACACGTTCGAACCGTAGCCTTACTGCATTTATTAAACGGCTCCCTATCGTTGATAATCTGCCTTTTTTCCGCACCTCCCCGAAAGCGCGGAGGCCAAGGGAAAGTGCGAAAATCGTGCCAAAACCGTACGAGGGTGTTATGTGCCTACTGATACACATACAGATATACACGCGCGCACGCGCGCGCACACACTCATCTCTATATATGTGTATGTGACGGAGGGAGCTTTACGTACCTGTTGCCAATGATCCTCCAGCGACGGCTGGGCCGAGAAGTAGCCCGTGTCGTGGATGTCCTGCAGCTCCCGGAAAATATTCCCGCTCGGTAGAATATCCATGATGACGGCTTCCTTTGGCTCTAGGCGCACTTCCACGTATGTACGTTACGGTATATCCTTTCTCTATCTGTATCCTCGACGCAGCACGGTATATATTTATATATTAATCATATATATATATAAATATATTCTTAATAAAAACCACACTTAATGAACCCGCGGGCCGAGTCGCCTCGGTTCTATATTATTTACGGGTAAATATATATATATATATATATATATATATATATATATATATATATAATATCACGGCAAACTAATCACACTCGCGGCATTTATTACAAAGCTGCGAAACTTACAACACTCCCGCCGATGCACCGTCACTCGATTTATGAATTGTATATCATGCGTACACGACTACAGATGTACACACGTACGCGCCTGCAGGTACGTATCAACCTCCCTCTCTCATTATCTCTCTCTATCGCTCTCTCTCTCGATCACTCTGTATTTGCGAATATTATTGGAATTCGCGACAGGCCGGTACGGCGCGCTATACAGAAGAGGGAGCGCCGCCGTCGGCGCGCGATAGCGATCTTTGCCCTCTCCCTCTCTTATCTCTCCCTCCCTCCCTCTCTCTCTCTCTCTCTCTCTCTCTCTCTCTCTCTCCTCCCTATCTCTCGCTCGCTCGCACGCTCTATGCGGCGAGGCTTTCACTTTTTGCCGAGCGCCGCGCACGCGAGACGATATTATTACGAAGCGGGACGCGCGAGCGCGCGCCTGAGCGCAAAAGCACTCGCTTCCAATGTATATAGGGAGATAGGTGTATAGGTGCGATATACGCTCGGGAGTCTGTGTATCTGCACACTCGTGTATTTGTACACCGAACGTGGATCGGGCGCGCTTAGCCGGCTAAACGCACGATGACAGCGGGATTCGGGAGGGGGGTGTATAGCCGTCGGGGAGACAGAGTCGCGTGTCACTTCTTCTTCTTCTCCGCCTCTTTCTCCTCCTCGCGTATACGTGTGCGTATGTTTACACACGCGCGTCCACCCACTCTGCGTTTATCCTTCACTATCCTTATCAATCATCACGCACACGCGCACAGATATACATATCAACTAATATGCCGATGCGCCTCGTATTTATATATAGATATATGTGTAGGACGAACGAACGAGAACGAATTCCCTTTGAACACACACAAACACGCGCGCACAGAAACGGACGTAATTTTTTATAGAGATATATACATATATATACATATATATATATATATATTTTTTTTTTCAAACCAAACTAACCACACACAAATCGACACACTGCGGCGAACATATCCGTTATATATCTATCTATATATAATATATCTCTCTCATGCTCCCTTGCTCTCAACATCTACATATAGGTACACAATAAATGACGAACTGCACTCCCTGGGCGATCCGAATAAGAGCGGGGCAATTGTGCACGTCAGAGATGGAGCATCGTCAGAAGAGGGTAATAATGCCTAGAGACGGAGAGAACTCTACGTGTAAATGTGATAAGAACACGCACGACGCGTACGGGGCGGCAGACAGCCGTGGGGTGGGGTGGCGGCGGAGGTCGGGAGCGGATGTCACTCGCGCTGGAGCCGCTGCTTTATCATCCTCGTGGAGCCGGTCGATGCTGACGTCGCGGGGGCCGAAGACGATGCCGCGGCAGCGCAGGCGGCCGCCTCGCGGGTGGCGACTGAAAAGCCCCGGTCGCTCATAATTGCGACCTGCTCACATTAGATCCCGCGTTGTCCGTATACGTATGTGGATATATAGCCGTAGGCAGCAGCGCGCTGTTGCAGACAGGTGAGTAGGAGGAGGAGGAGAAGGAGGAGGACGACGAGGACGACGCCGCGAAGGAGAGACACGGAGACACCGGCCGGCGCGCACCTCCGAGCTTTTCCTCCGGCGCACTCTCTCCCTCTCTGTCGCTCCCTCCCCTTCTATCTTTCTTCAGCACACACGCGCGCACCCCTTTTCGATCCTGCAGCGAGCGCGCAGCCTCCTGACTGGGATTTTGCGCCGGTGGAGCAGCGACGTTAAAAACAATAATTCGGAGCACACTGAACGCGCGCTCTCCGTTGTGTATTATACTGACGCGTGCGCGTCACCGCCGCGCAAACGATCGTAAATATACAATATTATATATATATATACTATATATATATATATATATATATATATATACATATATATGTATATATATATATATGTATATAATGTAACGAGCGCGAGCGCGCTCGCGCTGACACCACACGCACACAAACACACGCGGCCGCGCGGCGGGGGGTGGGGAGGGACAGAAAATCCGTGCCGAGCGCCCAACGGTGACTGGCGCGCGCGCGCGGCCGAGAGCGCGGCGCGCGTCCCGCCGTCCCGAGCCGCCGACGCCGACGTCCGCGCCGAGCGCGGCCGAGCGCGCCCGAGAACGCGGAGGCGCCGTGCGGCATTGCCGCGGCGCGGGGGCGGGGAGCGCGAGTCGTTGGCGCGCGCACCGCGGCGCCACGCCGGTGGCAGCACCGCTCGGATGCATCGGGTATTATGGACGCACAATCACACGCGCACACACACACACACACACACACGTGCTGCACGCATGCATCATGCATGCATATATTCTATGCATGCATGCTTTTCTCTATTTATACGAGTTTGGATTTTTTTTACCCCCCATAAAGCCCGTACGCGATAGAATATATGAGCCAGGAGGGTGTGCAGCTTTTACAAAAAGCACGACTTTATCAAGTTTTTCTAAACGAATTTTGTGGACCCGATTGAGAATTTGGAGGGTTTAACAATGAGTAAAGGGCAGATTAATAATTAACATGCAATATTATTATTTTCACTCTAAAACTCGACTTGATATTATATAATCAAATAAGTTTAAAAATTGCACAAAACTCTTACCCATTTGTTACATTCATTTTATTTATAATTTTTAATCTTAAAACGTCTCACTTTCTTGTAATTTACTATTAATAATATTGTATTGATATTTACTTATACTATTGAAAAGGATAGTTTAGCTTTTCAAATCTTAAGAAATGAAGAAGCAATCTTTATTTTATTTGTTGAAAAGGAACAGATTTGTCTGATTTCCAGATTGTAACGTTCATTCATTATAAAAAAATTTGTTGTTTAAAAAACTTAGTATTAAATGAAAACTGAACCATGCGTGAGGCGGAATATTCGCCTTTATCTTTCATATAGGCCAGACAGAGTTTCACTGGTTTTCCATGTTCGATGCTACGATGCTTTTTTTAATGTTCTTTGAGTGCGGCTTTGGATAGCAGAATGTAAATAAAAGTAACATATAAATTATGAATAAAACTTCGATTGTGTAAATGCATTTTTACCATTTTTTCGTCATTTCAGATTCGTAATTGCTGTTCACGAGACCAACGTACGTTGAAAAAAACTCTGGTATATCCACTTGTTTTGAAAAAAATATATAGCAATCGTTGAGAGTCATATATAAATAAGATGCACGCAAAGATTTGGTGTCAACGTACTATTATGCTTTCGAGTAAGATTCTTCTTAAACCAAGGAAAAAATCTTCGTGCACCCATTCATCATTATTATTTGAATGTTTTTGCTTTTATTTTTCTTTATTAATCATTTTGCGAATTCAGTGCCAAAGCAACTTAAATTTTCATATTTAAAGAAATTTTAGAAAATCTATATACGAAAGTTCTATAGAATACTAAGAAAAGATTGGCGTTACGCCCTACAAAACTGTGCCGAGCTCATTTTACGCGCTCTTGCCAGCCACGATATCTCGTTCTATCCGCAACAAAAATTCATCGCCCGTAGCCCGACAACCCGTGCCTGCTAGCGAAACGAAAATTGCCCCAGCTAAAGTATATTAAACCCTTTCCCATCCCCCAGAATCAAACTGATTTCTCGATCCGTCCGTGTCGTATTCGCTCGCTGCTCCGCACCTCGAAATTCGTGCTTACAGCCGCGATATTCCGTTTCAAAAAAAAAAAACAAAAAAAGAACAACAACATAAACAACGCATCGGAGCCTGCGCATGCTTTTCGAAACGGGCGCTGGACTACAGAAGTCCGAAGCAGGCCTGGTCGACTCGTCGCTCGGCGGACACGAACGCGAGCAGGTGGATTTGTAAATTTTGGAAAGGGCGCGCCGACGACGAGTCCCGTTTGCGTTTTCCGCGCCCTAGGTGTGAGTTACGGTTTTAAGAGGATTACGCCGAAGTTGCTTAAACGGGGCGGCGAGGGGGAGATGGTGGGAAGGGGAGGGGGGCGAGAGCTTTGTATACGTTAAAGCGATAATTTGGAATGAATATGTACGGTGCACGGTTTAATTTTTGCCTTTGTAAATCTCCTGCAATTTCCGCGTGGATTTCGCACGCGCGACGTTTATTTGCAGTTTACCATGTACATATAAGTATCGGCTTTTGTCGAAAGCGACGGGTGGAACGCAATTTTCGCGCAACTTGCCAGCGCATCGGGAACGACTTGTAAATTTGAATTTATCTCGATTAACAGGAGGTTGAAATAAAATGTCGATGGGCGTGCAATTAAACAGGGCGCATAATATTATTCGGCAAGAATTCAATGCATCCAGAAATTTTCTTAGACAAACAGTCTAGTTGCCCTCGTTATACTTCATTATAGAGGACAGAACTATATTTATGTATGTTTAAAAAGTTCGTAATGAAAATTAATTTTTACAGCAGAAGCATTTTTAATTAAATATGATGTTTTATATCTTAAAATATAAAATAATATACCACTTTAAAGCAGATAGAGCCAGCGCGATTTTTGAGCGTACACCGATATTAAATTTTAAAACAAATACAAGGATTATTAATATCGTGAAAGCCTTGAATATTCATTTATTTGTGTCATTCAAAATTAAATTTGATGGGGATATTAAAGGCTTTTTTTTCCTCGATGCCTCTGTATATATAACAAAATAATACATTCGTTCCGTACAAATCGTTCAAATCTCGGAAAGATTCATTTTGTTATCAATGCCAAATATATGTATTCAACGGTTATTTATTTATTTTTTTTTTCGTTACAAAATAAAATATAATCCGTAAAAACGATTATTAGTCAAATAACGCAAATTAGAAAGGGCTTTTTTCGATTTTTAATTTTTTCCTACCCCCAAGAGATTTGCAATTTAAATTTAACATATTACATTATCTGTTCTTTTAAATTTACAGAATCTTTTCTAATATCTTGGAATTGGCCACAAAAGAAGGAGAATTTAAACGGTGTAAATTAAAGAAGACCTTAGTTCGAAATTAAGCGCTTAACGCAAGAAGGTGGAATTTATTAAAGTCTATGTAATGCTTAGTGTAATTAATTATTTAATTACATGGACGATTGAAAACGTTTTGCATTTGCCAACTTGAACTGTATATATATATATATATATATATATATATATATATATATATATATATAATATATGTGTATATATATAGCTCATGATATTTTTGTGCGATTTTCATGTAAAGAAGAGAATAACACCTGAGAATTGCCGGCGATGCGCAGAAATATATTTGAAATTTAATTTGACGCGTGCTTCGGTGTAATAAAAGTAAACTAGACGGCAAATCATAATTTGAAACTTGTTGCGCCGAAAATACGAGACTGTGCTCTTAAGCGCACTCTTCGAATACACGTAGGACTCGCTTGGTAATCCGACTCTCCCAAGACGCGATGGTATTAAACAACGACTGGCATCTTTTTTTTTTTTCAATGAACGTGACGGCTACTCATAATAACAAACTTAACGTACGACTGTACGAATCAACGTGTTCCCCTTCTTTGTTTTTTTCTTAACCGAATGGAGAGGTCTGTTTACCTGGTTTGGCGAAATTTTCGCAGTGCTTCAAGCTTTTATTTATACAAAACGAATTCTTAAAATTTGAATCGTATGAGATCACACTCCCAGTTCGCGTATGACGACGATGATAAAAATTCGCTTTGCCGTCGAGCATTATTTCTATAACGACACAAATATATGCCAACAATGCGCGCATCTAGTCGCATGAACTTGCGAAATCTGAAATGATACAATCAACTAACTATATATACCTTATTACATACATGATTCGCCTTTCTTCTTATACTTTGTATCTATGCGCACTCCCGTATATGAAAATTCGCAGGAGGTAGGTGAGTTTTTTTTAGATCCCCATATTTTTTCGTCTATCACATACTCGCGTACTCGCACACGCGTGCGCGCACGCACACACACAGACACATCAAACACATAAGTATGCACCCATAGGCACACGCATGGCAGCCCTATGTGGTAATTGAACAAAGATATGTATATATATATATATATATATATATATATATATATATATATATATAGACTAGATGTTTAGGAGTGGATTGGAGTGGATAGACCGCAAGTTAGGCGGTCGAATTATCCTAACGACCTCGTAAATGTCATTTTCACTCCCCCCCCCTAACCCATCTCTCTCACTCACTCTCTCTCTCTCTCTCTCTCTCTCTCTCTCTGCCATTATCCGCATTTTCGCAACCATTAGGACTCGGCGGGAGTGTCGTAAAACTATCAACCTTTAGCGGGGCGACTTTTGTCGAGGCGATCATCGATTTTATGACAAATAATGCGACGTTAGAATGCATAAATACCGGTTTCCCAGAAAGATCATCTGTTGCGTACACATATTAGTAGTATATATAATAAGTATAATCGCGCTACAGAAGAAACAGTGTGCTTCGAGCAATATTTTTTCTTAAGGCATGGAGAAATATTAAATATGGATTATAGAAAAATATTAGACGTGCGTAATTTCAGAAAAATATTTATAGATCGTTTTATTTAATTTTTTGTATAATCATAGGTTGCGGAATTGTAGAAAGAAAAAGATTTATGCGAATACGTTGTATCGCGTTGAACGATTTATTTCTAGTGAGAAATATTGTTAAGGTCGTCTGAAAAATTTCCTATGATTTATTTGAATGTATTTTAATTCATATCGCAATTTATTTACTTATACTTTATTTCCCTTCAATTATTGGCATGAATACGAACATATATTACGAAAGATGCTGATGTTTTGTAGAACTTAGGGAAATAAATAACAATTAATATTGCTGGAGCAGAAGGAATATTATAAAAATTCAATTTATTTCCAGTTAAAGTAGCGCGCCCAATGAAAGCAATTCACGATTAGCGGCGAAGAATAGCACAACGCAATTTTTAGAAGGACAAGAAGCACATTTCGTGGAGCTTACTGCGAAAACTAGTACAATTCCATTGGGATTTCCAGGTCCCGTGTAGAAGATAACACATTAATCGAATTCAGAATGTTTGGAGTCCTGCCATTAACTTATATCTGTTTTTTCGTTTAATATTTGAAAAGAAAATTTAAAATATTATGCGTTCATCTCTATACAAATGTCTTAATGTTCAACATAAAATCGGCAATTCTGCTATTTTTCTGTGCAAGAATAGGATATGTATAGTAATTTTTAGATGGAAAATTTGAAGTATATGTTAGTCTTCTCCGTGGCTGTTTGAAACGCTTTTGTATCCACTTGATGTATTAAAATACAATAAGAATAACATATCACGCCCTACATTACTACGTATATATTTCTGGCATCGTAATTAAATTGCGTATCGAAATTGGAGATATAGAAGATTGTAATAGAAAATTTTTATTGTAGATAGCTCGGATATGCATACGTTGATGATTTTTGTAAAATTAACATTGCATAGTTTCATTTTGTAAAAATAACTTTATAAATTTTATTGATGGCAATTGTTGAAATATACAATACTATTTGATATTGTAAAATATATGAGTACCGCGGGATGCTTATAATAATTACTATAACAATTTTTAAAAACATTTCGATCACCCAGTAGCATCAGGTGTTTCATCATTTTGAAAAACGAAGAAGCACCGTAAGACAGTTTTCGCGCACTGTTAAATTAATATTTATAATTTCTCCATATTCCACGTTGTATGCACTTTTGCATTCGTTGTCGAATGCTTTATTACTATGCATTCTGTTTCGGCAATAACTGGAGCAAAGTTGTTCTATAATTAATAACCGTCTAGCTCGATTCTCTTTCTCTCTCTCTCTATCTTCTCTCTCTCTCTCTCTCTCAATCTCTAAATATCGATATTTGTGCGTATATACTTCTTACGATTATAATAATTATAATGTGAACTTTGCACGTATTATATTTGCGTTTTGTATATAGAATATTGTGCTTGTTCTGGGCAGACAGAACTCTGAGTCCTTCGGCAAACAAATTGAAGTCAAACTCAAACTCCTTCCTATTTCACTGTACTATCTATGTAAAAGCCTTATGTAACCTCTTATATATATATATATGAAAAAAGAAGAAAAGACACTATATGATTCATACTTTTCTATGCGTGCGTTACTCTATCGAGTGGCCTCGTGCACAAGTTACAATCGCGGGCTTCAGTACGTAACTTTTAACATTGGATTGAGAGAGAGAGAGAGAGAGAGAGAGAGAGAGAGAGAGAGAGAGAGAGAGAGAGAGAGAAAGAGAGAAAGAGAGAGCTTTTAAACAGTCGTGTTCGTGAGTGCGTGCGCAGTGGACCGGGTTCATCAGAGTATATGCCTTTCGTCATACTCTTTATAAGTGTATATATACCGAGGGATGAGAACGATTGATATAGGTATATATGTATGTAGTATATATACATTTTTAATATATATAAATATGTGTGTGCACGCGCGCGCGCACGCGTGTGTGTGTATGTCACAAAGACGATCGTCGCTTCGAGAGCGCGAACGGTTGATTAAATTTTCTTCGTCCCACTAGCGCAAGTGCGCCTCTTCCCCTTACCCTTAGGTTTTCTCGCACTCCGCGCATATAATATAAGCCGCGACGCGCACTGCGTCATTGTCTCCTGCGTGGAACGACTGCTTTTTAAAGTCCTCCCGTATTTCTCCGTATACATATATATAGTTGCAAAGCTTCTATACAAGGCGAACGGCCATTTGTCTTATTTAAGACCGCGAACAGCAGTACCTTATAGCAAACATTGCTCGTGCTTTTTCTCGCACGCTCTGTGCACCATTGCGACGCCGAGAGGATTTAACGACGGTTCTCAGGAAGGGGAAGGGAAGGTAGTAGAAACGATGCCACGTTTTATACGTGTATCTTATATACACACATACTATATATATGTATATATGTATATATATATATATATATATATATGTATATGTATATATATATATATATATATATATATATATATATATATATATATATATCAAAGAATTATGCACGACTCAGTGTTGCGTCGCGAGCGCTTCTGCGAATTTCGAATTTGCGTTCCCGCGTAGCTGAGGGAGGGCTCTGCAAGATGAAAGGGAAAAATAATAATATACAGTCTTTCTGACGTGATCAATAAAGATATAGCACACATAATTACCTTCATCAGTAATTTTAGTTTCTATATATTTCTTTGAAACTTCGACAATTCATTCATTGCATTATTTTTTAAATCTTGTAAACATTGCAATATAGCAGAGAAAATGTGCAGAAAGAGGTACTTAAAGTTTGCACCTATTACATTGAACCCTCCGTGCAAAATATCTCGGAAACGTACATTTATTTTTATCCTTAAAAAAAGCTCCTTTATACATTTTTTCTTTGAAACTGGTAGATAATTCTACGCTTTGTAAAAAATAATATACGTTCCTTTTCATAGATATCCAGGGTCGCTTTTGAGCAGCAGTTAGTTGAAAATGGCAATCTGGGCAAATAATAGCCACACGTATATAGGAGGGATTGATGACGTGCAACAGAATGCTATCAAGTCATCTGCGTATTGTAAGCAGAGTGCGTGGCTCAATCATTTTGCTGTATATATAATCGTAACTATTTACGTAAAACAGGATATGTTAAAAAGTTGACTACTATTGAAATTGTAGAATGTTCTTAACCGGATTTTGGAGTAGAATCTGACTGTTACAACCTGCGTAACGTGACTAAAAATTTGACTCCGATTTTTAAAAATTAGACTATAGTTATTCAATTCCATGGTAAAAAAAATTTTATTTAACTTAAGTATATGAATTTTGAAATTTGACTCGAGGCGGTAAATATCGAAAGAACATAAGCACGCGTACATAGAATATCTTCTATACAGTGTATGTGACGCAATTTATACAATTTATAAGATTTTCTATAATCATATATACAAGCCGAATTTTACTATACACTTTTAGAATTTTCATTATGTCTCCAAGCCCCAGATGTGTTATTAATTGTTTATGGTGATAACAAGCTCGCTAAATAATCTTTTTACACTATGGAAGTGCGCACATTTTTATATTACGATAAGTTACGTTTTATAGGTAATGGTTGTCAGATCTGACTTCAACTTTTTCTGTCTTACGTGAACCGCCTCTATGGCCGAGGTATCGGAAGCTAGATAAATACATTGACTAGGTAACTATACGAATAAATATTCGTCCGAGTCGTGGCTCTGCCAAACTCTTCCGATACCCGCAACGACAGTATACACGAGTTGCATTGGGACTCTCCAAGCGAGTAGTGGAACTTAACTTCGCTACAGCGATTAATTCAAAATCTCCAGACGACTTTATATGGCAACTTAATACTTCCGACTATTCTAGTATGCGTTGTGGCTTACATTAAACGCAAACCGTAAAAAAGTTCCACCGCTATCGATCAGGCAGAGTTGAGTCCCCGGACCATCCTCTAATTCTAGGTCGAAACTTTGAAACGACGAGTTGTCTCTCGAACGCTTATTTATCCCGGTTAGTGCGTGCAAGTAAATGAAGCTGTAAGATCGTCAGAACCTAAGGAATGTGTCATTCTACACCCTTCTTATACTTGCATATATAGCACATACATTCCTCGTAGCGGACAGTGATAAGATGGGCGTAGACATTTATATACGATGTGTATAGAACGGTCCACGATAAAGGAAAATCGGGCAAAACTAGCGTATTATCTACAAATAAAGACTATGGCTACTCCTCATTTCTTGCACGGACGTCAATTACTTATCCATTATTGTGTATCGAAATTTGATGAACCTTTCCCTCCTTTTTCTCAAATTCCATGCTTCGCGACGAGCGACGACCAAATCACCAAATTGCCCGATGATTCGACCGATGGAAATTATGGTGGAACAACGATTTGCAACTAATGCCCAAAATTCATATTGACTTCTATCCATGAACTTTTCCTGCGCGATACCAATCTGGTAAAGTGATCAATTAGTGGCCATGCATAAATTTCCGCGGGCAATTTAGGGATCGGGGAAAATATATGCTAGACAGTTAAGTTTAATTAGCTGGGAAAGGGAAGGGTTCGACAAAAATTGCGTCTTTTCCTTTTTTTTTTTATTTCTTAGTACTTCACATCGTTCACATTGTTGCTTCCAAATAATAACGTTAGTCAGCGACAAAGGTTTAAAATGTCTTTGTAAATATAGCACATAAAAATTTTTACCGAGGTGTTTGTGCCCATCAAACGAGTCGAGGATGTGAAATGGAGACGACCAATTATTAGTCATTCGCTCTTCTACTGATTCAGCCATCGTAGATCTCGTAATCTTTTCTCCTTTTTTTTTATTACTCAAAAATTTCACATTTTTACACTCGTCAATTGAATTGACCAAGCGTGATTATGAAATTACTAGATGGCGAATCTCGATTTGAATATATTGTTAAGGTATAAAGCTCGTCACGAATTTTCAAAGGATGAACGGGCTCGTATTTGGTTTGAAATTAGCTTGAGACTATAATTTCGCAGAGTTTTACGTCGCTCTGACCAAATTACAAATCTTCCATTCGACTTTTTTTTTTCATTCTCCTATCATTTTAGCCAAACTCAAGCGGTCGAGCCTTCCGCAGTCTTTTTACATCGAATTAATAATAAGTGATTTACATATTACATGCCGTGGATTACAAGTTCGCAAAAGACTTATTATAAGATGTTTTGGAACTATTTTCAGATTTTTGATTTTGCTCTAACTATTGGTTGGAGCCCAATTACTACAAAAGTTTTGCCCTATACCTATTACCCATACCCATTAGTTTGCAAAATCAAATTATCCCTTACTTCATGGACACCGAGTATATATATATATATATATATATATATATATATCCTACTCCACTGAGCACGCTTTCGATCGCGCAGAAAACCGAGATAATTTTGCCACCTGTCACGGTTGATGACTTTATGACGAAGTAGAGGGGGGGGGGTTTGACGCGCGCTCGTTTCTTCCAACGCTCGACCCACTGACTAGAATTGCTATTTAGAAACTTGTAATAATCATAATAATAACAGCAACAATAATTGTATACGCTTCGCGAGTTTAGTCGTATATTTATTGTAATCACCGCGTTCAAAGGTATATGCGCGGCAATGCGCGTCTTTCACGGATTATATATGTATAGACCGAGGGATTAGCTCATCGACGTATATCTTTCACTTTCTATACGTGCCCACTACATATACACGCGTTGAGATGATAGCGATATCGTAATGGGGAATCTTGATAGATTCAATTGTACAGTAACTACGCTGCGGTACAGTAACGCGCATATAAGGATTAGTCGGTTTCTTCGACAATCTATACTTTTATACCGATTTTTGGAGAACCAGGCGAAAAATTCAGCTGTATCGATTTTGATAAAATTGCATTTATATCGATGAAGAAGGGGCAAAAATGCGCTCGTGTTGTTACAAAGCTGCGAAGCGCAAACGTCAGCGGTTGTTCCGTCGACTATTGATTCTAAAATACTTCTTTCGCTTCAATCCTCTTTGAAACGTTCGGCAATCGAAAAATCGCGATGTTTATTTCGTGCTATCAACAATAAATGATAAAAAACTATTCATTGAACAACTATTACCAAATCCTCCGCGATGAAAAAAATCTTCAAAATATTAAAAAAAAACAGCGTTAGAATTAATTTTATAGACGATCTCTTGTCAAAACACATATAGTTCCCTTCAAACCAGCTTAAACAATTTTATCTACTATATATATAACCAATCACAATCAAGCCTGTTACCCTCGAGTGTATATATATATATATATATATATATATATATATATATATCACATCCTAGAACCATTCATTTTATGCGCCATCCCCCGCCCATCGCGCCTGTGCGGGAACAACTCCGAGTGCTCCATCGGAGGATTTCCGCGCTATATACATGTATAAAAAAATACGTATGTATAAAAGAGCGCCACCGACTATCGCGTGACCCGGCGAATTCCTCTTCGCCGCGAAATAGACACGCTTACGCTGGCTGGGGAGGCGTGGAACGAACCCCCCCCCCCATTTTCCCGTGTAAAAAAACAGCGGAAAATAATAGAAAAGGAAAAAATCAACGCGCCGCCCGAGCCGCACCGTACATTACACGTCGCGTGCGCGCTTTTCCCCGCGCAAGGGTCCCGCATTACGCAACGCAGCGCGCTCTGCGCCAGGTAACCCCCTATTTCCCCCGCGCTCCCTGGCGCGCTCGTCCTTGAGAGCCCGGGCGTTTGTGGGCCGAGGCCATCGCGGAGGTGCCTCTCGCGCGCGGCCGCACGCGAGAGATCCTCGCGATTTATGTCCCCGCGAGTCGCTCGCGGTGAGATACGATCGGAGTGGATTCTCGGGAGAGCAGGGAGAGGGGGAGGGGGAGAGAGCGAGAGCGAGATAGCGTCCGTGTCTGGCGCTCTTTTCGCCGTCTTAAATTTATCCCTTTTGTACTTTGATCGGGAGCTCTGCGGCGGCAGCTGCTGCCGGCGCTACTGCCGCTGTTAATTCAGAGAGTCGGAGGGATTTTTTTGCGGTGTCCTCGATTGTGTTGGTATTTCTTCGGCTCGGCGCGATGGAAGTCGAGAGATTGCATTGAGATTGAATTGATTTGTAAAACAGATTTTTTTTACCAGTAAATGAGGGCCAGATGGATTAAACGGAATTGAAATGCTAGTCTCTTATTTAACACTTGTTTAAGCGTATTGGCTTTAGACATTATATGCGTAGCTGTATATCAGTCGTGATTTATGCATTTTCTCCAGTATTGTCAGTAATTATTTTTAAATACTGTTCTCAGTACGCTGTATAACATTGTCGATATAAGACTGAAATATTTTAACAAACTATTATTATAATTGCATGAAATAAATTACAAACGCCTATTTTATAATATGGAATTCATGATTTACCGTTACGAAGAATAAGAAGAAATAAGAAAAAAAAAAGTACGATCGATTGGAACAATCGACAAACTCATGTTTAATTTGTCTTAAAGAAAAAAACACTCAATTGGTGTCAGAAAATATTTATTTTAATTTTAAAAAAGTTGCTAGAAATCAATTAAAAATTAGGAATTAAAACCCAAACGACTTGAAACGACTAATACCGAATTATTTCATAGGGGGCACAGAGTTGTATGACCATTCTAATGTCCTCTCGGTAACTTGACATTGCGATTTCTTTTTCGATGCGCTGAATGGATTTTTACCAAATTATCAATCATTGGGATTTTCTGAGAGAAGGTCAATTTATAGCAAAAATGGTCTATTTCATTAAAAAAAAATTATTATGTAATCTCATTATTCGAATAAATAATTATATTTGAAAGTTTTATTGTCTATTATAAAATTGATATTTCAACAAAAAAAGTCAGCATGGCCTTGTGTGGTACGCACCTCGCTTAGAAACTTCTAATCTTTTTCTTCTAATTTCTGACATACCGAAGAAAATAATAAAATTTTACAATATAAAACAATTTTTCATAAAAAAAAAAAAAAATTTTTCTCCTATTTTTCTTTTAAAGGAAAAGGAACAAATTTCATTACCAATAAACAAATTATAATTCAATGACTCAAAATTTTCATTTATAAACAATTTATATATATCATATATATATATATATATCAAATATCCTGTAACCTCTTTGAAAAAGAATTTATGAAAATCTTAAAAAAATGTTATGAAAATTATGAAGCTTGTCGTCTCATTTTTTATATTGTTTGATTAAAAAATTTATCAACTCTAATTGTCATTGGAATATAAAAAATGAAACTAAAAAAATTTTTTGAACATGAAATCTGAAAACTATAGAGTAGTTCGAAATTTAGAATATCTCTTTCTCCATCCCCAAACGCTATAATTTTTTTATGATTTAAAGATTTCAAAGAATAACAAAAAAGTTAATTTTTTTACTTCTATTTTTAGCATATTTTTCATTGAATATTGGATATGAATTGACATGAGAAATTAAAGTTTTTTAAGAAATACTATCAATACGGAAGCTCTTAAATAATAAAGGAAAAAAAGCTATTTATATCGACGAAGAACTTAAACAGTTCTTAATGATATAATATATTTTGAAAATGAACAACTACGGAAAATGACCTAAAAATGAGTAAGTATATGGATAAATGAGGATTATATTTTAAATTACCATAAAAAACATAAGGATAATATTAAAAATGATTTCAGTGCACGGTTTAAAGACATAATAAAAAATCCCAGCGTGATTTAAATTTACGGAGGATAATGGCTAGTTAACATTATGTGAAAATTTAAGGACTAACTTATTAAAATGAAAATTGTATGTTTACATAGAGGTTAGATACATATTAATTTTTTTTATATTGATTTACTTCAAGTTTAAAACATTGGATTTCACAAATTCATTTAAAATAATTACATAATGAGTAAACTTTTAGTAGACGAATTTTATATAAATATAACACATACAATCAGCTGATTGTATGTGTTATTTGACGTGAATTTCTATTTGATCAGCTTGTGGTGTTCTCTCTATACGTAATTTATGTCATATGAAAACTTAACAAAAGGTACATTTTTTCTGGTTTTTGCTTAAACACATGACTATTAAAAAAATTCTGCTTAATCTGCTGCGTATATTGGAATCACATTTAGATAATTTCTTTTGAACTCGCTCTTCAATTAATATACAGATCGAGTTCTTACTACAAAAACACCGAACAGACGTGTAACTACTATACTAACTATATATATATATATATATATATATATATATATATATATACACTATATACTATACTAACTATATATATTACTATATACGCCAGATAAATAATTATATCGGAATTTCTCTCGCTGCCGTACGAGAATGCACACATTTACAGTCCCTATATACGCGCATAGGAGCGCGAGATGTATAGTTATCTACTTGTACAGATACAATAAAGCAGCCGCGTCGAATAAACCTCCCCTCCGCCCCTCCACCTCCAACACTTCCCGCCGCCCTAATAGCGCCGTAATTTTGTCAAATCCACGATTCACGAATATAAGCGTATCTAAATGGGACTGCAGCAATAAAGCTAGTCACTGCCCCCACTACCTACCGGAAATCCTACAAATCATACCAGGTATATGCGTGCGCGCGCGCGCGCGCGCGTCTGTGTGTGTGTGTGTGTGTGTGTGCGTGTGTGTAGCCAAGCACAAATATATATGTAACATGCCACGAAGAGTGTCGATAGTGATGTCTCCCTTTTGTGTGCACATATATATGTATATAAGTACCGGCAATGGCGTCTCTGCGGCATTGGTACAAGGAGGTTTATATGGTGTTGAGGGAGGGAAGGGGGGTTGGGAGGATATTGTCGAGCCAGAGTTACACGCGTAACATCTATATACATGCGGGATACGCCGACAAAGCGACAGCGAGAGGGGCGGGGGTGGGCGAGGGCTCGCGTGCGCGTGCACCAGTGGCAATTGCATTTACGCTTGCAGACTCCGTTGTCGTCCGCGTCTTTGTAGGTATGTTCGCCTTCTACAATTCTCACGAATCTAATATATATATATTAAATTAACCCAGACTCGTGGTGACTTTCCACAGATAATAGAATTGGAGTAAAGGGGTATCCGTATATATATATGGATTCGTGAGAAAATTCCTTTCGTCACGGAACACGGCGGTGACGATGTGGACGAGGTTTGATGCTCCTTGTGTTTCTATGCTAAGTCATTTGGACTATCGCGTTTTGTCGCTAACGGGGAGCGGCGCGCAGGTGTGACGAAGACCGGTTCCGATTATTAAAACTATGCACTTTAACTGTTCCTGTAGATATACAGTATATGTATCTATTTATATATATATATCCGTATTCATACATGTGAAATTTTATTGGGAGTTTTTTCATTCAAATTCATCATACGAGCGAGAAATCGCGCTTGCCGGATATTTTTGTTGTAAAAAAAATATACTACTCGATGCGCTGGCTAGGATCGAAAAGCTTTTTCTATGGCTTATAAAGTATAAACTTAAATAAAGATCCCATTATGTATGATCGTATCAATTTCATTATCGCTTTTATAAAAATATTAAAAATTGCAATTGATTTGAAAGTGTAAGAAAATTTTCGATACTTTTCATTGATATTAATACGTGTTGTATTACATTTTAATCTAATGTGCTTTTAATCTAATTTAAACTATGAAAACGTAACCTTAATAAGCCTGAACGTTATTTTTCGGAATATTTCGTATGTTTAGTCATTGTTATTTTGGCATTAAAATATTCTTTAACTATTTTTAAATAGGGGGTATAATGCTTTAAGTTTATATGTGAATCAATTTACGTCCCATTTTACCTAACATAATGTAAAGCAAGTACAATTAAAAAATATTCATATTTTTCATCTTATTGTAATGTTTCTTGAAATTTTTTGGCACTTATAAGATTATTGAAGATTCGAGGAAGCCATCTTAAATTACTTTACCGCAATCAACAGGCTAGAATGTCAGGATGTTGCACCACTCATACACTTGAATAATATTTTCTCACTCGCATGTTTCACAAGAATGCTATCAAAATCATGTATATTACGGAAAAGGCGTCATTGTGTACCGTTGAACTTAGATTTTTCATATACTCAAAATGCTTTTTATGACATCGAGGACATTGTCTAAAAATGAGGCTGAAAAATTCTGTAAATGCAAAATTGAAAAACTTACTTTCGCCCTTTATTGAGCTCAATATGAGCCATTAGTAAAATAAGAAGAAAAAAATAAGAAGACAAAAAACAAGTTTTGCGAAAGTATAATAATGTCGTTCATTAGAAAAGTGATGCAACGCGTATGGGACTGTCATTATAAATTTATCGCTCAAGTTAATACTTTAAGATGCATTAATATATTATTATAATGGCAAAAATTTTTCAAACTGCCTAATTAAGAAGGAATTTTTAATAACTTAACCGCGATTTACGCGTCTTTGGGTGTATAAACATCTCCCCTCCCCCCAAATTCAATGCCTCTATTAACGAAACGTCGTACGCTTGCTGCAAAATCTGTGCGTAGGTTTTTATTAACTAATTAATTTAGTCGAACCTTTCGCAATCTGTAAAAGGAATTTTCAAGCTGCAATTAATAGATGTGTTTTTACTGGCCGTTATTTTGGCAAGGTTATCCGTTGCTTGATTTTCGATAATTCCAAATTTTTTTTTGCCGAAGTATTTACTTTTACGCATGTTAATTGCACAGGCTTTATCTATATGTATTTTTTAACATGTTTTACTTTGCCTTTTATCGGCAGATTTAACAAACCAATTATAAATAATTGATATATTATATTTCTATACTCGAATATATAATATAATGCTATTAATAGCTATGTGAATTAATATTGAAATCTTAGCAGTGTGATCGACAAATCATACAAGACGAGACAAATCTAGAATAAACTTTGCCAGAGTAAATTTGACTTTTCTAATGAAAGCAGTGCTAAAAGTTGACTAAAAATTCAAGCTTTATTTCTAGTAATACTTTTCGACGAAATTGAAAATTTCAATTCAAATTTTAATTAACAATAACGACACTTCCATCCTGAATTCTACTTTCTTTTTCATTTATTTTCGTCCAAGGACGTCATTTTTCCAATTTTTCGTTTCGTAAAGTTGCAAATAGAGGCTGCGAGATTTGGTTGATGGATTTGCATTAAACGAGGGGACTCTGATAATCTGAAAAAATGCGGTCTGTAATTTTTTCTGCAATTGTCTACTATCTGTAAAATCAGGTAATGAAAATTATGAAACGAAAAGCAATTACCCGATAGTTGTTTTTATTATGCGTATAGTTTTTGTAATTAATTTTTTTTGTCGAGCGAGAAACGTAACTCTGGGGAGTACTTGGGTGTATTTCAATGTAAGTATTATGAAAATTATGATAATGAAAATCCATTGTATAATACAATACCTGCTGTACGTTTATATGCCACAAATTGCGATTTATATAGGGCTGAACGAATTTCAATCATTAATTATTATTTAAAAAATTAATTAAAATTTTTTTTCCGTCCGATTGAAAAATATTTTCCTTCGAACTATTGAAAAATAATGCTGAATTAAGTTCAGTTTCTCGTTACTACGAAATTGTATGTCAGTGAATTTAATGAAATTTATTATACATTTTCTTAAAGTAGATGAAAATTATTTTTCATATTTAGCAGAGAATAGTTATATCTTATAGTCGCTTAAGCTCTTGCGATTTTATATCTTTTACTAGATTATTCTAATCCTGTGTCTTACCAGATAGAACCTGTTTTGGCTTAAATAGATGTATTATCAACAAATTAGTACAGTCTAATGATTCTCGGAAGATTCTCAGTTAATATTTTACTTAAATAAATATTTTACAATTTTCGGCGTATCGTCATTGATGGATGGCTATGGTCGACATCATAACTCGTTTTATAGATGAGACATAAAATTTCATACTTGAGCTAAAGACTAATAAAAATTTTTTACTTAGTCAAATAAAGATTTTATTGCCAGTGTTTTGTGTGATAAAAAGGCGCGATTCGTTTATCAAATATTTTTGATAAAAATTTTATGTCCACTATCTTATTTGTTTATTTCGAGTCATCTAGATAATTGTCGTTTTAAAGACCTTTTACCGACTCAATTACAATTGTAACTTGTTTCTCGCCGGCGAGTATGTACGGCTTTATTATGTAGCTTATTGAGAAGAATTTAAGATGCATGAAATTGCAGTGGCAGTAGTTTACGATCACTTGCAAAGCATAGGTGTAACACACTTATAAAATTTATTTTGTCATTAGTTCACGTATTAATCACGAAGTAAGCAAGATCCACATTAATAATTAAAACACGTTCGCTCGTACACAAGCGACTCCATCTGTACTCTAATCGAACAACGTCAGCTTAAATAGAAACAATTAATTGATTATTACGACAGATTTTATTTTTCTTTTTTCGAAGCTTTATTGATCTTTCCAAAAGAGAAGTTTGAATTTATCATAGAATTTTCGCAACGTACAGCTTACTTTATTTTATTTTCTGAAAAACTCTAGAAAAATCAATTCATTTGATACATATAGCTATAATTTTATTATATATAATTTTATAATTATAAAATTAAGAATAAATTTCAGATGTGATTTCACAGACGTACAATATGAAAGTAGGACGACGATGCATGCATTATCTAATTATACTTTTCACAAAGTAAAAAGTGAAAATCATAATAAAGTCAACACGAACATTTCTGGCTTGATGTTTTACAATGACCGGCTATCTATACAAAAATTTCATACTTATAATTATATTCAATTAAAAAGTACGTATTATCTTTTATTGCGGTTAAATAATTATATTAACTATTTCTCCCCTCCTTCTCTTTTTTTTATACCTAATTTTAATATCGTAATTACGCAAACAGTACGGTTCCCCTAATTAGAAGCGGGCGGGGGATAAAAAAATCACTAGAGTGTGATAAGGACCTTTATATATAGCACCGCGGAGAGAAAGGAAAGTTCGAGAAAATGAAAAAGAAATAATAAAGGCGAGAACGAATTAATTCCTTCATTTAAAAGGAAGCAGTCCAAATGAAAGGAAATTGGCCCCTATCTTAGGTCATTTTCTTGATTGTAGTGCCTAACTCTATCTTTTGAAGTTAATTTTATACGGAGACAGTTTTAAAGTCCTAATCTTTTCCACGTTCCGCCATTTTATTTATCATTTTATTTATTTAATAGAGAAAAAAACCGTCTAGACTTATTCGAAAAAAAGAAATTTCTCCAAGAGATAATCAAATATTCAAAACGAAGCGAAATGAATCACGATGATGATAAGACCGAAAAAAACATACTGGAACGAAGAATGAAAATAAATTGTTGTTACGAAAATAGGCTTTGCATTATTTAGTTGAAAAAGCATATATAGCATAAGCGATCTGCCGGGATCTCGTTTTTTTTTTTTTTACCATATACGCATACACCACAGGTTCCCATAGTAAATTCTTATTAAGGCTTCGTCAGGATATAATCAAATCCCCCTAGTGCCGCCGCCTACAAAGAACTACTCTGATATTCAAATTCTCCCTCCTCCCCTTCCCCCACCACCTCGCAGCTCGCAATCAATTACAATTTCCGATTTGAAAAATATCGCGCCGGAGCCCTAATTATGATGAATTCCCGTCCCTTCTCCGCCGTTTATTTCTCATCATTTTCAGAACGTGACGCGCGACTGAGGGGCGATAAAAAATCGGCGTCTTAGAAAACTCGAGCGTAGTATAATACAGCTGGCGCGACATTGGGGAGCTCTGCAGAACGAGCATTATATAGCCCGGTGAAATTTACAAGCGAGCATTATGAAATAAAACAGAAAGCCATCGGCGGAAACTTGTCGTTTTTCACTCGTACCTGCGTCCCGGGGCAAGAATTCAATCTACGGCGAACGTTTGGTAATCATTGGCGACGTTTATCGAATCTGCATTTTCTCGTATAATGCATCGAATTCAATTGTATAACGAACCGCGAATTCTAACGATGGCGTTAGAAACATTTTTCTTAAAATACACAACGGCTTATCGACAAATGTAAATTAATCAGAATTCAGACATTTTCTTTTTCCTGCTTTTTATTCTGTGTTGTTCGTGATTTCTTTCATGGACATAATCCGACATTATTATATTAGCATACACAATGCGAAACCAAACGAATGTTAACCAAACTCTTGTCAGAATAGACAGAAAGGAAAATAGCCGCAATCTAAACGGACTCTATACATATTATGTACTTCCGAAGTTCGAGAAATTTCGCGGCTTTCATCATTCCCATCGAGAAGGTATCTTTATATCGATTCTCATAGTTTATCGCACCCGGAAGTATACATATATATATATATATATATATATATATATATATATATATATATATATATATATATAGACAAATGAAGAAAAAGCACACGTATTTGGCCACCCGCAATTTTCCCTGACATCGATTCGTTCTTCCTCCTCCGTCCGTCTTTTCCTTTAGTCTCCCGTCTCGCGCGAAAAGGATCGCGAAGCCTGCCCCTCTCACATATACTTTATATGTATATATACACTTTTCTTCGTTACTTGGTTCCTCTATTTATGATTTTTCCACTGCTCGCCCACCAACTTTTGGTCGGAGGTATATAGAACGTCAGTTATACTCGCGTGGGTATGTGTGTGGGTGTGCTTTACACGGTAGCATGTTTTTTCTCGGCTGCACGGTAGTTTCTATTATCCGTTCAAGAAATGTTTTCGTGGTAGCTTGAACCTTCTCGGTGGAAGCACCGATTAAGTGAAAAGTGAGAATTTAACGAAAGGTAGAAATATAGAAATTCATAGAAGCTCAATGAATTCGAGCCTATGTTAGTTTTTAAGCAGCAATGTATTAACGCAGTTAAATAGTACTGGAACAGTTTATAAATAAATACCAGGCAAGTGTTATGTCTAATTTAGTATGAAATACAATTCCAAGTTGGTCGGTTACTTTACACGATTGGGTACGAAGATTTTTTAGTCGGGCCGACGAAGAAACCATTGAAAATTACGCAAAAAAAGTTTCGTCACGAAGTTTGCAATTACATAGACATGTTGCTTTCACTTCTCTGAGACATATGGATTTGTTGAGTTCAAAAACTTCGTTGGATGTTGTACTAAGGCCAGTCAATTATGGTACGTTTAAGATCAGGCCATCTGGCGTTTTAGCGATAAGCCCAACGGGCAACTTTGGACACAACTTACGGTAGAATATTTCACTGAATTTCAATTTTGCGTTCAGCTTTAATTTTCGACACACTTATTCCATTCGGATACGTTTGATAGTTATTACCAATGAGAAGCGAAGTCGATCTGAAGTCATTCGTGGCTAATTATCCTAACATTGAAATCGACCAGCTCGTAACTCAAGCCTAGTTTTGCAAAGGTATATGGCGGAGCAAATTCGTAATATAGATTTGACTTTTTGAGTTTGAGTCCCCTGGATCGGTTGCCCTTTGAGTCGCCTGGATGGTTACCGATTACCACGGTGAACTGTATACGTCAATTATGTTAATTCGATAGACTGAACCTGCAAATAAGCGAGTGGTTTCGACGTTGCGTAACATATCCAATACAGCATAAAACGATATATGCGAATTATAAATTTCTTTGAATAAAACAAATGATTTCGATAAAATATAACGATTACATATCTTTCTAAGCAGATGCTCGAAACACATATATGAAAAGAAAAGACTGAATTCAATAACGAAAGAAATTAAAAGAAACGAAGTCTCGTTTCAAAAGGAAAAATCACAACTAGCAGATAATGTAATTATAATATTAATTTTGCTCTTTTGGGAGAGAGAGAGAGAGAGAGAGAGAGAGAGAGAGAGAGAGAGAGAGAGAGAGAATTTTCAAAGATAGTTATAATCTTATATACACTTTTTTTCAGAAAAGTAAAGCGAGTCCTCCATATTGTTATTATAGTTGAAACTTTTTACGCTGAAACAGAACGCTGCAATGTTTGCGCAAGCTAGTAAAACAAGTTTCTTTTCAAGAAGAATATTATTTTTCACCGATAATGCATTTATGTATACTTTCAATGCGAATTTTGAACGAGGCAGCGGCAAAAAAAAAACATTTTTCTTCCAATTAGCAGCAATAAATTAAAATTACACAGGATGTTTCGCTTGCAGTCAAATACATTTTTAATAACAAATGCCTCGCTTCAATACAGAGATTAATGAGTCGCGTCCAAGCGTACTGGTGAAAAAAGAACTGCCTACAGCGATACATACCTTATTGCATTAGAACTTTAGTGAATCTAGTTTGATTATTATATCGATTAAAACGTTGTTTGAATGAAAACAACAAAAAAAAAGCGTTGAGTTTCTTTTCAGCTGAAATGGCCAAAGGTAAAATGTGAAGATGAAAAAGTAACGAAACGAGGCGTATGATAAAGGAATTAGGATAATATAACGAAGGACTGGAATTAAAACAAAGTGAATGTCTTGGTTCGAAATATCTTTTATACGTTGAATATATTTAGCTAGCTCGAGTCAAGTATTGCACTGCATTGAATTGATTGCGCTGCCAGTTAAACGTTTAACCGAATTCAAAGGAAGCCTGTTTGATAATAATTTTAAGAAACAGAAGGAAGCTCTTTGATTCCCCTTCTAATCTCAAATCTCCTTATTCTCCAAAACAATAAAAATTGCAAAGGTTCTCGACTATTAAAATGAACAGAGCAAAGCCGATTTTTTTAATTTAAAGCATTATTATAAAACCACGATCGATACATTACGCTGAAAAGCGGAAAGTCCTTTAAAAAATTCTTACTCCCACGCTTCTGCAGAGCGCACGCGGCACATATATATATACTCGCTATCTACGTCGGGCTATTTAGCCGTAAATTTCATGCATTTCATACATATTGTTATGTAACGAATAATCTGGTCGGTGGAGCAACGCTAGATAGGTCAAGAAACTTGAAGGAAAAAAATCAGATGGGGAATAATATACCCTTTATTCCCCACCGCGCGATCAAGCGAGTGAGAAAAACAGACGCTATAATTTGTACCGGCGAAATTTTTATCCTGAGCTTAACAGGCGAAACGGCGATGGTCTGAGAAAGGGAGAAAGTGAGAGTAAGATGGCGCGGGTGTGGGGAGGGGGTCTGTAAGAGGAATTAAAGCACGACATTTAACTTAGTTAACTCTCGCCGCAACGTAAGAGTCGTCATAGTACACACACACACACACACACACACACACACACACACACACACACACACGCACGCACACACACACACACACACACATATATATATATATATATATATACATTTTGTCCATATTTCTGCTTAATCGCCACAACAGTCTTTGCTCGCACGAAGGTCTTTTAGGAGTTCCGTGGAGTGCATTACTCTCTTAAGTTAATTCAAATTTAGCTGGGGAAAATTGGCGAGAAACAAGTCTTCGATCGAATGAAATATAGCGCTACAAAGTAACGTAAAGCCAGTCGCACATTTACGTACAATGAAGGCAGTTACTTTATTTGTTGGAACTTCCATCGTCTTAATAGAAATTTTTATTGCCTCATTCACATACGCTTACCTGAATGAAAAAGGGGACGAAGAAAATGTTTTCTCCTATCAAATCTGTAAAAGATTTTTGTCTGAGAAAAGAAAACAGTTTCAGGTTTTATCTTACAAAGCTAACAAATGGGATATGACAACACAATTCTGACGATTATGTGGATAGTATAAAATGTTGCTTAATCATGTTGTTTGATCTGACCGAAGCATATAAATGCAATAATGAGCAACTTTTTGAAATCATTCATTTGTAATGATGGCTTTTGAATGCAATAAGTAAGAGGTGAATTGTAATTTATTGCGCATTTAAATTCTATATCTGAGCCAATTCAGAAAACTTTTGGGTGATAGAAAAATTAATTTTTTTTTACAGTAATTTCTTGACTGAATTTGTTTTACTGAAGTAATAACTTTAAGTAATAGGAAAACAGTAGGGCTCTTCATTTTTTTTATTTTTCAAAGCACATTAGTAGTGAAAATTTGAAAAACTTAACGGGGTTCTTTCGGGTATTGTGAAAACTAACTTAAGAAATCTTAGAATTTTTTTAAATGCAAAGGCTATTTTAGATATTTGAAATAGTATTAATCTTTGTATCTTTTTGAAAAAAATTCAGTTTTTCGTACTTTCATAATGGATGCACGACTTTGAAATTTCTAGATTTTATTTTATAGAGGTTTTTAATACCGAGAAAACTTATATTAAATTTTTTTAAGCGAATTATTTTTTATTTGAGGGTAACAAAAGGAAAAAATTAACTAGTTTTTTTGTTTTAATTGATGAAAATTTGATACATCTTACACATTTAATCGTAAGAAGAACAGTTTGATCATAAGAATTTCGTAAAAGAAAATTTTTACAACTTCACGTAATCTTACATCTTATAAGCTGGAGTAAATCAAATAGCAGTTTCCTAAAAGTTACAGGTTTTCTGGATAGAATCATATACGCATAAATTCCAATTTGTAATTGTCGGGTATTTTTATTTGATATTTTCATTACCTTTGATATAACGATGCTGATAACTAGAATCTAGACCCTTTCAAATTCCGTTGCATTTGTTTCAATATCTTTGTTTTTTTTAAGATTTTCAAGTATAAATTCATTCATACATATGAAAACTTTATGATATAGCAGCAAAGGAAAGCGATAAACCTACATGCATGATAAGCATCACGTATAGAGCAAAGATTTCAATGCATTGAGAACGAATTTCGGTTTCAAAATTCATCTGACACATTAGAATTTTGAGATATCTTGTTCTATAATTGAAAAAAAACGTGTTTTGGAACTATCATTTGGGGTTATGTCGCATAGCAAATACATATTATTACCAAAAGATAGAAAGAAATTATGTAACAGGTGCATTTTCCAACACTGTTGAGTTTTGATTAAATGTTTCTGCATTTTGTAATAATTTATCTTATTTTAAAATTGCCCATTTTTATAAATTTACTTTAAGTATGTTCTTTAAGAAAATATTTATTGTCGATGCTATATAAAATTTCAACTGTACTTTCAGATACAAAAACGTCTTTTTAATTCTTTTTTATTAGGATATCTCGGAAATCTCACGCAGTAGACCAATTTTTAGACCGAATTCATGCTCGGCGCATTTAAGATCCTTCGAAAAAATGTGGTCTGGGAGTAATTTTTATCTCCAGGTATCATAACCATTTGTATGTAAAATGTACGGACGAAAAAATTCATATTACTTTTCTGTTTAATTGACTCTTCTGTAAAATATGTGACTATACGCTCAATCGATAACCATCGTTTTCTCTCTTTGCGGTCTTTTATTATTGTAACACTCGGTCATATTAATTTAGGGTTTGGGCGCGCTTCACTAGCTTCTACAGTACACATGTTTTCCCTAGATTTATATATATATATATATATATATATCACCGCGAAAGCTCGCTCATCGTTATTAATCAGTATACATTCGAGGGAATCACGTGCTCCACGGAACAAAGTTAATATTATATCTAAAATCCATCCAGGCCAAACGAGCCCCTCCTCCCCCCTGCAGTTCCCTCACTCACTCTCTCTCTCTCTCTCTCTCTCTCTCTTGGCAAACATGGAAATCACGCGGAACCCAATTCAACTTTGCCTCCCCTCGCACTCCAATCCATATATAATTATATCCGTCTATATCTGCTGCGCGTTAAAACTCATATATAACCAAGATCGTTTCTTCTCTTTCGCCCGCGACGGTTCGCTGCCAGCCTCGGATGCGAAGGCGAAATAATCGAGGAAAATCCAGCAGCTGGACATTCCACCCAAAAAAGGGAGAGAACGGACCGGACGGGACCGGACCGATGGACCGACGAACGAACAAAAATCATAATGATGAAAAAAATAAAAAAAGAACGGAAGAGAAAAAGAAGCAACGAAAAGAGGAGCATCCGCGCGGAGGAAAGGGGAGAAAGAAAAGATGCGCCAATGGATGAGGAGGGGTAGAGCGACGAGCAAAGACGAGTTCCGAGATAAGGAATATCATTGTTAGCCTCGCCGACGAGCTGAGGAAACCATCCCTTCTCCAGCTCACCCCCACACCATGTGTGCCTGCTGTGTCTAACGGACTTTGGAATAGAGTTCAATTTTATCACCAGTAATAGAGCCTTGGAATTCGATATATATATATATATATATATATATATATATATATGTGTGTGTGTGTGTGTGTGTGTGTGACTAGAAAAGCGACGCGGTGCCGCAGATTCACCGATGCGCTCGCCAAAATCCCGTCCAATTATATATCTACCGTTTTTCTCCGAGTTACTGTCGCGCACGAAACCGTTGTCATCGCTTTATGTATTCACACATGCTTAGCTATATATATATATATATATATATATATATATATATATATATATATATGTATATGTATGTATGCATGTACGTATGTATGTATGTACATATGAATGGACGCGTATACGAATGCACGTGCGTATATGAAATGCGAGCTTTATGCTGTAGCTAACTTCATTCGCTCGGATGTGCGTTATTATATTATGGGCCGAAGCGGGGCGCCGGCATCGGCCAATGAGGGAGCACGCTGGATCGCTCGCCTTTCTCGCCGCCGCGCTCGCTTCGAGAGTTCGCAGAGAGCGGCGGGCGCGGCGGACTGATAACTGATAAGGCGAGCGAGAGAGCTATTCTAGATATCTGCAAGCTTTAAAGGACGTGGAGTAGTTTTATATATATATATATATATATATATATATATATATATATATGCATTGAATTGTACGGGAAGGCTGAAAGGATGGGGCGGGATGGGGGAATACAGTTTCTGAAACACGGGCGCGCGCGCGCGCGGAGTTAACGCTAAAGTTATAACTTTCATCGAATATATATATATATATATATATATATATATATATATATACATCGCGAGCTATAATCAGCAAGACTCTTTTCAATTGGCATGGGTGTTTTTTTCTTTTTCTCTGTTAGATTTTCATTGCTACGTATATTATGGAGGCTTGCTTTAATACGGCATATCATTAAAGTTTTGCTTATAAGAACTTTCCGCCCGTCCATAGGAGATTCTTCGTTATCTTTTCTCTTTGCAAATTGGATACGGCTCGATCCCGATGCTTAAGATCGCGCGGATGGACTCGGAGAGGGAGGCGGGGGCATTGCATTATTGCAATATAGTTTGTTTTTCAGCGTAGAAGTAAAACTGAGCGTTCGAGGATTTTCCAATTTATCATAATTAAAGATGATATATAATACAATGATATATAAAATCTTGCACGAGCATCCAAAGTTTATTATAAATATCTGATGACAAGCTTTATTTTTTCATACTTCGCGGTTTGTTGTATTTAATTTTCATGAATCTCATAATGAATTTAAATAATTTATTACACATAAACGTGATTTCCAGAGATATGATTTTTAATTGCACTACAGAAGTGAGAAAAAGGAAATATATAATTTCCATTCTTGTCAATAATCAGCTTAGTGGATATTTAATTAAAATGTTCAAGTTGAAAATAAAAGTATGTGAATAAGTTTTTCTTTTTTTTAATAATTCAGACGGGCTGTAGTAATTCGGAAATATTCAGAAAATTTGAGGATATTTTGTGTACCAATATTTTCAACGTATGTTAAATTCATTCGTTTTGAATCAGATTTGTTTCACTTTAATTTTTACTTAAAAGATAAGTATAAAAAGTCCAAGAAAGTGTACGGTATAATCACAGAGCTATTATTATTATTATTATTATAATTTTACTTGTGATTTCCGTTCTTAACAAATGAAATTTGTATTCTTCATAGTCACGGTATTATAGAACGACGCTAATGTCAAAATAAATTTGGCAAAATTAAAGTTGCGCAGTGTATATTTAGAAATTGTATAACTTTATTAACGTTTTGCAAAGATTATAGAACGCGCGTATTGAACAACAATTTAATCACCCAATTAGACGAACCATAAATCATATACGCGCAGAGTTCTATCTAAATGAAATAAATATAAATCGGAGTTCGGCGATACCTCGAACAAAAATTTCCCTGCTCTCCGAGACTTGAAAAATATTTCGAGCTTTGCGTAATATTCCAAACGTTTCTTTGTTAAAACTCTGACAGCCACGCCCCCCCCCCGCCGCCTGGAACGCGACTTTAAGCCCCGGTGCGGCAACTTTGTTAAATGCAAATACGCATTAACATAAATTTTACGTACTCTTCGCAGCGCAATGTATTTCGTTCCGAAATTTCGTGAAAAATTTCTCCGCGCTAAAATACCGAAGGCATTATACATTATTGCATCGGCACAGTACAAGTTATAAGCGAGAATCTGGCGCTATCTCTTACGCGCCCAACGACCGCGACGCGCGCGTAAATATCAAGCAAGAGTTATTGAGCCATATAGCAATCTCTTGATGTATGGAGCTTAACTATCTGCAATTAGTCAACGCTAGTAAATGTAAATTACACGCGGATATAATTTCGCTAGACCTTTAATTGCCAAGCAAATATTACATGTATAAGTATCGTCGTTTCATTTATTAAGTTCCCTTATCAATCGTTACACAATATTTTTTATGTTTTATGAAAACAATTCAGTTAATGATGTTTTATGCAAAAATTTTTCTTACAACCGACTCATTCCAGATAATAACCTGGAGATTTATTTTTGAAGTCGTCATTATACTTAAAGTTATACATATACATATATATATATATATACATACATGTGTGTGTGTGTGTGTGTGTGTATGTGTGTGTATGTGTGTGTGCCATTGACATAAAAAAACTTGACTTATGTTTGTACAGTATATACTGTGGTTATAAAAATATTTGATCATTAATCCATAATTATGAGTAAATCGTGTAGAAAAACAGATTGGATTATTGGACGAGTAGAAGCAGAGGGAATCGGGTCAGACATCAATATTGATTTCCAATTTGCGGGCATTTTTAAATTTTCTTTTTAATTAAAATGCCATCGGATTCGTTATTTTAGAAATTGAACCAGGCTTCAGTTAAGTTTTACTTGCTTATTTTAGGATTTTAGAAACTTTACAATACATTTTTGTTATTTCTCTTTGGGCAAGAGTTTTTAAAGCTGTTGTTTTTAACTTTTTTGCTCTGAGCAAAATATGTTTAAGATATTGTGAAATTTTATATATGTGAATATTAAATCTTAGCTAAATTATGATTCAGTCACTATCTTTTTTTCCTATTTATTTGCACGGGGGCACAGCATGTGTATCTTTTTCCATCAACGTTTGTATAAGAATGATGAAGAAATTATTCCCCTGTAAAACGGATAAACCAAACTATATGCTCTGATAGTGTTAGAAAATAAAACTACGGTAGGACTTTTTGTAATATACGACGGCCGCCCTAGCGACAGAAACTATCTCAATGGTATACCACAATCTCTGGGTGCTCCACAGCAGAAGATAGTATGTATTATATATATATATATATATATATATATATATATATATATATATTCCGAGCGAAATAGGAGAATCCCTGCGCGGGAGGGACCGAACACCTGGTAAATAACGCGAAAAGTCGGCTCTCTCCGGCAAAACGGGCGCAGACATCTCCCCCTCTACCCCCCGACACTCAAAGAGAGATACACACGACCGCCCCCCCCCTTGCCACCACTTTTCCTGATCCAGCCTTAGCCCTCCCCCCATCCACCCTCTACCACGGATCCTACCGCAAAAGCCAAAAGAAGAGCAGGGAAAGAGGCGCACGAGCGGGCGGAGGACTGGGCGGCGCGGAGCGAGGGGCTGGATAAAAAACGGCCGCGGGAAGGAAGTGGAATGGCCGTACGTAACGTGCGCGGATCAGCGTGATACGCCGAGGGTTGTGAGAGACAGAGAGAGAGAGAGAGAGAGAGAGAGAGAGAGAGAGAGAGAACCAGAAGGAAGCGACCGCGACCGTCACACCGCGTATATATATATATATATATATATATATATATATATATATATCTTTTGCAAAAAAGCAAGTATAGAGGGTATGGTGGACGGGCGGTGAAGGAGCAGAAAGAGAGAAGTAGGGGGGAGGAGGGATGTAACCGAGTCGCGCTGAGCCAGATGGATCGACGATCGTTTGTCGTTCTTAGAGCCGCGGCGGTGGCCGGGGCGCGCCGTTGATATTCACCGACTGATGCCGGAAAAATGGCCCGATTAGTTTCGGCTTCCCGCAGCACCCGCGGCACTTCTCGGATCCCGTAGCCTGCTCGCGCGCGCGCGCACACACACACACACAGAGAAAAATGAACGACAGACACATGCAAACACACCCTCTGCAAATCAGATGCGCGCACTCGCCGAGGCGATCGCGCGGTCACAATTTCGTATAGCCGAACGAACGTACATGTGTGCAGGACAGGTGAGACTATTTAAATGCCCGCGCCCCACTGTTCTATCCACCCCCTCCCCCATTTTACCGGCGTGGTAGCAATTACACGCAGTAGTAGTAGAAAGTACATGAGCTATAAGTGCGAGACTCAAAATTTGATTCCCGTATCGGCAAGTGCAAGTTTCACCAATAAATATTTCTTATCGAACACGTACATCTGGATCTTTTGCGGCAATCTGGAACTTTTTTTCTGATAATCAGAATTCCGTATCGCCGTATGCTCCTAATTAAAATTAAAATTAAAATTTAACAGGGTAACGAAAACGTCTCCTTTTCTCCTCTGATAAATGGAATTACAAAAAATTTAAAAATCTAACTTTTTCTAATTTTCTAAATTTTCTTAATTTTGCTTAGGAGTTAATGTTTTAAAATAAATTGCTCCGAAAGCTTCCTAACGATATTTCGGACGTATATCGGTTGGAAAATTGGCTCGAAGCAGCTAAAAGAGTGAGTAATAAGTGAGCATATACATATATATATATATATATATATATATATATATATATATATATATATATGTATATGCAAGTAACTTCATTAGCAAGCATAATTTATTCCCATTAACTAGAATTCTATCTATCAGATGGAAGGGTATATAATTAAAACCAATTATCACCCACATTTTTTGCGCCGTTTCAACAGTAGTGAGCTACGAATGATTCGATTCTCATCCCTGGAGAACGGGTGCGCGCATTATGTCGAAGCAACAAAATTATATTGGATATTTATTCGCTGTTCAATTGTCTTTAGAATAATGTTAGAAATGAGGGAAAAAAAATGAATGACAAATCCAATC
>JACCIC010000003.1:7280000-7307500 GCA_018907035.1 Sycobia sp. Sy_11
TATTCCTAAAAATTAACAGACGTTTGTAGCTTTCTGTTGTAAGACTTTTTGTTTATGTTTTCTATGCGTTTCTAAGATAAACGTCTACAAAAAATTTTATCTTTTATAAATTTGGTTTTTGATATATTTGGTGATAGTTTATTAAAAGCTAGTGATTTATTTGCTGTATTTAAATCACCGTTCATACTGTCCTATGCCTGAAAATTAAAAAGAAAAATATGGAATCACAGTTGGATATATCTTATATTTTTCGTAATCAGAAATATGTGAATATTGTTATCCAATAAGAGATATAATACATTCCAATCAAATGTTCTTTTTGAATCCAGTAGATAAAAATACATGAAAATTGCATTCAATAAAGTCCTTTTGTATATTAATTGTATACCGTACTTATTTCGATTGTTGTAAAACTAAATTAATAAATATTTTTATCAATATTATGCTTTTGACTCTAAAAGACTTCAGAGGTTTTCAGGAATCATTGGTTTTGTCACATAAAAGGACGAAAATTGTTATTTGTATATTTTCATGAAAATTTCTACCCAACAGCTTATCGTCTGCAATTTCGATAGCATAAAACGTCCCTTCAGTAGCCTTCAGTAGGAAATCTAGTATTCTACTTTGGTGATAACTATGTTATTTTTAATCAAATCTATAAAAGATCATCTTATACCAAATTATTTACTACTTATTCTATTCCGAAAAAAATCTAGCTCGCGAACTCACCGGTATGCAATTTTTCAATAACCCCAAAAAATTGCCGAGGCTCTTTGTTTTCTTTCGTCTCGCCGCTCATTCGGTTATTAATTCAACCGAACGCACAAAATGAAAGAGTCCGTACGACTTAATGCCGTTGGGCCGGCGAGTCCCGTTCGATATTCGAGAAATAACAAAGCTCTGCCATTGAATCTCAACCATCAACGCCACGAATCCATCAGCCACAAAAGAGAGAAAAGCAATGTATGTGTGTATGTATTATGTGTATATATATATATATATATATATATATTTCCCTGGAGAGCGGCTAAAAATCAGGCCGGATTTTTCACGTGTAGCGTGCGGTAACACGAAATGTGTCGAATGAAATTCGCGTTGTCGCCACCCGTCCTCTCTGCCGTGAGTGAACGGATTGGCCTTATTCCAACGTTAAGGTATATATACATGGATATATATATATATATATATATATATATATATATATATATCTATATATATATTTTTTTCCCCTTTCTTCTGCTTATTGCTTACATATTAAGTAAATGCAGATTAAGAGAGAGAGAGAGAGAGAGAGAGAGAGAGAGAGAGAGAGAGTGATAAGAGAGGGTCAGTGTTATAAAGCGCGCATTAAAAACTCATTTGAAATAAACGAGTTAGGGCGTGTTTAGGGAGTAAAGGCGCAAGGTAATGAGAACATGTGTAGCGTATAGGCAGATGAAGAAGAACATTCTATATAGTAGCGTCTTTTCGCATTTAAAACTTTGAATTTCAAATAATAACAAATTTTATTAGATATATCGTCATTGTTTATATCACGTATACCTTTCTACTCATTAGAAGTGATTTATTTAAAATATAATCTGACCTTTTGTTTTAGCATTTAAATTATTCGATCAATATCAGATATGTCTTCTTTATTGTTTAGCTTATGTTTATTAAAAATTCTGCATTTAATTCACTGATAATGCTACGATTTTAGTATACAAAGATTTTTTTGTTGAAATTGTAAAAAATTTCGATATGAACGTTAAATCACCTCCATACAAATATCTTCTACTTTATTATTACTTTCGATTTTTCCAATAAAGACAATACAAAATGTTTTTCATAAACCACGTCGGAAACTTACATGGAATACGTGCGGCTAGAGGCATTTATAAAAAGTCGAAACAGTGCCGTTTGAAATATACAGAGTCGTAGAATCGAGAAGATAATTCGAAATTTGCCCGAGCCCGTCTGCGTCGTGCCATCCCCACAGATACAGCGTCAAATTCGCATCGAACGTTCCGTTATTTCAATTCCAGCTGAACTGTCTGTGCTTGAAAACGAAGGCTGTATACTGACGATAATTTCAGCACTACTCGCGAGCATTTAGTGCGTGTGTATTTGATTCCGGGGGAAATTTTTATATATTTGTAACAGTCATATTTTTTTTCAGATAAAAAATGAAAATAATTCGATGACCATGTTGACGGACTTCCTGATGAGAGGACATAAAAATGCAACTTTAAAGGAAAAGATTTACTTCTGGGGCCGTTCTAGGAATTAGAAATTCCTAGGAAATAAGAAATAAAATATTTATAAAAAAAATATGTACAGTAGTCTTGGCTTCAGAGAAATTTATTTAAATTTTTTAATTATTTATTTTTTTATTCTTTGCAAAAGTTGTCCGTGCATTGTGTACCGTTCTCTGTTAAAATTTGAATTTCCGAATGCACGTAAGGCAAGAAGAAAACACAATGAACGTGAAAATCACAAATAATGTATGTAAGGTAAAGAAAATGATATTTAAATTATTATAAGGCTGGTTATCTGCCTAACTTCCATGAGCAAATGATTTTCATGTACATTTTCAAATTTTTAAATAAATTTCTCTTGCCACAGAACGTCTCTAATTGATAACTATAGTAGCTCAAAAAAGGGGAAAAAGAACAACATTGGCACATTACACAAGAAGGGACGCGAGTTAAATATTTCGGAACCGCGAACATTACCTGCCGAGCCAAAGGCTAGTTAATTCAACGGAATAAAAATAATACGTGCAATTTTTATTTTTGTTTTTCGACTGGACAGCCACAATCCTGGATATCATTTAATTGGCCGAATTTTTCTTTTCTTTTTGAGCGTTGTCAAAAAAATACTATATACCGCCAATTGGATTATCTATTTTATTGTAAAAAAATAGGGAAGCTCTTTCGATTGCTCATAAAAAATTATATAGAAAAAGCTGAGCATTGCACTTTTCGTCGTTTAAATTTTTTTTTTTTTTTTGAAGCATTAACAAACAGGTCAAAACATCAAAAAACCTCCTTCATACGAACACAATTTTTTCCTATATATGTGTAAAAACTGATACAATAATTTTAAAATTTGGGAGGAATTTTATTTTATCCCCTGAAAAGAAGATATTTCGTTTAAATATAAGATTTGTAGTTTCAATGAAAGAAAAAGAAAATAGATTAAACGTAATAAGAAATGTATTCGATTCTCTTATTTGAAGCAATCATTTATCAAAGCTCGAAGATCGCTACGTGCAAAACAAAAATGAAAAAAATAAAAAGCACGAAAGAAAGAAAGAAACTGCGCGTATCTGAAATATTTTCTAGAAAGCCGCGGAAAAAAGGAATTTGATTCTCAGCACACAGTGCCCGGCATTGTGAATCGGCCGATTCGCCAAACGCGATCCGAGGAGCGATAAATTAATTTCGCGCAGTCACCGCATCAAGGCAGCAGCAGCGGGCGCATCAGTATTCGTCGACAAAGGCGCACATTCATCATTTAGGAAGCTCGGCGGGCGCGAGCGAGCGAGCGAGCGATTGCGCATCAAGCGCGCGCGCCTATATTCATTCCGTCGCGCGAGCAACTGTGTCGAGAGTGAAAGAGAGGGTGGGGGGAGGGGGGGGAGAGAGAGAATACATATACGTACGTATATATACCTTCCGCCAAGATAACAACCGCATCCTCTGTGCGATAAGAGCTACAGAGAGTTTTTTTTTCTTTTTATTTCAATCGCTCGACTCTTTTGTGTACGCTTTGCACCGGTCCATGATGCTGACGCCCGTGGGTCTTCGATCGTCCGGCACTGACGATACGCCCTCGAATCATTCGGTTCTTTCGTCGATTCTTCGTTTGCATATTAGAGACAGGGCCGAGGGTACTTTTCCGGGGGCCCTGGCTCAGAGCGTGAACGAGAGAGATAGTGGGTACCCTACACGTCGACGTTCTAGTTATTCAACAACAACTTCGTCTGTATTGTCGTCGCTCTGCCGAGAGCTAACGAGAATAGGGCGATCGTGAAGGCGTCACAAAGCTGCTTGGCATTTTCAAAAATTGTTTTCGTCACAACTTTTTTTAAGGTGCAGAATTTGAAAATTACAACCAACCTATATTTAATTACATTTCGGTAAAAATGATCAGATGTTAAAAATTAAAAGTATTTTATTTTTTTAATTTTGATTTATTTCGAATTTCGACTAGCAAAACAAACAAAAATGTCTTGTTATTTTGCTCTATCGCTAAAAATTCATGAAAATCAATTACATACTTTTGCCTCATTTTTCTATAGAAAAAGACCTCGTCTATAATACTTGCAAACTCAATACTCGAGCAAGTACTTTTCATATCAGGGACGCGAAATTATCGCCCAAGATACAAACATTATTTCTTTTGATGCAATGTAGGCGTTAAAGACGTTTTTTGCGTTCTATTTTGCGGACATAAAATGCTCATTTTTACTGCCTCTGCGTCCTCTGTTCGCACCTAAACCGTTCTATAAACTACATTTGTAATTACCAGCAACGCGATAATATATCGACGATGACAGGAAGAAATAATGAAAAAAATAATACGTAAATCAATTTAGATTTTAAAACAAACGTCAAATACTTTCAATAGTCTAACATTGTTTATATTTTAGCACGCGATTATATAGGTTATTCTGTAAAACTAATACAACGCAAATGTCAAAAGAACTTTAGAATGATAAATATATGATAAAATACAATATAAATTCATGAAATGCAAAATAATATTGTGAATGCAAAATTGTTTAAAATTTCCCGCCTTGGATAGTATAAATAACTATATTATTTTGATCGTATTGCTTACAAAGGCGTTGTAGAAATTTGTATAAATGGGAGCGAAAAATGCGAATATTCTGCTTGCAAAACAGAGGGAAACAGAGGAAGATTTTGCGCCCACTGCATCGAGAATTTCGTTGCCTACGTTCATGATATTGTATTCGTTGAAATTTTCCATGACTCATGATACTTCGTCTATTCATTTGTGGTTATCTTTTACGAGCGATAAGCCGGACGACGGATTTATGAAAAAAGCAGCACTTTTTTAGTCGAATCGTCAAAAATATACTCTCAACTGTGTGTTTACAATTGCAAAAATAAAAATTAAGTATAACCACTCTCACCTTTTCATAAGCTTTCTTAATTCTTATTGAGCAAGTTTTTTGGACAGTAAATGTTATTATTTGTAAGCTGGGAACCAAAAATCCAGTAATTACCAGTCGAATAACTAGACTCTGTTTTTTTAAATGTATGTAGAATGTATGCATATTATATTTGCCATATATTGTTCTTTGATTTTTTTAACTGGTGATGTGCTAAGAATAACAACGAGTATGGCCTATTCGAGGACTGCCATCAATTGTAGGGACCCAGGTGCCCATCTACTATTACGACGTATTAATTCCATATGTACAGCGTCGAACGATGGCACGGCTCTGCATCGCTCTATGTCGAGAAAAGGCAGCTCCTTTATAAGCCGTTCCCTTATCGCGCGTGACCTCGAATTTCTCAGCTGCGCGCGCGCGCGCGCGCGTGTGGCGGTTGACAATTGCGGGCCTAAACAACTCGAGAAACCGGGACGGGCTGACAATGAGAGCCGATAAACCGGGGAGAAATCGCTGCACGCGGAAACCGCGAGCGTTCTCGGACGTACTCTTCACCTGACGATGCTCTCCCTCTCCACCATGATGGACGCAACGTCAGTACAGACCATTTTCAAGGACTATAATACACGACTCAGCAAGGTGTACGATAGGTAGTGTTGTGTATATATATATATATATATATATATATATATATATATATATACGAAGGTACAGCCGCACAACGTCGACGACGTGACGACGACGAGTACGGGGACGCTGCTGTGTCCATTGTCTCCGAGCGGAGATGCTCGTGCCCGACGTGTCAAGCAAGGCTCGGATGGTACATACATATATATGTGTATATATATATATATATATATATATATATATATATATATATACATACATATACATACATATACACACACATTCACACACACGCACACATGCATGGATGTATATATATTCTAGAGTGAAGCAACGTACGGTAGCGCACGGGAGATCTTAGCTTTAATGCCCGTACGTATGCGTAGGGGCTGACACGACGTCGTTTCTCGACTTTCTGTCTCACTTCCTCCCCCTATCTATCTTAGACTCTATGCTCCCCTGTAAACACTCGCGCGTAAATTCGGTCTGAGTACCGCAGCAGCAGGTCCCTCATTTCCTCCCCTCCCACCCCTGCCCGTGCGCCTTCCTTTGCTTTCCACCTTGCGCTGCAGCCTCACGGCCCTCGGGTCGGCACGGAGAGTGTCGCTCTTGCACTTGACGTCGTTGTCGCGACGACGTCGCGTTGCGCGACGTTTTCCACTGCCAGCGGCTCTCAATTTCCCGCGCTCGTTTGGCCCCGTAACACGTGGCTGTTCAATGCATACTTATTTCGGTACGAACGGAGGGAATTCTATTAGAGCAAATGAAATATAAAAGTAATTAGATATACAAATGCGTAAAAATTAATGAATAGTTAACATAATAAATCAGTAAGTATTTATTAAGCGTGTGTCCAAATATTCAAATTCAATTTCTTCTGTTAATATCATAACAAATGCATTAAACGTTAACGCCCTCAAATTTCAGGCTGTTTGATCCATTCATTTCATTAAATTTCTACCGTCTTATAGGTACTTCCTATTATAGCTTCAGATCATGTGGATTGAAATGAATTTTAAATTCCTCAACTTCTAGGTAATAATGCCTATTTATTCTCGAAACGATAAGTTTTATCTATAATATCAATAAGATCAGATAAGTTTTTTGGTATTTTGTAATTTAAAAGTGGCGTCTCCCCTTAATTTCAAAATTATCCCTTATTATATGAAATGTGCATCGATTCCCTCTATTCGCACCATTGTTATTTCGTGATTTTCAATAAAAAGACCCCTATGGGTAAATTTAGCAGTGAAATCCAGTAGTTACGTATCGTAAAATTGCTTGTACTATTAAAAAGATCATTTTATTTATTGATATATTCAAAATACAGTTGATATACTGTAAACTTTTGGCTTCACATGTCTATGACCACGCAATGGTGAAGATTAATCGTCTCTTTAGAACTCAGGAACTTATAAACTATTCTTTTCATCGAGGATTGAGTTGTAAGCCTTATTTCATAGAAGCTTTCATAATAGTACGATTCTGTTACAACAATATTTACGATATCATGTTTTGTCAAGTGTGAACTTTTATGGAAGAATGATTAACAAATAATTTTTTTAAACTTTTTCGAAGATTTGTGGTTTTTTACCTGCACGAAGATGTATTATTACATTAATAGTTAGTTTGATAACGACCAAAGAAGGACTTTCTTTTTTTATCAAGAAATTCTCTGACGTAAAGACGAAAAAGTATTGTTAGATTTTTTTGTGTGGGTATAGATTCATGTTACATGCCATCTCCTCTTGGTTTTAATTGGTATTCTCGTTCAATATATTGGAAAACAAAAAATCGATACACATTTATCAGCCCTTATTACAGTGTAGCATTTTCCATATCAAATTCTCAAACAATCATTTTCCATGCGTGCGGGAATCCATAAATTTGAGAGCATGCTGTTAATTTTTTTATTTCTTATTATCTGTTCTTAATATTACAAGCAACTATTACCTATTAACATTGCCACACCTCCTCTGACTCAAAGCGCCCCATGTTTTGACTATTACACGAAATTCAACTCTCGTTCCCCCCACGACAGTTAGCGCCTTTCCGCGGAAATATGAACGTTTAGGTGCGGGGCGCGTACCGAGAATATAAAACCGATAAAAAAAATAAAGAGCGATAAAATTGGCGCGAGGCGAGGAGTGAAAAAATCCGATGTAAGAATGCGTCGTTTGGAAGAAGTAATACATTTTTTTGGTTTTTTGTTGTTGTTGTTGTTGTTTTTTTTTCTGAAAGGGAGGAGAAAAGAGAGGAAGCGGAGATGGAAAGAGAGGGAGGAACGGCTGCGGCGGCGAAGCGCATACCGAACGCGAATGGGCCAGAAATACGAGCCGTCGAAATGACAGAAAGAGCGACGGGGTATAAGTTGGAAATAAACAGGGCAAGATAGAGCGACGGGGCGTAAAGCGAACGGGTGCAGATGGGAATATATATATATATATATATATATGGAGAAGAAGCAAAAAGAGATCTGACGCGCAGGGTGGACGGGGCGACGGTGGCGGCGGAAGGCGCGAAGGGGTGGGGCGGAGAGCCGAGGAAAACTGGCATGTGGAGGAGATCCGCGGGCTGCTCCGGGCGGGGAGCGCCGGCGAAACAACGTGCCGGGACTACCGAATTGACCGTGAGACGTATAATAAAGGATCTCGGCGCGGATGGTTCGCGCCGCGCGCGAGGGGCCTACTGCTATACACTCTGTATATCGACTTACGATAGCTATATATATATATATATATATATATATATATATATATATATATATATATATATATGGTAGCAGTGTACACTTGCAGCCAGTGTGCTATTTGCCGAGAGGAGGGGACGGAGGTAGCTTGGGGAGGCGGAAAAAAAATTCCATGATTCAGCGGCGGCTTCATCAATCCGCGCACGGCTAGGGGGAGGGGAAATAGGGCCCCCCGCAGCCCGATGCACACACCGACGCTGTATCTCTCTCCGTTGTCCCTTCTTTTTTTTTATCGCTTCTCTCGCCCACTCGCGTGGTCGTCTCTTTTTTCGCTGTGTGGATAGCGCGCGCTCCGGCTTCCCGTTGCAGTCACGACCACCGAATTTACAATATATATATATATATATATATATATATATATATATATATATATATATATATATAATGTTTGGTTCGATAAAAATGGCCCTCGGTGACCAAGGCGAGGAGGGACAAAAAATGCGACGTTAATCAGGTCGTTATTAACGGGATAAGAGGATCGTGCGGGGCTATTCTTCTTTTTTACCCCTTCCATTCAGCGTGGCGACATCGCTGGTTTTCAACGCTTTTCTACGAGCACTAGCCTTCCCACCCCAAACATTTTTTATTCTTCTCTTTTCACTCTGTCTCTCTCTCTCTCTCTCTCTCTCTCTCTCTCTCTCTTTCGCCCGAATCGCGAAGTTCTCGCCGCCATTCATCCGAGATGTCGAGGCGCAATAAATTTTTACCTCGATGTGAAAGAACAGGACGCGCTGCGCGCGTGCGAGAGAAGAGGATCGCGCTTTATTTACCCCGGACACGGTGCGCGTATCCTGACCGCGTGGGATATATGACGGGAATAATAACAATAATAATAATAATGACGACAACAACAGCGACAACAAGAACAACAATAATAATAATTAATGAACCGATTTTCACCTATTTAATGAAGGACCAGATGGCGCAACATTCAGTCTCCTCTATTTTTCATGCACCGAATGAAAACGCGAACGCCAGTTTGCCATAATTATATATCAGCAATGATGCAGAGAAAAGTGCGCAAGGAAAAAAAAGAGAGAATCGAAAAATGGAATTTCTATTTGGAATACTCATCGTATTTTCAAAATTATTAATACAAATTTTATGAAAATTTGTTCATGAACATGTTGATATTGTGATATTTTTCCGTTTGTGCTTAATGAACGTGTTAATAATAATAAAATGTATTAGAAAGATATATACTAAGCCTAACTTACTTAAATGTTGTTACCTATACCAACAAAAAATTTAAACTTCGTCTCATAGAATGATTTATAACAGAATGACAAATAAGCAGACTTCGTTGGCACAGTTTCATAAATTCTTTGAAATAGTAGTATCAATTACACTAAAATTACCATTGAATGTATATTTATGTTAAATTTTTAAATAAAAATTTTTTTAATACCATTAAACGAGAAAATTCTTCGACGCAGGACTGCTTTAGCCTCAGGGCTAAGACGGGTTAAAATACTAGGGCAAAAGCTTGGCGAATGGCGGCAATTTTTATCGGCGTGGTTTAAATTTTCTTTTCTTATAATGGAGGAGATCATTTCATTTCAGTAGATTAAGCGTGCCGAATAATCAAGAATAACAATGTATTTCACTGGAAGAGTATCTCAACTGTGAGTCATCGATTTTATTGCAATGAATTCAACTTTATAGTCTTAATATCTAAATTAATGATTCCCGGAGAAGATCGTACTGACGTTCGAAATTTCTTCCTTTGTCATGCAAATACGCCATTCATATAGGCTTACGCATGCTTTACCGAAGGCATGTAAAACTGCATTCATCTATTTTCGAATATATATACATGAATTTGTTTGCATTCTATTACTGTATAAATATAATAAATGAAGTATGCCGGTAAAAAACAAGAGGATTAAATAAAAGTGAATTTTTATTCAGGAATTTCAGATTGCTTATTTGTAAGTAACTAGTAAAAACGTGTTAGCGCTATCATACTGTATAAAATAGTGCCTTTTATTAAATTGTACCATACAATAATAGGATTGTCGTATAATTGTTGAAAACATTTTCAGTGAATGGGTTATAAATAATTTTATTGAAAAACAGATTTTCTTTAACTTTTCAATGCATATTCGGTTGTAAAAAAGCAATAAATGTCTTCATTTTTAAACTATGCAGGAAGCCCGTGTTTTTTGTTCTCGATATCTGTTTATCAATTTGGTCACTAATTTTTTCTTATCTCGTGTACTTTTTGAAAGGATTCCTATTCAGAAAAAACATAAAATTAGTATATACGAACACGTCTAACACTACCAGGAAATACACTCACCGAGTTAGTGACGTAGCCTTGCAATGGGTCACGTGTGTTACATTGAACACGGAAAGTACATTTTCATAAGCAAAAGTGGTGTAAAACTGTTTTAATTAAAACTTATCAATCGTACATTCTTAGCTCGGCGACAATAATTTACTAGTTCGGCTTTTTATTCCTGCCAAGCAATTCACGAAAATCAGGAAAGAAATGAAATGTTGTATCTTTTTTCTAGATTAAGTTTTTCTTGCCATCCCAATATGACGTATTTCACACTGCAACCAACATAAATACTTAGATACCTAAATTATATCTATTGATATTTTAAATTTATTTTTTTATCGTTTAAAAATAATTTTATTTAATGTTACGTAATGTAAAGGTAGAATATTTGTTAGATACAACAACCCAATTGTACCATAAACGTAAAATTTAACATTTGTGTTATTTATCGATTGCTTTATTTATTATTTATATGTGTATTAATGTAATATGAAAATAAAATAATTCTGTTACATAACATTGAAAAAGTATGCAGTTTTGCGAAAATAGAGATAGCGTGTCCGCTTATATATCGGAAAAAATTCGAGTGTTAGAATTTGCTATTATAAGAATTATCTATTTAGAAATCAAAAACAACGGTAAATGAATTTAAATAAAACCTGTAGTCTTAAATCGAGAAAATCTTCTTGTGACTATGCAATACAATATATCATATTTTTCTACTTTTTATTATAGCGAATGAAGCAAATCGATATATATATATATATATATATATATATATATATATATATATATATATATATAAGCGTGTTTATACAACTTACAGTTAGAACGGCTAATATATATGTACATATGTGTGTATGTGTGAGTATGTGAAAAATGCGTAACCAATGATATTTTTGAGTTCACGACTGTATATATATATATATATATACATAATTACTTCGAAGAACGCAAAAGGAAAATCTAAAACAACACTATACATCTAGATATATAGATAATAAAATTAATTTTAATTAAAGCGCAAACTTTATTTCTGTATTATTTGCTCTCACTATATTACTCACGCTATACACGGCCGGTATACAGTTCTCGGCCTTGTATCCTTTTGCGCGCTTTGACAAATATATAATACTCCTATGGAGCGGCGGCAAATAACCGCTCGACTCTCTCTCTCTCTCTTCTCTCTCTCTCTCTCTCTCTATTTCTATCGTTGGCATTATTTTAGCGTTAGCGAGAGCTGCACGGCTTCTGCTATTGTCATATACAACTCACCTGAGGATTTATAATCCACCAATGGCCGCGGAGATATGGCTCGTGCTCCAGTTCGTATAATCATTTCTGTACCAGATGCAGCAACGACGACAGTTGGCAGTCTGCTTATGTTTCGCGGAATTCATTATAGGATTTTTTCCCTCCCTAAAGAATTTTGCGAGTGGATGTATTCGTTGGGGTATTATTGCTAAGGCTTTTTTTTGGATCGTTCGATTTCGCGGGACAAACGTTCGACGTACTAATCGTTGAAGAACGCTATAATATTGAAATAAACCATAAACCGTATTCAAGGATGAGAACCTTTGCATTGGATTATAAGTACACAATTATGATGAAGCAGACTTAATTAACAATTTCAGATTAATAAACAATTTTAGTTCATTTTATCAGTGCGCCTTCCAGTGGGATTTAATTTTGAAAGAATTAATAATGCGCGTGCTTTGAGGTCGTAAATCAATAGTGCGCCGACACGTTGCTTTCGGAAACAAGAAAAGTAAATTAATGATTTCTGTCAAGGTGCCTTAGTCGCCCGTCCAGGTAATAATTATAATTAATGGAGGAAAATAAAAGCCAATGTACAAGTTTCAATAAGCAAATAAGATTTGTTACTGTCCTCTGCAATTATCCTTCCTTTTTCTTCCTCTTTTTTTTCCTCCTCGTAAATATATATTTATTTATACATTGTAGATTGTACAGCACCTCTGTTTATCTCCGCGTAATATACGCCGCGTTTAAAATTTCGCAGTTCTCAGCGGAATTCGAAATTTGCCGATTGCAACAGAACGTTGGCGCTCGCAATGAGGGATCAGCAAGCGCGGCATGTAAATAGTCTAAAGCCTATTCTAATATTCGAGCGAACGAATCATTTTATGCAGAATGCGGAGGGAGAGAGGGAGGGCGGAGCGTGTGAGAGAGCCTCGACAGTAGGCATAATGTAGAATGCTGCTTGATTCTCGAACGCTCGTCCCCGCCTCTACCGTGTAGCCTCTCTGACCCACATAATCTACATGAGAGTGCAGGAGGGGCAAAAACGAGAATTTCATTGATGGATCCGCCTGTCGTATAATCAAATGCATTGCGCAATCTCTTTAAAAGACCATAAATAATGGGAGTTTATGTCGACTATTTAACATAGTACAATATTGTGTCAAGATGTGGATGTTAGTTTTACACAAAATTGTAAACAAGTCATCACAGCAGATGTACTTCGAACTTTAAGTTAGTATTGCTACAGAGCTTTTAATAAGGATCATGACCAAAGTTAAGTTTTTTTTGTTTGTTTAGATCAAAAATCGTATTAACGGATATTTTTCAATCACTGCGAGTGGTTGAAAGCTGATACGATAAAACGTAACTTTTGGCGGAACCTTAGTAAGCCTAAAATAGTAATTTTCAGAAAGAATTATAAATGGAACGGTTCCGAGAAACTATTTCTCAAGATTTAGGTATTCATTACTTAGAATAAACACAGATATGTTGGCGTAATCTTGGATTGTGTACTGGACTGGAAATGGTCTTTACTTGAAGTATACCCGATAGTACTTCCGATAGTGTTGACCATTCTTATGCCTGGATTGAGATATGCAGTGCCTGTTTTCGCCTAAGGTGGAGTTATACATTCCCAACCAAAACCTGGGATTAGGAGGCTCCTACTGAGGAGGATCGTCAGCTCTAACAAGACATAGTTATATTATATAAGTTCTATTAGGAGTATTGTAAAAACTTTTATGAGTTAAAAGTGGAAAAAGAACAACATACTTGGCTATCTGGAAGCCTGTACAACAGAAAAATTTTGTTTTGAAAATGTTCATGTTTGACTAGAAATATTGAATCAGCTTTGAGATATTATTATACAAAAGTGAACAAATCAGTATCGCTGACTACTAGGGGACTAGATCCTTTGGTTTATAAATGGACCAGCATGTGAAATCGGAACAGAAACTGATGTTTATAAGAAAAACGGAAACATCGCTAATCTCATTAGGTTGGGAAATTATGCGATCAAATTGTAGGCTGAATTAGTCACCATTTATGGTGACTTTTACATAAAGCTGTCAAACTGACAATAAATGAAAACGTCATTATCTGTATGGGTGGTCAGCAAACCCTAAAAGTCCTAAACAATTTGACAATTTTTTGCCTGCTATTTTAGAAGTGCCATATTATATAGTGATGTCATATAACTCCACCAACAGACGGAAATTTGGAAATATATTATGAGATCAAGAACTAGAGACGAAGCTAGGAGAAAGGATGACATTCGTAGGATCTCAGTCCGTGATCAAATTACCTAACTACCATGTAGACAAAGAATTGGACGAGTAATATCTTTTAAAGCATCAGTGGTTTTGGAACGAAGCATAAAAACGATCCTCACGCAAAAGATTTAATGGATGAATTTATGAACAATACAATACATTACTACCAAAATGAAAAAAGAATCAAGGCAGGTTTTTGCTGCCATTTCTATACAGAAATACAAAAATCCTCTTTCGTTCAATAGAATATGTTCAGAGTATTAGCTAACCAAAGATTCTAACTCTATCGGTTAGACTTTGGAACTTGGGTTAACTCTGATGGAACGCAAAGGAGGCACAAAGGATTCTGCCCAGCTGTCAGGAACTTAAAAGTAACAATCCTGCAGATAGTGCTTCACCAATGCCAAGACCAAGACCAGATTTAATAAAATATAGTCTTGGTGTCGAATAAGTATCGTCAATTTGGACATCGGGATTGCTATTAGCAGTCGACTTAACCCATAACAAGACCAAGATCAGATTTAGTGAAATATCGCCTTGCATATGTACAAAACGAAGATCATAATTGAATTGACGATACTTATTCGATACCAAGACGATATTTTATTAAATTTGGTCGTGGTCTTCGTATTGGTGAAGCACTACCTGAAGATTAATTTTATGAAAATTTTTTTTCATGTCGTCTTGTTTGAACAATTCTTGGTATACATATTGACTAATTTTCTTGATTTAATAATTTTTTGACATTCCAATTCAAGTAAATTTATCTTACCTTGTTTTATGTAAGGCAAAACCGTTTGCTGAGATATTAAGATCAGACAACTGAATATACACTATAGAAATTGATTTGCAATCACACTGATATCCACTTGGTACATTATAAACAAGTCTTTAAAGGTATACTAAATAAAAAAATTAGTTTATTTTATGATAATAAAATAAGCATGTAATAAAAAACGTTACATACTATCAGTTGTTGTGTTTTTCATAAATATTATTTTTTGGGTATGAAAAATTCTCCTTTATATGATTATTGCGAACGAAGCCGGGACACCGGTGCTGTGATTTAAATAAATATAACTATAAACCATTGATTCATTTGTAATTATGCATAAATGTTTATTTTCCAATCCATTGATGAGCTTTTGCAGAACTAAGCAAAAATTGAAAAAATTCAATAAAAAAATAATTGTTTCAACGATACAACCGCCCACTCAACGATCCAAAAGAAATCCAAAAATACACGGAGCGCTTCCATCCCAATCAGCGTGTATTGCAGCCGAAAAAAGGGTCACTTCCCTTTAACGAACAGATTTCATTACTGTGCGGCAAAGGTCCCTCTCGTGCGCTCTCTCTCTCTCTCTCTCTCTCTCTCTCTCTCTCTCTCCTCTCAACAACTCTCGGGCACTTCTCCCAAAATTCCCGCCAAAAATTTTTTCTCCGCACCCACGCGCGGTTACATCGGGGGAATTTAATTGGCGCAGCGACGAGCGACGTCGCCGGTGACGGCAGCCAGCGCACTGACCGCTGGAAAAAAAAAGGTTAACGCGCGGTGGGGTTAAACGCCCCGGCGGACGACCGGCATGCCCGGCCAAGTGCTCACGGTGTCGCTCACCAACCAGAGGAAGAGAGAGAGAGAGAGAGAGAGAGAGAGAGAGAGAGAGAGAGAGAGAAGGAGAGGAGGGTAGAGAGAAAGAGACAGAGAGTACGCATATTTCCGAATTAAAGCGATGGCTGTGTGAGGGGATGAGAGGGAGGTGCGGGGAGGGCGGAGACCCTTCGTCAACGAGAGCTACGTGCGCGTTGTTGATGTGTCTCCGCATCCGAGCACCGTGGGCACCTTTCGTGCATATATATATATATATATATATATATATATATATATATATATATATACCACACATTCCGCAGCTACTTAAGCTTCTACACCGTCTACTACTGCGTACGCCCGTGTGCGGGCTCCGGGGTCCAGCGGGCTTTTAATTGACTCCCATGAGCAAGGGAGATTAGACTAATTTTTTTATTCCTCCCCCTCCCCCCGACTCTTGAGCGGTGCCCCCAACCCCCTCCTCTGCATACTCGGATTGTCTATAATTATCCGTACGCCGTCGTTAACGGCTGACTCGATTTAGAAGCTAGGACTGGCACTGGCACGTGCGCCCATCAAAATGTCATATATATATATATATATATATATATATATATATATATATATATGCGATTTTTCGCCGTAATTAATGCTGCTATTGATGATGAACTTCGAAATGTTTTCATCGGAGCAGTAATTATAAATCGGTCTGAAGATGATATTAACTTACGATAATGAATTCTCTATTGAATAAATCTATGTATGTGCGTGTAAAAATGGTGAAAAATCGTAGTAAAGTCACAGTATACCTATATATTTTATGAAGTCGCGCCGTTGTATGTAGATTTTAAGTGTGCAGGAATTTGATGTTCGTTATAAGTGAGCGATTAAAAAAAAAGAAAAATAACAGGCACTTCAGCGCCTGTTATTTTAACTACGTTGGCGAATAAGTTCAGTAGACTTTTTTTATATGTTGTTATACTTTTATTTTATGCGGTTTTCAGAAACTTTACGCACGTTACCGCAAAACTATGCCCTAGATAGTCTTATATACACATTCCGGTTGAGTGACACACGCTCGCTTACAAGATATCTATATGAATCATTTTAAAATAATTACTACATTTATTTTAGTAATTTTGCTATATTAAGTAAGATTTTTAGTGTGTTCATATACTTTAAAGTACTATTTTTCAAAAATAATAACAGTATACTATACGTTGAATAAGACTTTTTTATTATTAGAATCAAATAAATATTTGCTTGTTACAGTTCAAATAAATATTCAGTTTTTTCTTTTTTTAGTGTAATCACGTATGATCTAGCATTGTACTCATTTCTTAGTACTGCTTAAATCCCACACACACACACACACACACACACACATACAAACACACACACACATATATATATATATATATATATATATATATCAAATCAACGAAAGTTACACGGAATCAATTATATCGACAACAAATACCAGTGCCCACAATATCCAACTCGGCCAATAAATCTCGATTCTTGAAAAGAAAAAGAAACAAACAAAATAAAAGCAAAACCCAGAAAAACAATGTATTCAGCCAGTAGATTGGCACAAGCACGCGCTGCGCTTATTAGGGGAGAGAAAAATCGCGAGCGCGCTCGCGAGCCGCGGAATTCTCGCGTTATTCCCTATGGCGCATCGATGCATCATCGTTTATCTACGTGCGCTCGCGTTCGCCGGTTGTTATCGCGTGATTCGCTTCGCCACGGCGCGGCTGCGGCATCGCCGGAAAAGCCCCGCTCTTTTCTCTTTGCTCGCGCACAGCTCAATTAGCGCAGCGCAGCATGAGCGCCTGGATGAGCGCGTTGCATAATCGCCGCACGCGCACGTGTGCCTCGTCTTCGTCGCGTTTATCTCCCTCTCTCTCTTTCTCTCTCTCTCTCTCTCTCTCTCTCTCTCTCTCTCTCTCTCTCTATCCCTGCCAGAAGTTTCGCTCGCTCGCGTTTTCTCGGAATGAAGAAAAGGTGGAAGGGCGATAGAGATTTTTTTCGCAACGAATAGCGCGCGGGTCGATCGAACGTCTGGAAGTCGAGGTGACGTGGTGCGGCCATAATGGAGATCCGTCGTCGGTCAACCCGGTTTCAAAGTGACATATGGACGCGTTGATTACGAAAATCGAGGGCGAATCCGCGTTGTTCGATCAAGCTGGCCGCAAATTGATTGTTAAAAACATTATCGGGAATGAGGCTTTTATTGCGAAAGTCACGTTTTAAACCTGTGTGTGAGATACGTATATAGACGGGAAATTTGCATTTTTTTTTCTTACCCGCAAATGACACAGTCATCGATACATCTTTCGTGTTCATCGTACGATGAAAATAGGATAGTGCGGTCTCATGAGCGAATCCGCTAGGTGCCGTGTAGGACGAGACATATATTTTAGTTGAAGTAGTATTTTCAAAATTCTTTTTATTCATTTATTCAGCTCAAGATAAGCCAAAAAATCTCTAATAATACACCTCATATTAATAAACGATCGAGCATAATTCACAGAACTATTTTATATTAGTGCAAGCAATCAAACTAAACTTATTATATATATAAATAAATTTTTATGTTAATATTATTTATTTGTATATATTTGGCATTAAAATTTCACTTTTTTCGGTATAACCAAAGTCACAAAATCAACACTTAACGTGCGGCGAACCATTATGTAAGATACAAATACGATACATTAATAATATCGCGAGCTATGTAAAATTTCTGCAAAAATATGAATCAATTCCAAAAAAGTATGAAGCGAAATTCATGATTTAACGCGCGATTCTCGTATGATAACACATTGCGTCAAGGGGAGTTTTAAACGATTAAACTTTGTTTTTTAATTTTCTAAAAATAATTTACGCAGAAACACTCTCGAGTTCTGTAAAGGGTAAGCCAAAGTGACCGTCGAAAACTTTGTCGAGTAAGCGGTTCTTTGTCGAGCCCTCGCATCCGTAATGATCGACCGTTTCGCTTTGTAGGGAATTTTTTTTCATTCGAAAAAGATTTTTACGCAGTCTATGCCCGTGTTCCCAAAATGAAACGCTCAAAATCTCAATTTATCTCCTTTTATTTTCGATTGTCTCTCTCGACATTGCCAAACAAAAATTCCAAATATGCTTTTCAGGCCGAGGACAGGCAGCCAAAAGGGTCAATAGAGCCTGATAAAAGTGAACTGACAATTTATCCGTAACACAGCTCGAAGTATAAAGTAATCTTTTGCATTATCTAGTTAAAGAATTTTTCCTAGACACGCCGCGATGAGTTTTGCAATCCGTTCACGTGCGCGCGAGATATTCTTCTGTAATTAATTGCTTCGTATAGTGATTGCGCAAACAAACGTGCGTGTAATCGCCCGCATGCGAACGGCGCGTACGGTGTATGCCTGGTTCTACAATTAATTTTAAAATTTCCGTTACGTGCTTTGAGCGGGAGCTCGATATGTTCGTTGATTAATATAATTTAATTGATGCCAGTAAATGTATTCTCCTCAAGTGTTATGCCCAATCAATATAATATAAGATGAAGACGCTTTCGCAATCGATATCTCAGCGATACCAGATCCTACGAATCTAAATCTACTCTTACAATTAACGCGCACGTCTGTTCTATTTCCATTCTCTTAACTAGTCCACATTCCCTTACTGGAATTCTATGATTCGTTCGGCTATATATAAATAATTAGGAAGAGTTTTAACGAATGACATTTGAAAATTGCAGATCTTGAAGTATCGAGTATTAATTAATGGAATTGCAAGGACAATAGTGAATAAATACTATTGTGGAAAAGAGTGGAAAAAATAAAAGTATTAACTATATAAGAGTACTTACATATCGTTTGACGTTTATGGAGTACATTTATTTATGGATATAAAATGATTTTTATTTTCATTTGCTAAAACAAAAAAACCGAGACATTTTTTGCTTTGAAATTCGAGGCCCATGAAATATTTAAACCAGGCTAATTTATCACTTACGTCGGCTCTTATCAAAACTTTTAACTAAATTTCAAATCTTGCCGAAGCAAACGATAGAAAAATATATAGTTCAAAATTTACGTGGAGATCGATAAAAATGTGCAAATAAATCTTCTGTTTAAGAAAAAGAAACAGACCGATAAAAACAGATGAATATATAAAATAACATTTCAACAAAAAAAGAGGGGAAGGGAGAGGATGTAAAATCGCATACGTACAACAAATCTAGCACGAAATATCGAAATCCCATCCCCCTCGGTCTCTCCTCTATTCTCTCGAATCTCTAATTCACCGCGGGCGCGTTACAGTAGAGGCCCGCGCCATCCGCGCGCTCTCGACGAATAGCCTTTGAATTTAGATTGGCGTTATTTTTATATTTCAGCGCGCGCATATGCACATATGCCCCCCTCCAAGTAATTGCAAATTCAAATTAAGCGAAATTTTTTGTTCGCCGACGTCACAAGGAGGGAAAGAATGCGCAAAGCTCGTTTGCCGACCATACGGGCGGAGGACGGAGGGAGCAGCGAGGGGTATTAGCGCAAGCCACATCGGTCGACTATGTGCACGTATAAATGTATGTATATATATATATATATATATATATATATATATATATGTGTGTGTGAGGACGGCTTAAATTACTGCACTTACATTTGCCGTTTGCAAAGTATACATACCGGTGAGGTCCCCGCGGTCGCTCGTTTTCAACTTCTCCACGAGCATTCCTCGCCGATGCGTGTATATACTTCGTCAATGCAATTTTTCCCTCCCCCCTCTCTCTCTCTCTCTCTCTTCTTTTCTTTTCTCTTGTTGCGTTTGTAAGTATATATATACACAATTATAAAGCAAAATTGGAGATAACACGAGCTAGCGCGCGAAGTTTGCTAAAAAGGACCTCGAGCACGTTCGTGTAGTAAAACGCATTGCTCATTCCCTTATTACTTTTTTTTCTGTACCTCATTTTCACCATTCTCTCTCTCTCCTCCTCCTTCACTTGCCACCGATTTCTTCTGCATCAGTCCTGAAGTTCGAGTGTTGATGACAAAACCGTTGGCTATATATATATATATATATATATATATATATATATATATAATGACTCACGGCCGCGGCAGCTCTAGAACGACCGCACACGTTTTTCCTCTCTCTCTCTCTCTCTCTCTCTCTCTCTCTCTCTTTGACTCTTGCTATCGCTTCCTTTGCGAAATCATTGGGAATACTCGGGGGCGAATCATCGTCTAATTCACGCTTAATTAGTCTCTGGATGATTTACCCGATTGAGCACTATACACTTTTACCGGGACTTTAAAATGAAGCGACCGTTATATCTGAAAGTGGTATGTAATTTTAATTAAAAAAAAAAACAACAAAAAATATAAAATAAAATGTGTTAATACTAATTTTATTAACATTGATTTCTAGATAAAATAATAACGAAATGAACTCATCTGTAAAAGAAGCTATCGCGAAAGTTTTATCGAAAGTTGTATTAATCGTCCATTTCTCATTATTATAATATTGCAAAAAATTTTGTGCATCCGTGTCAAAACCATACATATATCTTATTAGCTGAATCATCCGTTATCCTTTCTTTTTTTAATTTATTAAAAGAGCATAATACGCTTATGATTTCAACAATAACTGCTATACTACAGCAAAAAATTAAAGTTTTGTACAAATAAAATTTTACACAGTTACCAAAATGAGCTTAAAAAGTGCAATATTTCAGTTTAATACGATAGCGATATAAGATTTTCGGTTTATTTGTAACATTTTTTATTAAAAGATTCATTTCAGTCATTTTAATGTTTATAAAGATATAAGTTTCAGTTTCTTTCTATTATATGTTATTCTTCAAAGCCAATTACGTGCGCAAATTCCTTAATTGTTAAAGAAAAACTAATTAAATGATTAAAAAATTATGCTATAACATTTGATGATATTCAATTTAAAAATAAACAATATGTTTCTATTATTGTAAGTGTATGAAATAGTTTTTTCAGTTTATTAAAAATTAGTTCCATTATTAATTACACTTTTATCCAAAATTTTCTTCCACATATTGCTTACAAAGAGAGCCTTCAAAAATTCGGATAAACGCCTGAAGAGATGCCCATGGGATATGTCGCTTTTGCGAAACTTTCCAAGTGTTCAGGCAATATATTTCTCTTAACAAAATTTTATTTTTTCACGAATAATTATAATGTATGCCAATAATTCCAGACTTTCGAATTATCTCAAAACATGACAAACTTACACTTATACAGTTTTCCAAAATAATAACACACAGGCACACACACATACACACGCGCGCGCGTGCGCGCGTACACTTTTTGTGAAATTATTATTTTGAGAAACGTGCTCGCATGGCTCGACGAATTCGTTCAAAATTCGTTTCTCTTAAGCGAACATATATACGACGCAATCGATCGAGGCGACACGTTGCACACACACACACACACACACACACACACACACACACACACATATATATATATGCATATGCGTCAGTTTTCAAGCGGGGCTGATGCGTGAATGGAAGAGGAGATTTTTTTTTTCATCGTTGTTGCTGAAAAGAATTATGTATTGCCACCGGTATTCGGTCGAGCCGTGCCGCCATTATGTTGCACCACGCGCGGCGTTTTTAGCTTTTGCAAGGATGCTTTTTCATTTTTTGTTCGCGACGGCAATGAAGTTCATTAGGAAGAATAAAATGCATAAGGAACTAATTTCGATCGTTTGACGAAATGATTATGTCTGCGTTTTGTTCGAATGATGCGCAAAAAGATGTCGTTGATCAGCCACGGTATAAAGTTTAATATAAAATAATGGACGGAAATGCATAACGTTAACAATTCAGTATCTATAGAATTAATCGATTTTACTTTATTTATACCTAATTGCGCGTTATATAAAAATTAAGAAAATGTAGACTTTTCATGAAATATTTATTTTTTTAAGAACAAAAAAAAACAGATATAAATTTTATTAAAAATCTTTGTTATTTACCAAACTGTCAGAGCATAAAAATAACATTATATCTGATTTAGCAAGTGAGTGAAATAGAAAAAACATACATACAGCGTGCACTCTCTTTTCTCCTATTCGCGAGGCAGCGCGAGATTTTATTAGCATCCAATTTTACGTTCAAATTCTAATTTTCACTTTTAACCAAGCGCGTGGCTTTAAAAAAAAGCAAAGAAATAAAAAGCGCGCTCTTATATAATGCAGGAAACTAAATTTTACGCTGCACAAATTGACTTTGCAAGGCTCTTCCTTTCTACGCGCCTGGCTAATGTCATAAGCTATATATGCGCGCAGAATTCAATGGCCTGACTATGCAGTCGGTGATTAGGCTGAATATTTAAGTGTTTAAAATTGTTGAATAACGAAGAGGAAAAATTTTGTATACCAATTACTGTAAAAATTAAATAAAATAATAAGTGTGACAAGAGAAAAAAGTATAAAATTATATTGCACTGGGAAAATTACCATAGTTTACGACTAGTTTTAAAATTTATCTCAAATCATTACATGATAACGCTCAATACTCGCCTAACGCTTTGTTTAGCAGCGCCATAAGACGCTTGCATTCCATGTTTGCAATATTTACAATTAAACGAGAAAAAAAATATTGCCTGCCATTGTGGATCGGAAATTTTTTTAATTCAATCTTAAATCTTTTCTAAAATCATCGAATACCTCACGATACACGATTTGCATTGCTAAAATACTATGATTTTTTTATATTCGTTGTTTTATCAAATAATAACAGTAAATATTTATGATTGTAACATATTTAGTCCTATTTTATATGATAAATTAGTTGTCGACAGAATCACATAATGAATCAGTAATTATATAGTGACGTAAACTTGTATGAATAATAAAAATTCGACTGACATTATATTTTACTCTACCGTTTTTGCCGAGATGCAAATCAGATTTTTGAACGATCCCTCGTAGATCGTTGTGATACTCTTGAACCTTTTCGCGTAATCCGTAATAGCAGTTCGTTTCTACAACGATGGTAATTCATAAGATTATTGCATCGGGAGCGAAAAAACGTCACATGCGTCACACACAACCGGGTGTCACCTATAAAGTAAAGCAAAAAGCCCGTCCCCCACTCTCTCTCTCTCTCTCTCTCCCTCTCTCTCTCTCTCTCTAAGCTCAGAACCCAATATCGTCCATCAACCTATCCCTCCTTCCTGCACACCTCCAGCCCTCAAAGCTCTCCTGCAGACGCCAGCGAGGCGACTCCTATCAATTTTGCCGGGCTCCAGCGTCCGAAGATCAATCAGCGACTTCGTTCCGCACCACTCTCTCTCTCTCTCTCTCTCTCTCTCTCTCTCCCTCTCTGTCTCCCTGCCTCCTCTCCCCCAGGACGACGGCTAAATCGCAGCGCCACACCGGCCGCGAAGCCAATTTGCAAATAGGTTTCGCCCTGATGCGAGGTGGTGCAGCACAAGACCCTGAGCCGCCTCGTTTAAACAGAGGCTCTCTTTCTCTTTCGATTTGCAATTGTACTATCTCTCTCTCTCTCTCTCTCTCTCTCTACCTCTGTCGCTCTCCTTCTCTGCCATCGCTTCTCGTTTGCTGCACGCGGCTAATTAATAGCCAACGTCCGTCGGTACGTGGCCGCCTCCTTCCCTCCCCCTCCCCGATGTCCCCTCGCTTATCACCGACTACGCCCGACGCGTCGCGTCGGGGCGCCGAATCTGGCTGGCAAGAAATTTTGGGGGCTCGCGCGCGCGACGCGGCGCGACCGAGAGGGTCGCTCGGATTTCATCATCGGCGTGGCTCGGGCATGGTGATAGTGCGCCTCTGTGCAGTTCACGTGGGCGTGGGCGCTCCTAGGATGGCCATGCCTGCACGCTGATCCAAATTAATTGGCATTTTGGGATATTAGATCCCAGCGAGCTTGGGGAGGGGGGCGCGAGAAGGTTCGGATGTTTTTAGCATTAGCGCATGCAGGAAGAAAATTGACTGTCCTTTATTATTTGGCCAGTGGTTATATGTGTATTGTTAGCTTGACTATGTAATAAAAGTGTTTTTGGAAAAATCGATCGATTCATAGATATATCTCGCTAGTTGAAACCACGGCTGGTTCCGCTGTCAGGGCCTGCATTTGAACGATTTATTTTGGATGCTTATGTATTTTGATTTAAATATCTAACTAAATCATATTCGAGTTATTTAACATATTTATAGTATGAAATTTTTTTTAAAAATCTGCGTAATTTTACTTGTCAAAATTGAAACATCAATATTCATCTGTGTTATAGATGTGTAACTGATTCTATACGAAACAACATACTTGTCCTAATACAAATTAATTGGTCTCTTAAATTAGTTCAATGAATGCTTTATATTTTTTCTTTTTAATCGAATCTATAGACCGACAATACAAAGTGTAACTGAAGATATTGTTTAGAAAAATTTCCATAACACCAAAAGTAAAAAGTGTCACGTTCTTCAAATGCTATTCTCTCTTTTATTAATCTGGCAGCCAGATAAATTTAATAATGCATTTAGATGCATGAATATTTATTCACTAAAATTTTTAGATTATGATCAATTATTGATATTGCATTAACTATATTATTGAATTGAATAAACTATATTATCGTAAAATTTTAAGGAAATAAAAAAGAAATTCAATAATTATATTACTAATTGATTATATATATATATATATATATATATATTGTAAAGTGATATTATAGAAAATTTAAGCTAGCCAGGGGACTAAAGAAAATTTTTACAAAAAACATTTTCAGTGTAGACGTAGGTATAGAACGATAATAGAAATATTTTATTTGTTCTTAGCTATGAATATGCGACAGTAAATACAAAAAATAAATTGGGATATTTAATTCCATAAGTTGGTATTAGTGGTTCGTGAGCCAGTGAAACTATATATACAAAATTTCACTTGCTGCGGAAATTTACCATCAGGCAGGATCATCTGTTTAAAAGAACCATTTTGAACTTGAAGATACGGTAACTGGTTTTTATGAACGGCAAGTTTTGGGACTGATAATTCCAAATATCCTGTGAATTGCAATAACGAAATCGCTAGCAAGCCTTAATATTTGTTTTGTTACGATGTATTTCTTACAGCGTAAAGTCGATAACGGAAAAAAAGATCGAGAAGCTTTATCGTTAGATCAGAAAAAGAATAATATGAATAAAAAGCGGCATTGTCGATGATACTTCAAGTGTCAGCATTATATATAGCGAACGACAGATCATTGTTATAGATTTTTTTTTGTAAATCTAGCCATGTAACGTTATTTGCAATGTAGCATGTAAATTGTATAGACACGGACGTAAAGGTAAAATTTTTACAAAAGAGAATGTACGTGTCACTTGCTTAAAATATGAACACATTTTTAGAATATAAAGGATCCCGTGTAAAATACGAATATAGTGAACCGAATGGGAACGTTTTATTAATGCATTCGGGTTCGAGGCAGAAGGAAAGCATTCAATGTAATATTCGGTAAATGAAAATAGGTAACCGAAATTTAGCCCCATTCTCGTTTACAAGCAGTTCCCTTAACGGCCTATTCTTAAATTAATGAGAAGACTATTCGTTTGGCTTATGATTCGGATTCTCATCGTCCGCGATCCTATATATTCGTTACGAGAACGCAAAGGAATTTGGATATGAAAAGCGCGATGAACAAAAAATTGCGCTTTTACCTTTCGAAGGAGTTAAAACTAACAAAAAAAACATCACGATAAAACGACCTTTTGTTTGAATATTTTCGATACTTCGTATTATCTGTATTTTTGACACTGCGGATAAATAACATCATAATTAAATCTGTCTGTTTAATTCCATTGCGGAAAGATCGAGTATTTTAACAGAGTTAGATTATGATACCTAAGCGATAAATATACGAAACCATAAGGATACTTGGAGAACGATGAATAAGTTGCACGACACGGAGAACTTCAATAGTTTGTTTCTACTACAGTAATCATATAGATTTTTACGCACGAAATCCGTCTTATTATCGATTGATGACAGTTATCGATATTTTCGGAATTTCGGATCTAACCGAAAAAATTTACAAAATCGAATGAGGATAAGTATTATGTCGTCGTATGAATAATTTAATTGACATTTTGAATCGTCACTGAAATTAGAGCACCGTGGATTGGCAAGCATACCTAGTCGCCCGGACATTGGGAAACCGCGTGTAATCAATTAGAGAAAGATATAGGGAACTTAGAAAGCGCGATCTTTGCGTTTCTTGCAATAAAGTGTTGAAATAACGAGCAAAGGAGAGAATGATCGACCAAGTAGCCAATACAGAAATTAAAAAATTCCCGCATTACTTAATAAGCAACGTCCGGAAATGAAGATGCACAGTACCAATAAAATCAATCCAATTTTGTTGCGAATACCGATGACAAAAAGTGTTCTCTATCGTTGAATCAGATTCTGGAAAAGGGTCCGTTTTTAATAGAACCTATTCCTTCAATAAAGTTAATTCCGTGCGAGAAAAATCGGTATCATAGCGGAAATTAAAAAGACCTTTTCACAGATGGTCATAAATCAGAGAGAATGA
>JACCIC010000003.1:7310000-7425000 GCA_018907035.1 Sycobia sp. Sy_11
TTTTAGATTATTATTATTATTATTATTATTTTATATTATTATTTGAGATTTGGCAACGATAGAGTTATATTTCGTCTTTATGGTAGGGATTTTTTGTTATGTTATTTAACGTCGCACTATCTATGCTCACAACTAGTGGTGCTAATGAGCGACGGAGAGAGGTCTACGTTATGTTCGTAAATAAAGCACATGTAAATTGTTTCCACGGAGCTTGTATCGGTCGGCCGAGACCGGGACTTATCTCTAAATAAGTATTCGTTAATGTTTCTATACTTCAATTATTTTCGTAACAAGTGTTACTATCAAACTAACGAACTTAAAGGATTTTAAAATTTGACGTAATATAACAATCAACATACATTTACACAGCTGTACAAATTATCTTTTTTGGATGGAAAGACATTTTTGGTTAAGGTTTAAAATGTTTCAATGCAATTATGTTGCAATTAATTTGAATGAAATTTTTATGGTTTATTAGTTAAGCCTAACATACATCAAACAATGATTTATTATAATTATTATAATATTTTAAATATTTATGACAGAACCAAATTGATCTTACGACAAACCAAATTAATTTTAATCTAAAGATTTTACTCATAATTGAGGAAAAGGTGTAATAGGATGATCTATACGTATCTTTACGATCATGTAATACTTTTTTAAGCCTGGATATTATACCGCAGAACTAATTCATTTTTAAGATAACAAATTCATATGATAATTTTCAAAAAATAATTAATAATGATAAGGTGTATGATGACTATAGCTAAACACTTAAAATCTTATGAAATATCTTACTTGCAATAAAGATAATGTTGTTATTTAGATAAGGTGAAAATTAAAAATTGTACATACGTCGACTGATGTACTGCAAACTTATAAATATTTCTATTGATCTTCCAGCCTTTTTAACAGACTATTATAATTATGATTACAGTCAGACTGACCTCATTCATAATTATCGCCATAGTCTATTAAATACAAAATCTTCAATATTAGAATCCAATTTCGTTTTTCTAATAAATGACAATCTAACTCCCGCCTTAACCAAAAGTTTTTTACAGATCAACGAGTCCCTTGACTTGCCAACATCAAGAGAGATATATTGACAGAGGTTTTTTTGGAGTCGATTTCAGATCTCGCAAGAAGATTATTCAAACTGGGTAAAAAAGAGATGTCAGCAGTAAGTTTAATGCTGACTATAGTATTGTATAGTACTTATTCTACGGTATTGTATCTCATTACTTTCAAAATAATAATGCTTAAGTGAATGACTCTTTTCAAATATATTTCTAATTCTACTGAACAACGAGCTTCGATTGCTTATGTGAAAATGGAAAAGTCTATTTATTCTTTTATAAATGTACTGAAACTCACACTAAAGGACTTTGCTTTATTTACTGAAAATGTTAATGCGATATTCGTTTTCGAGATATCCGACTATAAAGGCATGGATTGGTCGTTGATTGTCAAATATAACTTGATGTTCATAACAAATAATAAGTTCATTAAAAATAAATAAGAATGACAATTTATTACGAATTAAAATATTTAAAATGCATGAGAAGGTGAGTAAACTTCTCGTAGCGTATAGTAAACCGTACTGATCGAAAAACGTCGGAGCAGAGCATTCGCGCTCAAGCAAAATCAATTATGAATCCTTGAATATGCGCGAAGAACCATAGCCAAGCTGAGGAGTTAGAGAGAATTGTAAGGTTTGTTTACAATTGCTCGCAATCATTATAGCTTGAAACGGAATAATTATCAGAAATTATTGAGCAATTTAATGAAAGTTTGGTATAGAATCGTGGATGATTATGAACTGACTGAAATCGATAAAACTGGTAGGATGTCGGTTGAATATGTGTGCGATATTTTACATGAAAATTTGGGCTTGAAAATGATCTGTGATCTTCGTTATGTGGAATTCACTTTTGCTAATGTTCAAAAGATTAATCTATAAGTGAAACAGCAAGAAATTTTTCTGTTCATTTATAAATATAGATGAAACTTAGATTGACATCTAGATTACTGAAAGAAAAGAGCAGTCCAACCAATGGACTGGACCAAGTGAACAAACCACAACTTATAATCATCGACTAAAAGTGAAGAATCAAAAAAATTGTGGTCAATACTACATGAAGTTATTGCAACGTTCGAAGAACGACATGAAAAACAAACGACCTCAGTTCACCAAGAAAACAATCTTGTTTCACCAACATAATACGTCAATGCAGTCATCAGTTTTTGCAATCAATTGTTAAAGTCAACCAACTAAAGTTCTAATGGGTTAACCGCTCATCATATCATTGGCCTATAGTGATAGATAAAACATTTATATATGTGTAGCTTGTTTTGCACATATAATAAATAAAACTATAGAAAGTACCGTCTTTCCCCTTCGCACAGCATAACGAATGGAGAAAAGGACAACCAAACAAATGCTTACATCATTTATGGTTAATATTGTCCCCAAGATTCTTCTCTCTCTCTCTCTCTCTCTCTCTCTCTCTCTCTCTCTCTCTCTCGGTGTCTCTCTCTGTCTCTCACTCCGTCTCTTTCTTTATCATTCAAAGGAGTTGATTTTTTATCGCCTGTTACGGTATGATGAAGAGAAACGCAGTATAACATCTCTTGGCTTCAAATCACAAATGATGCGAGTCCCTTTGAATCATTTCCAAAACATGAAATCGTCAAGAACTGGCTTAGCGGATAACTCTTAATAATGAATATAGCTCTTCTAACATTTGGCACGAATCATTATCGAGCATTACTTTCAATTCAGCATTTTTGGCCTTCTCACGGACGATGGATGATCTACATCAAATTTACGAGAACTGGACGAGCTTTCGTTACCGATAAATAGTATCTTCGGATAATGTAATATTCTATATAAGAATTTACATAATTCTAACTATTGAAATATCATATTTACTAAAAATACTGTTGTTTATATTTTGAACGTGGAATAAATAGTGAATTCGTAATTGGCCGAGGCATTATTGTGTCTAGATACGGACGTAACCACCCAGAGGAGTTCTAAAACATTTATTTTAATTTTATGCTCGCATATTTAAGTACGAGCCAATCATATGTACCTATCATATATATCCAAAGTGTGCAATAAATTTTACTTTAATATTTTATCATGCACCTTTCATTCTACAAATCATCGTATCCGATTAATATACTCTATTGTAAATTAGCCTAAAACAGAAATTAGAGAATCGAAACTTTTCGATTATAGTCGGGCGGCTCTGACTTTATATATGTATAAAACAAGATCACAGCCCCTCCTACCAAAGCTATTTTAATAACCGCGGCAAAACCCATACATCGACCGCATTATTAATAACATACGCGCGCTCACGCACATATATAGACATAACTTTATCCTCGTAAAACTCTCGTTTATTATTGCGCCCCCGAGAGTTTCGCGAGGGTATAATACCGGCTGCGCAGGGTTCTCGAGGCGTCGCGTATAACCACTTACGATCCCCGGCTCTCCCTCCGCGAAAACTTATATATTCGCGCGTGTGTATGCGCGCGTGTATTCGCGCGTGTGTTGCGAGTTAATAAATACGAAGAGAATTTATATATAAGGAATGGAGGCCCGCGTTAACCGTTAATCCACCGCTCTCCCCAACCCCTTTCCAGCTCCATGCACGCGCCCGTCGGCTTACTATACGTTCTTCCCGAAACATATAAATGCACGCCCGCACCGCCTATGTGCATTTATGCCTCAAAGTATATATAATTTTCAATTCCTCGGGGATGGATACGTTTTCCCTGGCTCTCTGTCTCTCTCTCTCTCTCTCTCTCTCGCTCTCTGCCGAAAGATGATACCTGAGAAAGCTCATTTTTGAATAGCTTCCTTGGAACGCTGTTTGAGAGGACGGAAGTGAAAACGGAAATTTGCTGAAAAAAATGCGTGTACGGCTTTTTAATCAGATTTTGAACTACATATGCAAAACACGTAGTGATAATTGTTGATTTTAATAATTATTATTAAAAAAAGGGAAGATAAACCTATTTTTCAGTATTAATTCGTAGAAAACTGTAAAAGTGTTTTAAAATTCGAAATGTTTTTTTTAATTAACATTATAATATACGCACATTTATATAGGGGTCGTAAACATTAATTATTAATAAAATAAATTTCATTTCCGACGGGTCCCTCATAAGAGTTTATGCGAAACCAGGTTAAATTTCTGATATTCAAAAGGCTCATTCTTTTATAATTCTTTCAAACTATTTACGTATCTTATGAAGTTTCGTTGATTCTATAAACAATATAATATCATAATACTGTATAAATATTTATTTTTCTCGATTGTAATAATTGAAATCTACGTCTGAATTAAAATGTTCATATAATAACGAGAAACAAGGTTTCAGCTTTAAGACTAGTTTCTACCTCTTTCTTAAGTTTATTGACAATGTTCACATATGTCATTGTAACTTTTGCCTAGATGTAAGCCATGATAGTTGATTCTACTTTTAATACCTAGTAACTACTTTCCAACCTATTAAAAATCGTTAAATTTCTAGCAAGGCACAGACTTGAATTCTTTTCCTTTCGTTGAATACTTACATCAAATGCCTCCAACACACTAATTGCTTTTTAATAACATTTTAATTAAGTATCAAAAATATCACGTTGCATCGTAAATAGAAAATTAAATTAACGTTTCGCTACTTATACGGTATATAAAAGTAATAAGTTTAAAAACGCGAACGAGCGAAATTCCCACGAGTTCTGAATTAATGCAGCAATCGATTAGAAAAGCGATAGCAGATAAAATAAGAAAATGCCAAATTTGCAATATATATTCAGTATTAAGTAACTGCTCAATAAAATTATTGGATGCTTATTAATGTCATTTATTGGCAAATTTCACCTAATAATTTGTTCCAATTATTCTAAAAATATTATTCTTATTTATATTTTTATGATAGTAAATAACGACGTAATTATAACCATAAAATAATATACTTTATAGATCTTAATAATTTCTTCATGAGGTTTATTACGATTTTTGCGCATATTTAAAAAATCAATACGAAATCTAACTTAACCTTTCATATTTGGACAACATTTTTTTAATTCAAAATTTGTGTCATTCGATAATAATGTTTGTGCTAATATTCAGTTTAATGATTATTGTTATCAATATAGTTACCCCTTTGAAAGTTAACAAAATAAAATATTTTATAATCTGAAATAAAACTTCGTATGTGTTACCGATAACAGATTATAATATCTTTTGATTACTCTTCTTTAATAATGCCAATCTGTTTTAGTCATAAAGTTTTTGATGAAACTACGTTTAGAAAACTGTGTAAATAGCGAATAAAAGTTATCAAATTATTTATAGTAACAACGTTTTCCTAATTTCTACAAACTTGAATGAATGTTTCAATATATGTAGATCGACTTAACTTTTATATTTTTATTAAATCTGCCGAAATATTAGGTAAATATTAGTCTGATAAGATTCGAGAAATTTTAAATTAATCGAAACTTAAAAATTCTCAGCCGAGCTGAAAAAATAAATAATCATACACAATTATACAACGTTGACGTAAAAGCACACATTTCTGTTATCAATATATATATATATATATATATATATATATATATATATATATATATATTTCTGACCATATTTCAAAATTTCCCCAAAACTAAAATTATTTGCACTTTGTTCCCGCAATATATGTATGTGTGTGTGTGTGTGTGTGTGTGTATTAAATACATTCCTGTATTTAACGTAATAATTACAGCACATTCTTTCGGTTCGTGTAAATATATAGGTTGATTGAAGAAGAAAAAACCGCGGTACTACTCTACTATATAAGCCATGGGCTATATTCTATAATTATCACTGATTGCAGATGAGGAACAACGGTACTTTGAAGTTAAATCGTGCGTGAAAGCCAATGCAAAATTCTGCCGTTTGTTCGGATACCAAACAGTTCGATTTAATTTGGCTTATAATTTAATTCATGTAGATTTGAGGGAACTTAATTAATTCTGATGATTGAAAACTATTAAAAAGTCAGCGTATTTTTATTGAAAATTTAGCGGTTTCATATGTAAGTGATAAGTTCTGTTTAAATGTGAATTATAGATTGAATAGATTATTATCCGAATGTTAATTCAAACTTTTTATATCACAAGCGTATGTCACGCTTTTTTCGAGTTTTTACTAAAAATTCTTTCAGTTTCGTTCAGATTTCATGATAGGATTTTAAAATTGATTATATGCTTTTAATTCGTTTTAATTTAATAATGAGAAAGCATTGAAAATTTTCTTTTATAATTATGTCTAACTTCTCATTAACATTTTATATAAAATTGGTACTTATTTCTTTATATTTAAGACATTAATTTAAAGCCAAGATAGATCGATATAATATAAATCAAACGAAAAGATTTAATAAATAATTCGTTATAGATAAATTTTCATCCGTTTCATGTATATTCCTCGAATTCTTGATTTAACTTTTAATAACCCATCCCCTTATACGTTATCACAAACAGCGAAAGCAATTTTTCCTTTTACCCGTCAATCACACACAAATTGTCAGAGCAATTACTGAACTGTAGTATAAACCTCGGTCCTGACGTTGTCGCGTCACTTCATTCCCAGGAATTTGACCAGTGAATTCGTCGGACATCGGTGCCACGGGGAAACAATTCGAACTTTATATCTCTGCGATGGGTGAATGGATTTCAATGTAATAGAAAGTTTTCAAACGCATTGCTATATGCCGCGCGCAGATTTTTCTAAGAATTAATCGATCATCTGTACGATAAATTAATATATTTTTTATTAATGGGTATTTTTTCACATTCTGTAAATACTTATTTACATAAACTTTTTTTTGTTTTCAAATTTTTTTGTATTCATCATAAATACACTGTCTGAAAACATCTTCTCAATACTGAATCTCAATAATGAATCAATTTTGCACTGATGGATCTCATTTCATTTCGTAGGATATGTGTTTTTTTACAAGAATAACAGTCCTAGACAATTTACCAAACATTCCCAATTTACTTTTAGTATAATTTTTGGCATAAGAACAATGTCACATTGTCCCATCATTACTTTCTTTGAAAATATTATTTTTTTATTACTAAATATATAAAGTAAAAGTGTCTATAATGCAATATATAGCAGTTGACTTCTTTTCTAACTAAGGGAATTATTAACTATCCCCTCTTAAGATACTTCGATTCATCCATTTTAGTTTTGTCAGATTGACACTGAGAACAGGCATATCCAACAGCATTAACATTTAAAGCATTCAAAAATATATTCACTGCTCTTAAAAGTATTTTACAAATAGTAATTTCAAATCTAAATTATGCAATCCCTATACTTTTTAAATAATTCTACCCTTACTTCCGACACATACTGTCGCTTTCTTAAACTATGATAATTTCCGAATAAAACTTTGATGATTTCAGCACTCGGAATCTTACAGCTCAATGAATCAGTGTCTTATAGTAGTTAAAACATTATGTTTTCCTCTCTTCAGTCTGTTCGAAAGGTATAAACAAGTCGGTTAGATACAAACTGACCATCAACAGTACTAGACACCGAAATTCAATCCTTCTAACATACGTCACTATGGAGTACGGGTCGTAACGATTAACATAGCTTATAAGCCGTCGAGTCACGGTCGCGTCAGTTTTGCGTTCGCACAGAGACGAGGCGAGTCACGACGACAGAAACTCGATTTCGAGAAATGGGGCGGGGGGGGGAGGGTTTGGCGTGGGGGCGTCCACGACGACATCGTCAGGGCGAGCGGATTCGCCCGGCTGCGACGGCGGTCGAATGAATAATCGCCGTTCCGGTCGACTTTGCCCCCATGTGTCATCTTCGCGTATATATAACAAGATCAGAACGTCGGGCGCAGGCATTTGACGGGGCGAAGGAACGAGGCTATTAACAATGGCCGTAGCGCGATCCCGGCGCTCCCGCAGGTGTTTTGCAATCTAGTTGGGACGTCTGCGATGCCAGTGCCTGCATTAATTAAAAATATATGTATATTCAACTAACTAGACTAATATATACAGAGTGAGGCATTATTTATCTCGAGACACCAGATGTAGCATGTATATAAAGATGAGAATTAGAGCATTCTCAGATGTTCGTCCATCATCATTCTTCTTAAAAAAAAGTACGGTTCTTCGAAAAAACAATTTTTCGACAAAGTAAAAAAATGTGGATTGGAAATAAAATAAGTGAATTAATCTTGCGCGTATCATGTGTATGTCCATTAACTTCGCGAACTTTTAAAAATATTTCAAAAATTGAAACACTGAATCTACAGCTACTTGGTAACCACACATGCAAATGTATAGGATTCAGAAATCAGAAAATAAAAAATTCAGAGAGAACTGGAGAACGACGATTCCGGCAGCGGCTGTATAATAATTTCTTTAATAATTTGTACACATACTGCAGTACAATAAACTGTAGACTGACAACGATAATTTTCGTGTAAATTAGTGTGTTCAGATCAAGGAAATATTACATGGCTTTTTAGTGACTATTTTGAAACCTTGGAGCGTTTGTAATGTACTATTGTACCGGAATATTTATCCAGTAATTATTGAATAGGTTGCGAGAGACCTTTAAGCCTTCAGAGACTCCAAAAATTTAGGTTTGAGTGGTGGAAAAAGTATCCTTGAAGAACATTTCAATACGATTTCTGTTGGAGGATTTTATGAAGACCATGATGATGTTTGATTGAATCCATGATGCTTGATTGATCCATGATGCTTGTTGGGAATTGAAAAGAAACATGGTGACGTATCGACTCTTGTTTCAGTTACTTATAATATATTCCAAGGCTTGTAGTAGGTGACGGATACGATGTTCCTTTCAATATAAATAGCTGAGACAGTATGGCGATCTTGCTAATCAAAAATAAATGGCTGATGGTGATTTCACATAGTATTGAAAATATATCTGTTTAATCACAGGGTTAATAATGCTGGTAAGGGCTGAAACCAGTTTGCTAAGAAAGAATTTTGAAATGTCCTTACAAATAACGCTGAAGCCTGAAGATTTTCTATTTTTTTTTAATCCAATGATATTTGTCTGACTGGAAAGTTCAAAATTTGAGTCGGAGAATGTAGCTTTCTGAGTTTTTTTCCTAAAGTGGTTGACAATGATTTAAAATAATACGAAGATAAAATGACAGAATATTGTTTTGCGATTGATGTATCTAGTATATTTGTTTTCACTGCAAATACGAGAAATATCTGACCGTTAGTCTCTATGAAAGGGAATCTTTAAGATATTATTCCGTATAGACTTGATCGCTTTCTAAACTCTTTTTAGAGCTGTTGCTCCATCTTCAATGAACTTGTTGAATGCGTTGGAATAAAATTACTATAATTTTAATAGAAGCATTTGCAATAGAGAGCAGACTTGAGTGCGCTAAGATGGAAGTCGAAACTTTTGCCATATCTCTCTCGCTTTTGTCTTTTTTGAGTTAAGTCGACGATATCGAAGAGGAGGCGAGCTTAGAGGAGGGAGCTGCAAGATCGTTTGTTTGGTGCTGTTGAAAGTCAGTTCATTCCATCGGTAATAAAAATATGCACTGAACATGTTCATTGCTGCAAGAATAATATTAAATATCCAAACTGGCAGAGCATGATTAGTAACTGATGGATTGATGTACAATTAACCGAGAGCACGCTAGTATTCATTGTAGTAGTTTTAAGTACTGCAATATTTGGTGAGATTATTGAATATTGAATAAAAGTGACCAATCTATCATTTCTCTCTAGATTTCCCAACAATACATCTGTTGTTGAAAACCTGGGAGTTCGATTCCTCTTTTGCGCACAATAAACTTTGATTTTGGACCCACCGTTGTTTAATTTAGATGCTACTTCTACCTCAGAAAATTTAAATTCAATTGTTACCTGAATGTTTAATATATTATCTTTTCTGAAGATGGTGTTATTTCACATATGTCAATTCTTGTCTATAAATGAATATAATTTACAGTAAGTGGCTTCACAATCATGTCAATTAAGAAAACCGTCTAAATTGATATATACATATATATATATATATATATATATATATATATATATATATATATATATATATATATATATATACATGGCTATTTGTACAGTAATTAGATGTCTGGTTTTAAGACTTCTTTTAGTTCGCAAGTAATAGAAACCTGCAAAAAATACACTGGAGAGCAATATGCAGTGAAAAAATAGTTCAATTACGAGAGTGTGAAATTATGCGTGCGTCAAGATATATTTACAGAGAGAGAGAGAGAGAGAGAGAGAGAGAGACGAGGGGGGAGGGGGCGAGAGAACGCGGCTACCGCGAGAGCAGCGCAACGTTAACAAGATGAAACTCGAGCGTAATGGCTTTTGCGGCTAGCGCGGGGCGAAGTCGTCGTCGTCCTCGCCTTTGCACAGCTAGCAACAGTCACCCACCCCCCCCCCCGCTTTAGAATATCTCTCCGGCTCTCCTCGGGTGCGCGCGCAATTTGCCTTGATAAATTCCCGGACTATCCGCGCGTGCGTGCGCCTTAACGCGGACCGCCGCATCGGACTCGCATACATACACGCGCGAGAATGCGGCAATTAGCGGAACCGTCGTCGTCGTCGTCGGTCGGTCGCATTTTTGGTCCCGAAGCCCGACACGCGCGGGCTCTCTCAACGACTCCCCTCCCCCCCCCCATATGAGACGAGCGTGCGCTTCTCTCTCTCTCTCTCTCTCTCTCTCTTCGTCTTCATCTCCCTTCCGACGGGGGGTGGTTCTTATTACTTTTCGAATTAATCGAGGACGTAATGGCGCGATCGCGGTGCAGTTAGCGCCCGATCGAAGAAGAAATGACAGTTGGGGCTTGTGGGGAAGGGAGGGGGAGAAAACTTTTATTGAATCACGCGCACCAGCCCGGAAAAAGTAATGTGGGAGAGGCATTCGATTCAACTTCGCCGCGGCTCAAGGGAATGTCCGCAGTTTTATAATGCGGCGCCGCGCGCAGAGGAATTTCATTTTGAATTTGTTACAGATTCGAATGGATTCGAGTATTTTTGCTGTCGTCGGTGTCTCCGAGTCTTTATGGGATTATTGGGAATCGGCCGACGGCAATGCTCCGAGGGAGTCCGACACATTAACGGACGAAATTATTTTCTATACGACGGTCTGGCGCTCGAGTGTGTGAAAAATATTTGCGCATATATTCCCTCGGGCTCGAGCGAAATTCCAGATTTGTTTCAAAGCAACGAGTATTTAAGATAAAAAATATGATATTCGAAAAATATCAATAATGAAATATTGTATACGTTGTACTTAAATAGGAATTATTAATAATTTATATTTGAAATTGTATAATGTTTCTAGCGACAGTGTGCTTATAACAAACAAAAAGTTGCTAAAAAATAAAAAAATAATGCCAAAAAAATATTCATAAAATTAATCACGATAAATTTTAATAAAAGTGAATAATTTTAAGAAAAATAATCTCTTGACAGTAATACTCAAATTTTTGTTAGTTTATACTTGATTGAAAAATATTTGAAGGAATTAATATGACTATTTATCGTGATTATTATCATTTTATGTCACATGAAGAGAAAGGTATGAAATCTAAATATGTTATAAATTATTATATTATTATTACAGTTATTTGAAACGTATCGTTAAAAGACTACGTTTTAATAAAATTCAGAATTAAGTACGTTAATAATTGTCATTATAAAAAGGACGAAGTCAGTCTAATAAACAAATATCAATTAACAGATATTAACAAAAAATAACTCGACATTATTTTGCAAATACATAAGATTGATATTTCATCAAAATTATAGTGATACAGATTTTTCTATCCCAAATAATATTTTAAAATATTATTTAATTAAAGGTATTGAAAATTATGATATGTATCTTCATGGAAAATTTAAAGAATTTTTTTGGTATGATTTAATAGCATATTTAATAATTACACCAATTGAAATGCTATTCTTTCTAGTTCATCATTAAGGGGATGTCGAAGAGCGGTTCGTAGTCAAAATTTGGTAAAACGGAGTCGCCACCTCTCATCATATTTTTTAACTTAGGGGTCGAATTTTCCTTCAGCACAAGTTAAAGCCATTTCTCTGTTTTCATGATGGCTGTCCCCTTTTAACGGCGTTTTCGCATCATTATTGCTTGAAAATGGATCAATCGAGAAAATTTTGCGACGCGGCCCACCTAGAAATGCGTATTTGTTTACGTCGGACGCCGTTTGCCGGCTCGCGTTGCATCCCGCAACTTTCGTCACGAATCAGTTGTTTGGCAGCGCTCAGCTCGCCCCACAGTATTTCTCCAGCCGCAATTAAAATTGTTTACTCCGCAAAAATCTTACGCACCGTACGATGACCAATGATTTTTACGCCTACATTCCCTTTGTAATAGTGCTCTGTATGTATATTTTCAGCAACTAGCGATAAATTAATTATATAACAATACATTTCCACCCTTCTATAAATTTAATACACTATGGCCTATTTTTAAATAATCGTTTCCTAAACTACTTCTTGTTCCTGAGTTGCTCGTACAACGACGTAGTCTACGCCAGGGCTTCTCGCGAGAGCTAACATGAATATAGCTGCGAACATCTTTCTGCTCTTGGGACCACGTGTATTTTTGCTTTACCATAGGAATTACTTTACTATTATTAAGACATCTAGAAATATCTCTTCATTTTCGAAAATTATCTTTATAGGAATTTTATACAATATTGTAATGATTAAAAATATACGAAGGGGGCGAGCTAAATGGATTCCGCGAGAAAATGTCTCAAATTACTGGTAATTTACTTAAATTATAATAAAATATACTGCAAACTAAATTTTGATACTCAAATTAAAATGCGCGCAACCTTCGATCTATCCCCCTCCCCTCCGTTCCATAACACTCGACCGTTCCGCAGTGCATTTAAAAGATATCAGATCGGCCACGCGAATCTTACCTCGTTATTTTTATCTCTCTTTCTCTTCGGGACGATCCAACTTCTTCCTTACCGAGGCGGGGACTTGGGGGGGGAGGAAGGGTAGTTAATTAACGAGAAGCTTTTCCGACGGCCCGCCCTCTCTTACTCTCCGTTTTCGTCCAATTTATCCACACGACTTGAGGGAGTTACACGACGCGCGGTGGCGCAGGAGCCTCGCGTCCCTCCTTTACCTCTTCCCGGCCATCGGGATCTGTCGTGGCTCTCGTAAACCTCGCGATTTCCGGCTCCGTTTGATGGGTTTTCTTTCGCGGAAGTTCTGAGGCCCGGGACGATGCTCTCCATAGCACGACTCAATAGCACGATGGATGGGAGGGGGGAACTTAATCGACCGGGTTAACTTTTTTTATTCATTTTTTGGGAAGATCGTTAAATAATTTATATTTGGTATTAGGAATAGATTAAATGTTTAAGCGTTAAATTGATTTGAAACTTTAGTAAATTTTTTCATTTGCATATTGAATAAAAATTAAGTATTAGATTACATATATTGCTTCAGGCTTTTGTACAAACACTCAAGGTAAATTTAAATTTTGTTCTTATTTTCAGTGCATTTTAGAATTCTTTATCATAGAGAGCAAATACTCCCCAAGTTATAAAGAATGATATTTGAAAAACAATAAGATTATTTTTTCCAAAAATTTCTATATATATTTTATAAAGTTTATTAAGTAGGATCACTGGTCAATTCTGTATAGCGCTATTTTTTATTGTTTTTTTTCTAATTTTAATTAATTACACCTGCGAATAGTAAGTACCATTTTTGTTACTAGAATTATTAGTTTATAGAATTTATAACAATGAATGAATTACTACTACTACGGTATGAAGGATATCGCTGTTAACTTCGAAACAGCGTTTGGATCACTAAGTGAAATTCGCAGAAGTTATTCAGTCGTACGGTAGTAATTATTCACCAGATATCAAGGGGCTATTAAAACGTTAAATTTCTTCAGACAAATCTACTCTCAAGAAAACGAAGACGCGCGATCAGTGGAAAAATAATAGCTACATTATCTTAGCATTCCAAAAGAATACTCTTAATGAACTTCTGACGAGAAGGGAAGCACAATTACAATGATATATTGGACTGTTTCGCTAGACGGATTCGATGAGAAATTGAAATAGACACTGAGTCATTTGGCGAATAAAAAGTAATACGCCTCGTACGTGACCTCGAATTGAATGAATTGCTCTGCGAATCGCTGGCGCATCCACCTTACTTATACTTGCAGTGGTTCCGCTTGCTTCGTTCCGCTAGTCCAACATTGAAGCATAGTTCGCATGGGGCATGGGGGGGGGGCGAGTGCAAATCGAGAAATTTAATTTGAAAAAATACGAAAAACCACGAATTATAGAAGCTTCTGGCAAACTGTCACAATGGAAGAGCATATACGCTGAGCAAAGAAAAAGTTCTTCGGAGAATCCTGGGCCTTCGTTCGAAGCCCGTATATTTATCGATCCGCTCTCGTAAATAAAAACAGAGATATTGCCCGAGGGAGCGGGTCGCGACGAACGACAATAACGTCGCGCTGGGAAGGGACACGGCGCGGTTGCCGTCGGCGACGGCGACGATGTCGCTCGGACGGACGCGCGCGCCAGCGAAAGGCATTCGCGGTAGGCGCGCGACGCATCTGGAGTTCGTATACGCGGCGCGTTGTCCGCGCGAGACTCATCGATCGTCGGGGAGCGCTTTCATGAGCGGAATAGCTCGGATTGCAAGGGAGTCGCGCGAGCGAGCGGCTAGTTCAAACGCGCCCCACCTCTCCCCCGCCGCACTCCCGTAAAGCGGGGCGCGCGTTTTATTTTAGCTCCCGGCGACCGGGGGGAGGGGGGGGGGCGAGTCGCGGAGCTCGCGGCATTAATTAAACTCGGCTATAATTCAATATAAGAGAACTACACATTTTTAACACTTGAATTGTTGCATAAAAGTGATATTTAATATCGGGAAGATTGAGTCACATTATGTACAATTTATAGGAGTATTTGTAAAAGAATTTTTTTTTTGTAAGAAAAAAAATACATTTTGAATCATTTTAAAAAGATTACAAAAAAACTATTGTTGTTCGCATCATCGTAGACCACCTGCTCGACCCGCCAATAACATGACAGATGCTCTAAACTTAAACGTTCGATGCTGAATATGGACACGAAGAAGTTACAAGGTGAAGAAATTTAAATTCATTGCATCTTTGAGATATTATTTGTCGCGTAATTATTTAGCTATGTATTAAAGTCGGTAAAGAAGTTAAAACTGCTATATTATTTATAAAACCAATGTAACAAACAATATTGATGAGTCAATAGTGCACTTCAAAAGATCCTTAAAAGAGACCACGAGTTTAAGGTATTTTTCTTTTCAGCCGAGAGACAACACGGTATCCATCTGTAGATTTACTTTCTCATTCTCACGCTTATATGATAATGAAGATATCATTTGAAACCACTGCAGCTCCAACTATTTTATAAATGTTAATTCTTCTCCCACTTAAAAGCATATCGTGAATTTTATCGATAATTTCCAGAATATTATCCCAGGATTTATCCAGATTATTTCAGAATTTTCTCGATATTCACGTGAAATTTCCTGAACGATGTTCGATTGGCATTGATGTATGGCCTGCGCGTTTAAATTCATTTATTCAATTATAAACTGTTGCAAGTACAGGAACAGATGTGCCATGAAGTGCGTCCAAATCAATGTTTACGCCTCTTGCTGTTAATTCTATTAACCAAACACGTTTGATTACCACTTTTAAACTGCCTGCTTTTCATTTCATATCAACCGACAAAAGTCACTCAAACTGGCATTAATAATAAAACCACTCGATAAATATGGCTACATTTTTGCCAGATGCCTAGTCAAGAATGAGGGCTCATTAAATGCATACCATTATCGATGGTACAAGCGCCATCTAATAGATGTCCTTAAGACTTTACCACCAACCCCCGTAAAGGAAAAATAAATTGGTTCACATGAAATTTATTCATCAGAAAACTCTGTCTAGTAACAATACTCGTCCGATGCTTACTTCTTTCATATTCGGAAATATATGCATACAAAGCAGGAGAGCTTGAAAATTAATTCTTGCAACTCATAGCCGACGCCTACATCACGTTTACATTATCGTGCGCAGCGAAATTAATGAGAAATCGAACTGAATTATCGGTGCCGCGTCTTATACTGCCGCGAATGAATAAGTATTTCGACGGGCGCGCTTGCCACACACACACACACACACGCCTGTCCCGAAGTTCTCGATTACTAGATTTGACGAATATAAATATGTTTTTTCATGCATATCCTATGAGATACGCGGGAAAGCTGTGACGTCGGAAAAGGGAAAATGAATCAGACGCCGCCTTGGCCTCTGGCATATATGCGATATCATATACATTCGTTCGGGCTATACTACGCCCATATCTGAGTCCCTTGCTTCTCGCGACTCGGTACCGATGACGAGACTGGCAGAGGTTAGACGCGTCGAATCTCTTATTCACGACGTGACTTCTCGCCTCGCTTCCTTGCGCACCTCTCTCTCTCTCTCTCTCTCCCTCTTTCTCTGTGTGTCTCTTTCTTCGCAGTGCGGATTTTTGTAATTCCGAACCAACCTCCCGCCTCCTTCCACCCTTCACCTTACCGCGCACCATTTCTTTTTACTTTTTCCCCCCATCCGCATTCGTATAATACATAACGATCGGGTTCGATATCAAAGTTTATTCGCCGCGATGGGAAACGCTATCTATATTGCCACGTGCGGAATTATTGGCCGGGGAACCACCAGTCGATTGATCGTCGACTCTCCTCATTTGATGGTGGACGTTGTCTGTTTTTTTTTTTTTTTTTTTTTTACATATATTTAATACGCACTATAAAAATTCTTACTACGTATCAATGAAATATTGAAACTAGTGATTCTGATTGATTTTTTCACATAAGCTTCCAACAATTAATTTCCGCTGTAAATGCAACGAATAAAATTACACGTTTTACAGAAATATGAATTATTTTTCTTTCGTAGCTATGACACACGATTATATCTTCGAAATTCATTTAAAGAAGACAGCATTAATTCTGGATGAAATTAACAAATATTTATATTGATTGTCAAACAGCGTTACACGATATAATCATTAATCACGCGATAACATTAAACGATGGTTGAAAATTCCCTCGAAAGCTTAAAAGCTAAGCGAGCAAATTCGTTAATCGAGCAAGTTTTTATCATTTATTATACTCGAATGAAAACTTTTAGCGAAACTACTCTCTTATCTCGCGTTTATAAAGAATACAGAGGCGAACCGTCAAGACACGCGTAGGAGAATCCCATTAGCCGCGAGCGCGTCAGCAAATTTTTGAGAACCCTTCCAAGTTTCAACTTCTACGTCGCCCGCTATCCATATGCGAAAACAGAACCAACCAATATATATATATATATATATCCAAAAATCCCACATCGTGCGGCCGATAATCAAACGCGGCGGGGACAGATGACCGCCCGATAACCCGGCACCTCCCGTAAATAACGTATCTCGCGTCGTCGCGGCGATAAACAAACCATACGCGAAATCGCTTGGCCGCCGCCTGTACCGCGGTGCCGTCCGCGCCCTCGGACTTTGGCTGCCTCGTGCTTGTTGAATGGGCGCTACACGCGCTACTTAGGAAGCCTGTTTCGGGCGCAAAAATCTTTAAGGTGAAGCGCGACCGAGGCCGATGCGGCGGATGTAAAGTTCGTGGAGAGCCGCGATGTGACGCGGCTGATAGGATGCCCCGCTCTGTTCCGATTGGATTTCATCGACAGGGAAACAGACAAAAAGATAGAGAAAAAGAGAGAGAGAGAGAGAGTGCTGGCAATTTGTCCTGGCTACGCGCGTACCAACCGGCAAAGCGAGACGTACTATTTTGTTTAGTGCTGAAACATTGGTTGGAATTTTTCGAGCTTTCCGAATTTGTTCTGGCTTTGTGCATTTTCGCTTTCAAGGTAACTTTTTCGTTTTACAGAGTTGATACCTTGGAGTACAATTAATTGTAAAATTCAAAATTTCATGCTTATTTTTCGCGGATAAAATATTATTTTACCAGATTCTGGTTATCTGTTACCAGGCCAACAGATTTTCGATAATTTAAAATAATACTATCTTATAGTTATTTTATTATTTCACAATATTTTTTTTTTGACATTTAGTTTATAAAAAAAATAATCCATTAAATTTTCATACTATCTATCCTATATTTTTGAAAAATTCAAGCGCATATATATATCTTATAAGAAATTGATGAAAAAAAACGTATTCAACGTAATGGAATTCGACACTGAAATGTAATATGTCGATGCATCAACGTATTACTTTATAGTGACGTTATCGAGTTGGTCTACCGAAAGACTGAATTTACGTTATCGCATCTAGTATTTTTGCACGAAAAATCTAATCTGAAAATGGCTCGCGTAAAACGTAAAAATATCTTCGAAGCTATTTTCGTTAATATCGATCATAGATAAAAATGACTTATAAAACATTCTTACGCTAATTAATTTTTTTTAAAGAATTTTTCGATTGATATATTACTTGAATAATACTAAATTGTGGTTAGGCATTGAGTCTAGAAACATATACAAAATTTTCAGCTTTCTGTGATTTGTAATAATTTACTTTTTTCTTAAAAAATGTTATCTTTTCATTTGTTCCTTTGTATAATATGATGAAATTAACTCGATCGAAATTAAATATTAAGTAATTTCTAGAACAAGAGAAAAACACACATAATATACTATGTATTACGTATATATTGGAAATTTCAATTGATATTAATAAATGGAATTAATCATTATTATATTGAGCTTGATGTTACGTGTTATGTAAATAACTTATGCTATTAATATTTTAATTCGGTGCATTCTTAACACGGAGTAGAATTCAAAGACAAAAAGAAAGAAAAACAATAATATAGCTGTTTTAATGTTCACTGTCGTATATTAAATTAGACGAACAATCAACGTTTATCGGCCAGTCACAGGCTTTTGTTTTTGTGTTAAACACAAGACCACTGGAGCATGTAAATTTATACTGGACAAATTTATGATCCATAGTTGGCACACACATAAAGAAACTCGAACAGTCGTACGGATCCCGTATATAACCCGGATGATCGCATACAACCTCGGGCAATGGAGTTTTGCTGGTTGTCGACGTCGACGATGTTGTTTCTGGAATTGATGGATCAGGTAATTTTTCGAACAAGACTTCGTTCAATGTATTCAATAGAGGATACTTATTTCCACAAGTGCCGCGAAAGTCATCGGTCTCGATACTCCATACCACGGCACCTCCCAGACCATGATCTTTTATGTATTCAGCTTTTGTCTTGATCGAGCTAGACAGGAATAAAATTTTTAATCCTTAATTGTCAATTTTATTATACAATATTTTTTGTATTAATGATATCTCACAGCATCTAATTGCACTTTCTAAAGTATATTTGGAAGTCTTTCATAAAGCTTATCATTAATCATAGTGCACTATAGATAAGGTAAAATCAACAACTGTTATATCGATAACCAATTGATGACTCACATTGTATTTTCATAGCCAATCCATTGATCGAGATTAACGGCGTAAGGTACTTTCTGATTGTACTCGTAGAAAATGTCCCACTTTTCCTTCATCTGCATCTCACAAATTTCATTGTAACCCATAGTCCCAGGTTCGTGTGTGTATGGTCCAGCATTACCCGGATTATTCGCCGGAGCGCCAATACCCTTTTCCTTCGCACTATTGAGAGTGAAAGTTCTACCATAAAATGGTATACCTAGAACGATTTTTTCACGAGGCGCACCTTGTGATAGCCAATAAGCAATGGATGCGTTCTTTGAACATATAATTAATATATGTAATTAGCATAGGTGCTTATATAGATTTTCAGGAAAAATTAATAAATTTTATTTTATCAGATTTAATTATCTTTGATTTATCTAGAAACTTACGATAAAATTGTAACAATCAAAAACAATAAGATGACAGGTTAGTATATAATATGCATATTGAAAAGTACTCACGACATTTAGAAGTGTATCGGAGTCTTTTTCCCACAAGCCCTTGTAAAGCGGAGCATTGATTCCAGTTTTTCCATTCCAGAATCCATGATAATCATATGTCATGAGATTTAAAAAATCTAAGTATTGGGAAATTTTGAAAATATCGTACGATATTTTAGCGCTTTTCTCAGTGGCAGCTAGAGCTGCAGTCAGCAGTAGACCTTCCCGATCAAAGATTGCTCGCATCTCTTTTAATAATTGTAAAAAATTTGCTCTGTCTTTAGGATCGCCACCCCTCTGTGACGGATACTCCCAGTCAAAGTCCAAACCGTCGAAACCGTACCGCTTCACGAAGGACAAAGTAGATTCGACAAATGTCCTTCTTGCATTCGGATCGGCCACCATCTTGGAGAACTTGCCAGAGTCCTCGTTCCATCCACCGACGGCGATCAGAGTCTTCGTGCCGGGACTTTGACCACGCAATTTATTGAACTTGTTGAAGCCATCTCTGCCGTTGCCGTCGGGTAGATCGGCCCACGGATCGAGGACGCGAACTTCATTGCTCGCGTTTAGCCCGATATATGCATAAATTAGATGAGTGCAGAGTTTTGGATCGATGTTGGAGATGTCGAACGTACCGTAGCCCGGTCGATAAATGGCCCAGCTGCTAAAGTAGCAGACGATTTTTTCTAAACGAAAAACAAATTTGATTGAGAAAAGAGACTCGAAACATTTTTCATTCAATTATATTGCAACAAAATAATACTTTATTATTAATTCAAATAATAAGGCAGAATTTATATTTTACATTGACATATTTAGTAATTTAAGCATATTGCACTATTATAAGACTGGTTTTATTATTGTACAATGAAATAAAAATAGTTAGATAGGATCTGAAATATGCTTTGATTTATAATCAGTATCACGACACACGAATTTATCTATATGTAGAAATTATAAAATTTAAGATCTCAGAATAAAATTATTAAAATATGATATGGTTTACAATATAGTATTAATAAAAATAGTACAACTATTTGTTTCTCAGTCAAACATACAGTGATACGGTTTGGTATAAACAATACTATCTTATTTACACATACTCTTTGCTTAATTAAAGTAATCTTTTCAAAAATTGCTTCTCTGAATGCCAAAATCCTTTCTTTCATTTAAATTTATTTCTTAAATCTATAATTGTTAATTTAAAATTGTTTCATTAGTTTATGCGGTCTAATGTTTTTCTATTGTTTAATGTATATTCTTATATTTATATTGAAGAATCTGAAGACTTCGTTAAATCTGAAACTTCGTTAAATCTATTATAAGTGGCTTTTTAACTTCTACATATAGTCGATATTAATTGAAAAAATAAGTCTTCTATGTCGTTATATTAAGACTATAAAATGTTGTCACGAAATACTTTCAATGTATTTTTATGAACTTTCAGCGAGTGCAATAAAGATATATTCACATGTCTCTAACACCAAATTATCGACAAAAGTAAGAACAGAAAACTTACTTTGATCATTAGCATTTGCGACAGTCAATAACGTTACGAGTATCCAAAAAATTACTTGCATTTTCGCTATCTCTTTAGCTTCGCTCGAAGTTACTGCCAAACTGAATGTCGTCAATATAATAATATTTGTAATCTTCGACAAGCATTAGCTATGATTTTATATAAAATGATAACAGGTGATAAGGGACAACATTGCCAAGTTATTATATCTATCGTATCAACGTGTCCACTAAAATTTCTTATAAATAAATTTATACTTACTTATATACTACGAGGTAACTTGGTCTTTTCAAAGGAAAAAACTAAAAATATCAACCTAGATTTAAAATAGAAATGCAAAACATGATACATCTTGTAAGATTCTGATTGGAAAATCTTCATTTTAAAAAAAAAAAAAAAAAAAACGCAAGATATATATGTATGTTACCATATTTCATGAGTAAGTAATTCATGTAATGTACATGTTTCTTCTGACTTTTAGTTAATTATAGTTTTCATCAAGAAGTTGTAAAAAATACTTTAAAGATTTTGAATTTTTTTATAAATCGAAGACATAGCGACGGAGATATTTTTATACAGGGATAAACAGTGATGCTCGTTAACGCGAAAAAGATCGACAATTCGCGTTAGCTCTTATCGCCTCTTTTTATCGCACTGCGGCCGGAATTTCACGAGAACAAACCCATATATAGACACTTCATTTTTGCGCTCGTCTACCGTCTATATCTAAGAAAAACGCAACGCTTTCGGCTGCACGCTTCGTCATTGTTAAAACAAAGCCGCCTGACGGCTTGCCCCATCCGGATAGCGCCATAAAAGTTTCATCTCCCTTTTTAATAGCTCGCCGATCGGCTAATGGTCCGACGGCCGCGGATCAAATTATAAACGCGCGACAGCGCGCGAGAGTCCGACTCTGCCCGAGTGGAAAATTCGATGCGCGGGCGGTTCTTGCAAACCCTCCCCCCCTTCTCGGGCCACCGTCCCAATCGAAGCGGTAGCAGAATACGCTCGCATCAATGAAACTGAAAGGTTTCGACGTGATTAATCGGATTTCCGTACGGACGGTTATTCGCCGCCGAATTCTGGATATATATATATATATATATATATATATATATATATATATATTTATATGTGCCGTCGAGTCGAGCGAGAAGGTGGATAATGCGGCCATTGTCGAATCGGCGCTCGAGCTCCCGCGGGCTTCTTTTGATCTAGCGGTAGGGGGCATTAACGAAAATTGGCGCCGGAGATGCGATCTGGAACGAACGCGTATACGGGTGGCCCCAGTGAACAGTGGCGATATTATTGATGAATTGGCGCTTATAGAGAATAAATTGCGAAGACCGCCGAGCTTTCAATCAGTCGAAATTAATATAGGAATGCGTTCGGTGAGCGAATAATATAATGAAATTCGATCTTCTTGATCTTCGGTTAATTCGCACGCGTCCGATTGATGAAATATAAGCGAAGCGATTTTCTCTATCAATCAAAAATTAACGTCCTAAAATATTTAATAATTCTGTTGAGATATCGAATCGAATGGTGATACTATCCTAGAAAGTTTAATGTAAATAAATTACACTCGTATCCGATTTTAATTAATTTATTTTTATGAGACGATTCGATTTTTTGCCCAAACCCAATTCAGTCTCAATTTATACTTATATAAATTTCTATTAAATAATTTTACATTTGCAGAACATAAATTCAAAACTGATAAGTTGTAATTTTTAATCTAATAATATATTCGGTGATTTATAGATGATATAGATCATTGGCGTTTATAAAGGAAATCATTAAAAATAACTAATGAAAAATTAGATGATAGCAAAATAGTGAAACTAATTTTGATCTTATAATATTGATTATTGCAATTATATATATTTAGATACATAAATTAATATTAATGTATACGCGATAAGTTGGGTTTTGGAATTCAATCTCATTTTTGATGATAGTTCAGAATTTCCTTATTTTATATTAAAAAAAAAGATATTGCAATCATCCTTTGCCGCATAACATTTAACAGTCATACCTTTTAATTAAATAGCATTAAGTCTAGTATTAACGATTAATTATATTTACGATAATAGTTGCATAGCTTTTATAAAATAATAGTTCACTTGTTTAAAATTAATAATAAAAAAAAGATATTATGTTGAGATATTATATTGAGTTTCAAATTTTCATAAAATGATTTCGTGTACAAAATATTATTATAAATATATTTTTTACCAAATTATAATAATGTAGAAAAATTGTATTTTTATACAGATCTTCTACCTTGCGTCAATAAAGTAGGTAGCTGTGTTATCGAAACGTAGTACTCTAAATTCATTTCCCTTCAGTAAACATTGGAGGATGCTATTCATATCCTTGACAGATAAGAAATACGGTGTCTAAGATCAATTTATATAATTAAGTTATAGTATTTTTCTAAATATGCTAATAAATTTGGAATTGACATTTGGAATTAAACTCGAAAAAAAGTAGACTTTATGAAAATTATCGAAAATGTAAATAGAATATCCATATATCGTATGAAATATCACATTAATAAACTTTGTCAGGACTTTGTCAGGCTTCAAAAACTTTTCTCTAAACATTCAAATACTTGTCTAATTAGGACGCTTAGTAAAGTTCGACAAAGTTTGGCCATTTCTGACAACATTTATGAATAAATGAATTACTGAAAAATGATCGGTAAAGGCTGATATTATTTAACACAATGTTTTGCAATATTTGACAAATGTTGATAAAATATGATAATTATTAAAAAAAAAAAACTGTATTTGGCAGCCGTTTGGTAATTTTTTCAGTTAATCAGAAAATTAATTTCAATTAAATACGTAGTAAAAGAAGATTATTTAATTTACAAAAGTCAAGTTCAATCGTATTACTCTGCAATTGAGTTTTATTTTGAGTAATAACACTTAATATGTGTATTTGATTAAAACAATAATACTTGTTTTTCTTTTATAACTTATAAACGAATTTCATGCGTTTTCCAATTAAATTCATTATAAAATTATAATTATGAAAAAATCATTTAATTTGCGAATTTAAGAAAAGAATATATAAGATTATACAAAATAAATAATACAGTTTTATATTAGAATGAAATACGCGAAAAATAGACTAGATAATATTCTGTATAATAAAGTCTAAAACTGGAATGTTTATGACAATTCTTTGAGAAGACATGAGGTTTTCATTCCTGCGATGTTTATAATATATTCAAAAATAAATTTATAATTTAGAAACAAAGAATGCAAATCGTGATATGAAAACCAATCTTATTAGAATTGTCAGAAGACAGAAAACACGTGGGTAAATGTATAAAATATATCGCAATATAATTGTTCTGACAACCATTTTTTTTTTAATAAAAGTAAGTCAGTCCAACTGATTTATAAGAAATAATTCTTTTCGTTATATAAAAAAATTGAATAATTATGAAATAATTAAATAGAATTTTAGAGACGGGTTTCTTGCTGATGATGAGATTTCATATTAATATTGCCGAAATCTAATAGATCAAATCAATACAAACTTGATTTTTCGATATCTAAATTTATCTAATTCATTAATCTTATGTACAGTAAATGAAATTATTTTTAATAACTAATAAGAAGTTGTTTACAAATTTAGAATTTTTAAGTATGCATTTATTGTATTAAGAAAATTATTATTTACATAGTCACTTTTAATGCCTTTTTGTTAGGGTTATATATATATATATATATATATATATATATATATATATATATATATATATATAAGATTGCGTAGAATAATACTGACTACTAATTGACTATATATATATACAATATATAATAGCTGACTTTAGTCCTTTTTACGCAAAACGGAATTTAATGTGTTAAGTAAGACATTCTTATTGCCGCAGGTACCGAGAAAGTCATCAGATTCTAGACTCCATACCATAGCGCCGCCAAGTCCAAGTTCATTGATAAATTTAGCTTTTTCTTCAAGAGATCTTAAAATAAAAAAAACATTCCTTTATTAATCAATTTATAATGCATAAGTTAAAATATATTGTAATAGTATATTTAACGTGTATTTTTCCTCGACCTTTTAACACGCAGTTGGATTATGTGAAATTACAGATCAGTTTTAAATTACTCATGAAAATGTGTAAAATTTCTCATGATTTATTATAGCTTTACATATCAAAATTGACATCCACTTTAAAAGGAAAAAAATATTAATAAACGTTGAGCGTGTAAGTTCACTTAAACCGATAGTGAATAATCTCATCATTGTCAGGTTAATTTTATTTACCGGTAACGGTACATATGAAAAAAAAATGTTAATTTTTAATTTTATTTAATTACTTAGCATCATCGTAGGCGATCCATTGATTATTATTCACCATGTAAGGTGTTCGTTGCTTTTCGTCAAAATGGACCTTCCATTCGCTTGACTTAGCCAATACACAAATTTCGTTGTAACCTTGAGTCCCAGCTTCTTTTGTAAACGGACCGGGCTCTCCAGGCCCTGAGACGGGAACGCCAACACCGCAAGCTTTAGGATCGGCAAGGGTGAATGTTCTGCCATAGAAAGCTGTACCTAACATTATTTTCTCCTTTGGTGCGCCTTGTGCAAGCCAATAATGGACAGATGCGTTCTTTTGAAAATCAAAGTGAAGAAATCTTGGATTAATCAATAATCAACTCTCTTATTATCTTATAAATATATATGTGAATATTATAAATGGTTGTTTTCAGATTATATACGTGAAGCTATATTTAATTAAATTGACTCATTATTATACTATCTATTCGAATATATTCTAAATTGTTTAACCTGTATAAAATACTTATATAAAATATGTTATTTATAGTTACAATGTTGAGTAATTTGTCCTCGCCCTTTTCACAACAACCTGCATAAAGCGGAGTATTCAAGCCCGTTTTATTGTCTGCAGGTACGTGATAATCATACGTCATAATATTGATAAGGTCCAAGTATTCGGAAATTTGGTAGATCTTGTATGATTGTTTAGCTGAAGCTTCAGATGCAGACACAGCTGCCGATAATAAAAGTCCTTCTCGACTAAAGCGGTCCTTCATCTCTTTCAGGAGAAGAACGAAATTATCCTTGTCTGCAGCGGCGCCATCCCTACGTGACGGGTATTCCCAATCCAAATCCATACCATTGAAACTGTAAGTTTTCGCTAAATTCACTACAGAATCGATGAAAATTTTACGCAATTCAGGACTGGCCGCCATTTTGGAGTATTTGGCAGATCCCTCGTTCCAACCACCAACGCCAATAAGAGTTTGCAAATTCTTATTCTGGTTACGCAAGCCATTGAATAAATTATAACCATTTTTACCGCCACCATCGGCTAAATCCGCCCAAGGGTCAAGGATCTTGACTTTACTGGTATTGCCATCGATGCCCGCAAATGCATAGATTAGATGAGTACAAAGTGATGCATTAATTTGCGTGGTGTTGAAATTGCCTGCACCTGTGCGATAAATAGACCAGCTACCCCAGTAACAAACAATTTTTTCTGTAAATAGAAAGTTGGAATTGTTTTTATTCTGAAAGTTATTGTCGAATAAATACTGTTGAATGAAGTACATATTCTATGAATGGAATTTAATAAATCATTGCTGCAGTTCAATAAATTAATAAAAATTTTCGCTAGAAAATTTCAAAGGATCAGGTTACCTATGTTCTAAGATATTAATGATCCTGCAAAGATTTGCTTTAGAAGAAATTATCATTGAATCTTATGAAAAATAATATTATTCGTTTATTCATACGTATGTAATAATATTGTTTAAAAAATGTTTATAAGAAACAAAAACCATTTCATAAAAATATAAAACCATTAAAAAAAATCTAGATTACATGTCAGAGTTGTAAAGAAGAATTTAGTGCGCACATAGCAGTTGAAAACGAAATATATCTTTGGAAAATTTGAATGATATATATTTAAAACTGTGTTATTTTCTCATGCAATATATATAAAGAAAAAATTTAAACAAATAAGTTACATAAACAGTATCCCATTATTAATAAATAGTGAAAAACAGATAAATAATATGATGCATAGACTCTAACGATGCCTAAAATTAATAAATAATTTTGAAAAAAATAATAAAGTAAGAGACATGAAAATAGAATATAGAAATAGAGCAGGGATAATATGAAAGGTGTTAATAAAATAAAATATAATGTGGAATTTATCCTACACAAAAATCGGGTCACATAAAAAACAAATAAAAGAATTTAAAGTAACCTTAAAAATAGTTACGAAAAGCATATGAAGCATAGGTGATGCATTCTTAAAAATTTCAATGCTCACAAGTACAGCTTAAATGTTTAAGACAAATGTAATATGCAAATCAAACAGAGTACAAGTTCTAAAGTGCAAGATAAAGGAGAGTAATAATCATGATAATAAAGATCATAACAAGACTAAGAACAACAATAAGAGCTTCTTACAGAGAAGAGAAGTAATCTTTCATAGACAAATGTGGTACTCTCCGGTGCATTCTTTTGGAAGCTAAAGAAAAATATTATTCTATACTAATATTTCAAAACAACAAAATTCATTTCTAAATTTTCAAATATTCAAAATAACATGAGAAGGCTTGTCCAGATATGTTGTTTACTAAAATATTAATACAATATAAAAAACCTATAAAGGTCTTATTTGAGTTCTTGGTGTTTCCATCAAACATTGTTTGGTATTATGGTTATTTTTTAAATATTTAGAATTTCTATACCTTTTCAAGATTGCCTTTGCACAGACGATTAAAATTCAATTCAAAAATACGATATCATATAAAGTTAAAAGCAATTCACCAAATTCAACGTCGTGATGTTGTAAGAATTTATCTTGCTATTTGGTCATTTTACATTTTCATAAAATGTCGTCACTTTATCATAAAATTCAAACTATTATGCAGCAAACGCACGTTTTTCATGTCTTAATTAAATAAAATTGGGTACATTAAACTAAAGTGACGCCTTTGACTCTAAATTTGGATGGAAAGAAGTTTAGAAAAATCTTTATAGGCTAATGTAAATAGTGTCACAAGCTAGCCCCAAAAATATTATCACTTATAAATGATGATATTAAAAATTAATGAACTATAAACAAATTTATTCAATATTTAATAGTACTAATTAATAAAATTATTTTGAGTTAAGACATTTTTACGTTTTAAATGGTTAATATATACATTTTTGAGCTGAGTTGCGTTAAAAATCAGTGATCTTGCAGTATAGATCCAGAACTTATACTTATTTCGTAATTTCTAAAGGAACGTTTTGTTCTACAATGATTATAAATTGTGACTTTTTTTACAACGTGATTGACAAATAAATTTAAATTAAAAATTGGATTTAAATATATAACAAAAAGAAAAAAATCACAGCTGTTTTAAGTCAGGTATTAAAATTGGTTTAATTTTTTTTTTATTATTAATTAAACTAAAACAAATGCCTAGTGATTCGGTTTATAAATTTTTGTTTGTAAACACATCACAAACTTCATCGTCGTTTAGTATCACACTTCGAGATCATCACTAGAACGACTTTCAATAACATAGAAAAAGTAAATTATATTACTATTTAATCCGTTCGTCATAATTTGAAAAAGATCTGCCTATCTTATTTGACAATTTAATAACTTGTACATTTCAATGATCAAAAATATACTTTAATTCATAGTTGTAAAAATAACAAATATTTTTTCTGTAAGTTATGAAATTTGGTTTGAGAAGGTTGACAAGAGACACGTGCAGACAATGACAGAAGATCGGATCAGATTATCTATTTTCGCTATTTCTAAAACTTTCAGGCAAATGATGTTTGTTTATCGTAAAAGAGAGTTCACTAAATAACCGTTTGTCGCGATTGAAGTAAAACAGGTGTTATATTATGCAAATTCATCATCAAATTTTCTGTCATATTACGCGACATTATGACGATCAGATTTACTCCGAGGCTCCCTTTTGTCCAATTTCAAACAAATTCTCTGAACTGCAACGAAGGTGCTATCACGATTTTCAAATAATGTAAAAAATATTTATTTAAAATATAGGTACTTAAAACCTTTGTTCAGAAAATATAAATGTATGATTGTACAAGAGTTTTTCGTTACTTACTTTCCTTTGCGAATGCAAAGGCCAATAGAGCGATGGATATTACCCAGAAAGTCCCTTGTACTCCCATGATACTTAAACTTCTAAAACGTTTTGTCGAAAAATATTGTAAGTAAAATGGAATCCTGTATGTTCATCAACTACCTATATAATAAAAAATTTTAAATTCGAGAGAAACCTTATCTTATCAGACAATCGTACTTATGTACGTGAGAAAAATATTAATAATAACGACATTACGTATTTTTATTTTAATTTAATATGTTGAAATGTTTGATAAACTTTTCTTTGATAACTTTGCTAACGTTTTCTTTGTTAACATTATTTCTAGAGTTTTAGAAAATCATTATTCATTCTGAATAAATGTTTTATTTTTACTTTTAACCAAGTTAGGCTGTAAACAGCTCGTATAAATACGCCTGTGTATTATTTATTCAAGTTTTATGATATACATGTGTAATTGTGTAGGAAAATAAATTTATCTTCAACTGCTTTATTATAGTGTTTATAAAACTCGCTGTCCAGACAATAATCATTTTAGCACATTTAGAATTTAAATCTCTTCCGTTTGCACTAATTTAACAATAAAGTTTACTAATGTCTGAAGCCAATAACAAATCATAAAGCTTTTTAAGCCTATATGGAGTGAGTAAATAAAATAAATTATGTTTTATGCAGCTTAATCTTCTAACAATGGTGCATATCAAAGTGTACTTTTATACAGAAATATCCTGCGTAATTGATCAAAAAGTATTTTTATTGCATTGGATATGATATGTATGTATAATATATTGTGTTAAATTATATTATATTCTAATTATATTATTATATTTCGTTTAGCATATTAATGCTGTCCGTTACAAGAGTAATGTTATTTATTACGTCCTGCAACAAACAACTACTTAGGAATAATAATAAGCAGAATGACATGCATAATATAATATACCAGTTGAATGATATTTCGAAAATTTTGTAGATAAGAGGAATAGAGTGGAAAGATCGCACATGACCTAAAATCACGTATTCAGCTTACGTCAGGATGAGCAATGAAATATGAAGAAAGGAGATACGAAGCGAGAGAGAAAGAGAGAGAGAGAGAGAGAGAGAGAGAGAGAGAGAGGAAAATTACGTTTTAATTCGTACGTAAGAAAGAGAACAAGCCGGACCTACCTATTCCCCATGCAGTTTAAGGTAGTCTAAGTAATCACATAACTATTTAAGTCAATGTAGAATTCAGTGCTCTTATTATTAGCATAGTAGTTGATATCACAACGTTCAACAAATGCAACGTGATTTTCGAAATCGTCAATGAAGTGATATGAAAAACTTATAAGTTTTACATATGCTTCATAGTTAAATGTTACGAGTTAATGTATTTATATATTTTACATTTGAAAATTTGTAGAAATGATTCAATTGGTTTTCTGTAATGAGACCTAATAATAATTAAATATATAAGAAAGAAAAATTAGTAGAGAGTAAAATAATTAATAGAAAATATTATATATATATATATATATATATATATATATATATATATATATAGCTCTACAAAAATATATTTATGTAAAATTATAAATATACAAGAAATCTTATAAATACAAACTTTATCAAACAAACTTCTTTACTAAACGATATCAGTACATTAGAATGCTGTGATGTTAAAAAAATAGTTATAGAAGTTAACTATACTAATCAATAACAGTTTTTATGTTTGTGTCCACTATTTATTTAATTTTGCATATCAGTAGCAACAAAACCTTAGTTCTGTTACATTTTATGAAAAATAGTGATGCCAATGCTGTCTGCTTCTTGCCTATTATGTTTGAAACAGAGAGCATTTTAAGAAATTGCTTCTTTTTATGTCCTGATCCATGACACAATCATATTTATATTATGCTTAATCATCACTCACGTCAATAATTTCTTAGGAACGCCATAATATGTTTTACACTAGTGATCCCTTAGGAAATAATCGAATAATAAATCCCTCTTCATTGATTGGTCATAAAAATCTGGGCATACTTCGGAACGGACAAAGAGATAGAATGGGAGCAGTTATTGGTTAGACAAGGATCACTCTTGAACGTCTCACATGTACTAAGTCACTTTTTTGTGTAAAAAAACCAGCATTGTGGTTCTAGTTTATCCGATCATTCCTCCGATCATTCATCGAGGATCACGAGTTATCACTAAATTTTCGGCATATTCGAAAGGAAGTGCTCTCAGAATGCGTCGACTTTCTCAGGATTACTATTTTCATGTATAGGTGGGTCATTGTCGAAGCTTCTGCTTCTTGTAGGTCCAAATGTTTTCATCGGAATTAGCATCAGATCCTTGTGTAGGCTAATTTAATATAACGACATCTGTTTATAGGCAATAGCAAAGCTTTCTCATAAATTTTAATCATCCTTGTAACTTTAAGTACCCAATAAAGAGGTACTATAATAAAAAAAATTATTTGTCAATTATCTACATTTTAGAAAAGTATTCCTTAGAAATATCCTTGTTTAATTTCACAATACTGATCCATGAGAGAAAGTTTCAAAGAAACAAAATTAAATACTGTAAAAAATAATTATTAATATCTCGTTAATATCTCGTTAAATAATCAACAGCTAACACGTTAACATAACACGTTAACATCTACACGTTAACTATATCTTTTTTATGTATAAAATCCACTATATGCCAAATACCATAAAAATTTCTCATCGTTTTTCTATTTGACTAGATATCCTTCTATGGAGATCCACCAATGGCGAGGTATGAAAGGCTAGAGTACAAAAGAATTACGCTGACAACTCAAAGGGAGGGTCTGGTATAAAATATCCTGGAGGTTCTTCAGGAAAGGCAAAGTTTTACCCGAAATTTCGGTGTTTTTCCTACGAGAAAAACTGGCAACTTTTTTTGTACTACGAGAACTCAACGATCTGCATAAAACGAATCTATATTCCTAAGAACAAATAAATAATATACTGTGCCACTTAACTGGTTTTTCTGTAATTGTTAAATTAAATTATTAAAATGGACACTTACTGTCTTTTGATGTTTTCGAAACATTTATAGACAATTTATATCTGATACTTTAGAAGAATACAAATTTAAACAGTTTTTGTTATTATATCTAATTATTTTTTAATTACTTGTTCTTGGATTCTAAACTGAAATCCTCTCTTGTAAAAATATTGTGCATGTGAAGTCATTAGTTAAGGCAGAAGCAGAAATTTATATTTATAAAAATAATATAGTCTCTATATAGTATATAAAACTAGTCTATATATACTAGTAGAAACCTTTGTGTAAGCTATTTAACAAACCATAATGTAATAACTAGATATTTAGTTCTTTATATATATATATATATATATATATATATATATATATATATATATATAAGGCAGATATCCAGGTAAACATAGGTTAAATTTTAAGGTATTTTCAATAATTAAAAAAGACTCAAATAGATCAAAAATATATTTTATTAATGTTCTAATGAAAACTATCGGCATTTCTAAGTGGCATATTAATACTGTTCAATGGAAATGTAAACATTTTGTACTAAATTATTTTCGATACTTATGCTATAGGTATAATTATATAGCTATTACGATTTCAGTTAGACTTAGACTTATTGTAAGTTAAACAGATATGATTTTGACATAGAAATACTAGGACAATAATTTGAGTCTGTGAGAATAAAATATAGTTAAAAAAAATTTCTCCGCGCAAGTAACTAGCAAAACCTTCTGTAACGATAAGCGAGAAATCGACGACAAGATTCTATGTGAAACTAAATACAAATATTATTCAATTTATGATCAGATAAAGAGATAAGTATTCTAATATAGGCAATAAAAATCGATAAACGTTGTTCGAGATAATGTCCGTATATTTACAATTTTCTGCTTCAAATTCTAGCAATGCCCTACAGTTTTCAGTACAGCACGTGTTGAGTTATTTTATAGATAGTACAGAGACGTTCTGTAATAAGCAAAGATTATTAGTATTATTTAAATAAGAATTGACTTGCGAAATTGAAAAATTTTATTAATAAAAGAGAGATTAATTTTTGTAGATCTAGTTTAATTACGACGAAATATATTTTCAATTGAAGACCACTACTGTTATTCATACCTGTAAAACTAATCTTTTTTATTATGTTATTGAACGTCCCTCTATTTTGGCTCCCAACTATTGGTTCTAAGCAGCCAATGAGGTCTCAGATATGTTTGTAAACAAAATGCATGGAAGTACAGCGGTGCTCCTGTCAATCGGCTGACATCGGGACTTCAACAACTTGGATCGCTAAGTTCCCACTTTGTTGCTCTTGGTATCGAGCATTATAGATCTTATGTAAAACTAATTATTGACAGAATAAATTTCTTATTTTAATTCAGTTAAATCACTGCCCCCCCCAAACTTAAAGCATAAAGTATGCGAGGATGAAAAAAAGAATCGATACTCGCAGTATGAAAGTTACCGACATCAGTAAAACAGATGGACCATCTACAGCTTTTCTGGTATCAGAAAAACTTTCTCGAAAGAAATTTTTCTTTATAAGTTATTGATTTTAAATAATTTGCATCTTTTAGAAAGATGAATGATGAAACTTATTTCCAAAGAATAAATCCCAGTATAAATATCTGATCTAAATCCACAAAAAATATCTTTTTTAGACTTTATAATGTCAGAGGTATTCGAATTATAAATTAGTTTTGCATGTCATACATACGTAGACCTCCTTATTAGTTTTAATGTTTAAACATCATATTTTTTTTGTTTGAACATAAAATTCTTTCCGTTTGTACAAATAAATCTATTATTGTAATATATTTACATAAGTTATTGTTTTTTCTTTCTCTGCATGTGGTGTGGTATCAAATTGAATTGCCTGCACGTGCTTACGATTAACATCCACAAATATAGGCTTGCTGACTGTCTTTAATGTGCTTCTTTGTATTTTGCATTTTTTTAAACTCTTTAAATTCTTTTTCAGTATATCGCATGCTCTGTTTATAGCATTCAAATTATTTCATTGCAATATCTAAATGAACTGGAAACTTTCGAAACAAATATCTACGAATTAGTATTGTAATTTGTCCATAATTACGCAAACCAATACAAATATGTTATTGTAACTTTTTATAAGAATGAAGTTTTAGCTAATATTAAATTTTTGAATATGCTATTGTAAACAATCTGTTTATTTTGAATTTTTTAATTTTACGATTGCATTTATATTAACAGTATATTGTTAAGATTCTTATTACTGCCTTCTCTTATAAATCCTCTCATACCGTGCTTCTCTACACATTACTGAAATTTACGACCAAAGGTAGCTCACGATAAGGTTGCGTATTTAGTTACACAGAATAGAATCGGAAATGGTGGACTCTGCTGGCGGTTTTAGTGTGATAAACGCAGTGCCGGTTACTACAGTTATTTTGACGAGGAGTAGTTTCTCGTCGAATCCACCAACAATTCGATGATGAAGTAGAAAGATGACGTAAAAAGATTTCCTCTTTTCTCTGTAAAAAATTTATTATTATTTAATATGAACCTATGAGTGCTTCATATAAATAATTAAATTAAATATATACCTTAAACAACTATAGTAGAAGCTAATTTACCCAATTATTTAATGGATTACTCCTAAAGAATACAGATAAAAAATAAAACTATTTTTGAACATATAGCTACAGTAAAGTAGTCATTAACCATACTAATTGTGCTCGTAACACACTATACTTAATCAAGTTCTTAACCTATTTATCGCATGTTATATATAAAATTTTTAAATTTTACTATAATCTTATTATCTAAAAATAATAACAAATTGTAATTTTCGAAAGTAATTGTCCTACTTCGGGTTTAATTAATAACCCATTTCATTTGAAACACAAATACCTTCTATACGGTTTATCAGATACTTTTTAATGAACAAAGAATTATGTATTATAATTTATAAATTTTTCTTACGCCGATAATTATAAATTAAATTAATAAATATTTTTATTAGTGTAATGTAATGGTAGCAATGAATTAAATAATTGAAATTTATTACTTTTTCGAAATTCTATACTGATATTGCATTTTTCAATTCCCCAATTCTACACATTAGATAAGATTCTTTTTTCCTTATTCGAAAAATATCACTTTACAATGAATTTAATACATAAATTGTATAGAAATCATATAACAAAATTATCACTTATTTATTATAAGAAATAAATGAAATAATCCTTTAAAAATGCGCCAATGAGAATTTGATCTAGAACAGTCGCTACTAATAATATTCAAATAACACGTGATACGTAATATAGAATACACGTCGAACTAACTTACTTAATATATTCTTTTGTATTCATTTAAGCATTCGCCGGTAATGTAAATTAACAATAACATCCTAAATAGAAGGCATAAAGTAAATATTTGCAACAAATGATAAGAAATTACATCTTTACTTATATAAAAAATAACTTGAAAAATATCTTGGTAATTGCAATTCTTAAAAGAAAAACGTATGTAAGTTTTCTTTTCCAGATTTTTTGCAACAAATTTCTTTTATTATAAAAATTATAATTATGCTTGCGTTTGAATTTTTTATCACATGTTTTTCATTCGATAATTTTATTTATATAATTTTCTCATATTCTTTCTCTTATTATATCTTATCATATTTTCTTCTATATTTATTCTTTTCTATTTCATATTACTATATACTGAATATAATTTTCTTTTTATATAGATCAATACTTACATTCTACTTCTAACTTATAATTCTAACTTCTCAGAATTTCATTCCATTCTCCATTTCGTCAAAGTGAATTGGCTTATTCTTAAAATAGAATCACTGTTATTTCCTGCATCTTTTCGCGCATCTCGTCGTGCATCTTTTATATTTTAGCTGTTTTTTCTTCATTTTCATTTCAACACTGATTATTTTCTCCACAGTTTGATCACCTTTCTGGCAATTTGTGGACACTTATCACCAGAGATGAATCTAATTGCTTGGTTTTGAAGCAAACTAATCAAACACCCAATTTCGACTTCCTTGTAGGAATCGAAGTACTACTCAGCCAAGTCTCGTAAAGACGTTGGTTGGGGTAGCAACTCCCAGCTGAATATTTTGATCGTGTTCTGAATTGGTTTTGTTTTGCCCAGATGCGTTGACATGGAGTAAAATTACCTAGCCGTATCTTCTGGCCCATTCTGGTCATTTTCCGATCAATAAATGATTAATTATTTATTGTCGGTAGCAATTAGTATTAACTGTTTAATTAGGTTTTAACAACTCGATAATACACCGCGCCATTCTGGTTCCACCAAACACACAGCATTGATTTCTTGAAGTTTGTCTGGAATTAACCCATAATTTTTTCCGTTTAGGATTTTTTAAATAGATCTCTTTCGTGTCCATCTGTTTTCCATCTTCCTTTCATTCAAATATAAACGCACCTATTTTTCATAATTTTGGATCTTTCCCAGAGCTTCTAAACGGTTAGAAATGGTTGATTATGCAACATTTAACATTTCTGCTATTTGCTTTTGACTCAAAATGTCATGGTCATTCAATATGATTTGCAATTCGGCGTCTTCAAACTTATTTGGTGGCCTTTCGCGTTTTTCATTTCTGAAGATCGATCTATGCTATAGAAACCATCTTTTGCTTGCTGGTTCTAATAGAGCATGATCACCATATGCTTCGCAAACGTTAGATGCAACTCGACAACACTTTACATCAAATGAAAACAAAGAATTAATGCTTTCTACAAATCATCTGGTACAAAATTCAATATTTTTAACATGATTAAAAAAATATGATGTTGTTTGTTCAATGACTTGGTGTATACTAAATATGCTTAATTGTTCTCATAGAAATCAAACAAAACAAAATTAAGACTCGTTCGCAACAAATATTTCCTATCACTTCATACCGATACACCTGCCATACATGGGCATTCCAGCCACTTATAAATTGTTATAGTCCATCTTAAGATTTTTTTTAAATTATAAAAATGTTTTAAATAAACATAATTTATATCGTCAACACTTCAACCATTTAATAATGTAAGTAATAATAATAATTTAATAATTATAAGTATGAATAGATTCTAAAAGATTCTTTTTTTTAATTGAAATGCTAACATTCGCTTGCTAATTCCGAGATGCTAAAATTCCTTGCCTTAATTGTTTTTCATAGTACACAATTCTTTCGTAAAATAGTTTTAAGAGGGTTCATATATATATTTTGATTTAACATTTAATTAATTTTTATACAATTATTGAATTTCTAGTTTAAAGTATCATTGAGTAAGCAGAGACGAGAATAGTTCACTTTTAGAAGATGAAAAGAAAAATTAGTTTATTGTTCATTCTACTTACGTTACCGGTAGCTTTATGCAATATAGATGAGCACTACTGTGAACTAGAGAGCTGTCCGAATCGTACACACACTGCTTGTCAATATGTTAGTATTCGCATCTATATTTCAATATAAATATTATATTGTTTATCTGAATTTGACCGAAAAGAATTTATGCATCTCGTAGAAACCTAATGTATTCGGCAATTGTGGTATTTCAATAGATGCAGGATTATCTCAAAGCGAAGTAAACCTAACCCTCACCTTGCACAATGAGTTCAGAATCTCGACAATCTCGAACAAATACCAACATATTGTAGGGTATCCTGTAAGTAATTTTAATTGACTATATTCTGTTCTATATATTTTATTATCATTTGTTTAAAATAATCAAATATATATTCTTTTCATTGCGAGATAGAGCCATCTTTAAATATAATTGAAAATATATTTAATTGGCTTGACATTATTACTTAAATAATTTATTGTCCTGATAAACTTTTTATCATTCAAAAACTATAAATTTGCATATAGCATTTTTTATTAGAATGGGATGATGAGCTTGCATACATCGCTCAAAGATGGGCTAATCAATGTCAACATATGAATGATAAATGTAGAAATGTCGGTAAGGATTAGATATTTCTAACTATGATTTGATTAATGTATAATATATCGAATCTTTATGCTCAATAAATTACTTAATATCTTGCGTTGAATTTTTTGCTTTCTTGCTTGATTTTAATTCTAATTTTCAATTTCAAGGTAATAATTCACGGCTTCTGTATTTTAGTTCGTTTTAACGTTGACCAACGAGTCCATTACGACAAGCGTGCAGCAAATTTGCCACGAGGTACAATAAATGGGGCCATTTCGCAATGGTACTCTAACGAGATACATAAGGCAAAATGTAGATTCAAAAATCTCAGGTGCTTTATATTATTCAGAAATCCATTTAGGAGCGCGTTAATTTTTCAAACATTTCACTTTTTATTGAAACATTTTCGTTATTGCAGATTTAAAGTCGCGAGCTCTTCTAGAGCTCAATATAAGGAAATGATATGGGGAAATACTGACAGAATCGGTTGCGGTGCAACGAGATCCACGACTGCTGACGGATTACATAAGAATTTCTATGTTGTGTGCAATTACGGTAAAAAATAGATAGACTTATTAGTCTGCGTATTATTGCAATTAATTTTATTTTTCCAACATCTGTATTTACGAATATATTGCATTAATAAAGTAAATAAAATTTAAAGGTGTACAATTGTACGGCATGCACGTTTTCGTCCTCATAATTCTTTCAATATGATATTTGCTTTCCAAAAAGTTCTTAACTACGAAAACCATAGTGTATCAATTTTGTAAATGATTTTAAAGATTTTAGAAACGTTATTGAGGTACTGACATCTAAGTCGTAAGTTTATAGTTTAAATCTATTTGCATTGGTTGTAGTGTAATGCCATTCCACAAAACACGATACATATACCTGTTTCAAATTTTTTCAATACCATAAGATAAAAATTGTTGTTCATAATTAACTTTAGACTGTCCTTGTTGAATATCTATATATGCTGTATACCATTTCTGCATTGATTTCACAGAAATTGTGTGAGATTCTCATCATGCAATACTTATTTTTGTTATTATTGGCATGCAAGGTGTATTGATACAACAAAATCTTGGTTTACGCAATACCATGTTTACTAGTTCGAGACGAAATGACAGTAAATTAGACCTTTTAGTTAAAGTAAAGTAAATCTTTTAATTTTCTGTATCAAATATAACCAAAACGCCTAAGTTTTCAACAACAAAAAAAGAAGATTTTCATAATTCTATAAACTTAACTTCTAGCTGAATATATATTAAAGAAAATTTTCTGCTTTTGTGTGCCTGATGGCTTGTAATAAAAAATAACTATATAACTGAAGTGCTAATTTGTCGAAATCCCGTAAATCAAAATTTAATCCGTTAACTGTAGCTTATTTAAAAAATTATGTACGTATTGAATTGTAGATTTAGAAAAAAATAATTATTTTTAAAATTATAGCAAAGAATATTTGTCAATTTTTATTATTAGTTCTAACTATAAATTTTATTCTATAATTTAATTGCTTTTTTCTTATTCTTGCGATATCCGTCCAAATTTTTCTTTACTATTTATTTGTGTTTTCATATATGATGTTCTATATTATTTTTTATTTTATTTCTTTTTATATAACATTTTAGGCTTTTTTGAATATGAGTCGCAGAGTAGAGTTTTCCGAGAGTGGGAATAGCTTTCGACGCTACAACCACCTGCCCGACTAACCATATTACTTTCAAAATGCTTTTGAAGGCTCGTTTTTGATAGTTACTAAAAATTTCACTAGTCACTAATTCACAAGTCACTAATTTCTTTTTTTATCTATCTTTTTTATTGCGTTCTATAGAATAACCTATAAAAATAAAATTGCTATGAAATTTTTCTTTTCATCCCACAAACTTTTGTATCTGTTTTAATAATTGTATGTATTATTTATTTTCTGTAGTTTTAAAAGTAGGCGCCAGATGCGCTCATTATTTCCAAATATTTTGGAATTTTACATTTTTCGATCAAAATAACATACTAGGCTAATGCAAGTTAAGTGGATACCATAGAAAAATAAATAATAAATAAAACATAGTTTTCAAACATATTAATAAATAAAACATAAGTTGAATATTTACTAAGTATAAATTTGGATCCATTCTAATATCCTACATTTCAAGCAAAAAGCCTTGTATTTTAGTAATTCCGAGCTGCGTTCCGCGCTCATTCTTTCGAGTATTCATTTGCTTTTATCAATACATTTCTATGATCTACATCTTAAAGTAATTATTAAAATATATTTCAGTCGACGCATACACGTATCGAATTCATACTTTTATCACTAATTTTTTAACCCACAAACAAAGTTTAATATGAATAAAATGAAAATAAAAATTCATTTGGCATTTATTCTACTTGCAGTTTCAGTAATATTATGCTATATAGTTGAGAAATACTGCAACTTAAAGAACTGCCCGAATCATACACATTCTGCTTGTCGATTTGTAAGTTTTCATACTTATGTTTATGCAAAAGTAGAATAAAATATTAGTAAGAAGCGAATTTTTTTTTCTAATCGTTGTAAAGATCTTTCGTGCCTGATATGGATAGAATTCACTTGAATTTGTTTAAAATAGTCTATGTGTATATTATAGAATGATAATATAGATGGACAGTTGTAGACGTTTTGTCCGTACAGGATTGTGGCAAATCGAGATGAATAATATCATCGATGTACATAATAATAATACAAATCCAGAATTGTACAATTCTTTTGTAAGTCATTGACGTTATTTTGTTTAATATAATATGTTTAGTAGGATAAATCATTATTTGTTTACAACAGTTTAATCTTTTGAACTGCTTAATATTTACATTGACAAATATTTAATCCAATCATATAGTGATTAAAGATTTTAGATACCTTATAAGTATTTTATAATGAATGAATTGTCAATATTTATTGCTCGATTTGTTGGAATGGGACGAAGAACTTGCATATGCACCTCAAAGATGGGCTAATCGATGTGAAAATGTGATCGATAAATGTAGAAATATGTCATGATTAGGATTCGGATTGTATACAGCCTTGGTTATATTCTTGACAATCTAAAGTAAATACGGCCAGTTCACGATGTTACAAGCAAGAAACGAATATAATTATAAAACTTAAATACAAATGGTACAGGTTCTTATATCATTTATCAATTCATTAATATGTAATTTATATAAATAACAAATTCTGATGTTTATTACAGTTTCGATAAATCCTCAAACTCTTGTAATAACATGGTATGGGGAAATGTTCATAGAATTGGCTGCGATGCAGTTAGAACAATATCTATTGACCGATTGTTCAGAATATTATACCTCGTATGCAACTATGGATTATAAATAAATAAAATACGGACTATAAATAATGTCAAATAGTGTGTGAATTCTGAAAATAGTTTAATTAATTGTATTTTCTTAATATGTTTAATGAATTTACAGAACCATAGATTATTGGACGGCAGTTTACGCAGAAAGTATTGTACAAATTAAAACATTAGAATTTACAAATCTTACAATGAGAGCCTAGAAAATATAGGTGACCGATTGTGATTCGACAAAAGGATTATGATACCTTTGATTACCAAATGAGAATGTATACATTACGTAGCCCGATGAATATTTTTCAGGAAAACTTTTATTTTCGCGTAATTGCCTAGTTATTATCAATTAAAATTCGACTGAACGTATACAGATTAGAATAGGTAGGCGCTCACTCGCTAAAAATTGAAACGTAAGTTAAACTTCAATAGATAATAAAGGAGCAACTTGCGAGTATTTTTTGATTATAACTTTTATAGTTCAAACAAATTAATAAATATTTTTCACAGTCCAATCAATTCAATTGAATTGATTGGACTGTAAGGCCAATAAAAAAAATATTTATTAATTTGTATATGGGCAGTCGACATAAGTACAATTAAATAGTTCAAACATTATACTTCCTCGAATACGATACCAAAGTTAGTGTTTCTCGTAACAGATTTTTCTTACTTACAGTAGATCCAATTTCACTAAAGGGAATGATACGGTATTTTTGAAACGGAAAAGCGCTAGATCCTAAAGCATTCCAGGGTTCATTTTCAAGTTACCACACTCAAGCTGGATCACATCCGTCATCCATATCTAATAATCTCTGTCTGTATGTGCAATTCTAATTAATAATTGTGGACGTGAAGTGATGCATTATTGAACCATAGCATTTGAGCTTGAAAGAATGATTGAATTCTTCATTGGTAAACGATGTGAGAGCAATGAATTTAAATCAACTAGAAAATATATTTATCAATATGTTGTGAGATATTATTGACAGCTATTAATTTTTAAAATCAGAAATTAATTAATTCAACCATTTGTCTTCAATTTTGATCAAAACCTTTAAAAATAAAACTGAAATACTAGGATTGTTTGGGATTTTTAATTCTTTGATAATAGTTATTATACATGCAAAAAATTTTCTAAATAAACTTGAGTTAAGGTTTCTAATGATCAATGTTAAATATATGGACTATACTTTTAAAATAGTTCTCTTTTGAGACAGAAAATTAGTTTTGCTCATTTTAAGATTTAAATAAGCTGTTGCAAATGGGTTAATAGTAGATTTCAATAGGAGTTTCGAAATTGATTATTTAGCTCAGCCAAGAGCTTACGCAGATTTAAACTCTGGGTACAAGGCTTCGTTAAAGTTGAGGTTTTATAGTTAATGTATCGGAAAAAAAATTTAGTAAACATAGCATAAATAAAAAAATTTCTTTTTAATTTTATTTAAAATATTAAATTCATATTAATAGATTTTTACATTATTTAAATGGTTTGTTTAACACAGCACTAATTGTTTTTAACAATGGATTCGTTCCCAAATGGCACATGTTACGGAAATCGTCGGTCTCTATACTCCATACCATTGCACCACCAAGATCGAGTTCATGGATCAAGTTTACTTTTTCTGTCAAAGATCTAAAATAGACGACAAATCAAAATTGAAATATTTTTTAGAAAACACCAATATTTAACATTCTTCTATTGCATTAGTATTAAATGAACTAAAATTATTGATAAATGCAAAAGAGATTTTAAAGAATGAACATATTAGGTCTCTGAGAACTATGAATATGAATGTTTTAAAAAATATTATTTTAATGAATATTATTTTTTTCTAACAATGCTTTATTATTAATAATAATACTAATTAAAAATACTAAATAATACTAAATAATTCACTAATAATGTCCATTGTTAATCATTATAATTTAGCAAGTATAATATAACGGAAATGTTCTTTTATGACGCTCTCGTATAGCCGAAGAATATATAAAAGATAAAGTAAATATGAGCATTGTATTACAGATTACGAAATCAAATATAAAATTTCTACTTTTAATAATTTTTCACTTTCTAGATAATTTTAAGCTTTATTAAATTCATCCTTTTACATTTAAGATTCCAGTTTTGTTATTTATGATGGATGCAATAAAAATGATGGCTATTTAAAATTTATTACGAAATTATTATTTTAGATATATATATATATATATATATATATATATATATATATATATATCTTATATCATTAGTATAATGTACATCAATTTAAAAATTACCAAAACCACTAGATTAATAAAAAATAACTATAACTTACTGGACATTATCGAAGGAAATCCATTGATTATAGTTTATTATATACGGTACCCGTTGTTCAGAAGAATACATCGTTAGTAAATTCACTCTATTTTCCATGTCACAGATCTCATAAAAGGCCAAAGCTCCCGCTTCTTCAGTGTATTGACCGGGTAATCCAGGTCCCGAGACTGGAGCACCCACGTAGTTCTTTTTAGGATCGGTAAGGGTGAAAGTTCTACCATAAAGAGGCATGCCCAAAATTAATTTCTCTTTTGGCGCCCCTTGTGAAAGCCAGTAATGGACAGACGCATTCTTGAAAAGAAAATAGATTAAGTATTTGTGTGGATGTTTAAACCATTTATACTACAATGAGGCGAAATTTTAATCTTTAGATTTCTATTTAATTGGTAGTTAATTCAAAATTAAAAAAAATTATCTTTTGCTTTTTTATTTACGATGATAAATCACGGATTTTCGAAGCGATACATATTTATACGTTTAATATTGTTTCAATCTCTTAATAATATTTACCAAGAATTCATTTCAAAGTGAAATCATTAATTTCAAGCGAGACGAGGCTAGTATTATTAATATTATCTGGTATTATTATTATTAAAAGTACAATCTCATTTGTTCGCGTCAGAACAATTAAACGCAATACTCACAATAGAAACATGATACTCACAACGTTAAGTTGCCTATCCTCGCCCGTTTCTGAAGAGCTTGCATAAAGGGGGGCATTGAAGCCGGTCTCTTCGTCTTGAGCTGTATGCAAATCGTATGCCATTAGATTAATGAAATCCAAATACTTGGACATTTCTGGGACGTCGTAGGAGTCCTTTGCGTCAGGTTCAGCAGCAGGAACAGCCGCCGACAATATGAAACCTTCTTTACTAAAGCGCGTCTTCAACTCCTTCAAACATAGCACAAAGTTCTTCCTATCGGAAGGAGCGGAGCCTTCTCTCTGAGCCGGATACTCCCAATCGAAGTCTAAACCATTGAATTTGTATGTTTTCAAAAATTTTACAGTTGATTCTATAAATGTCATGCGCGTCTTAGAACTCGAAACCATTCGGGAAAATTGAGCAGATCCAGCGCCCCATCCACCAATAGCCACCATAGTCTGTAGATTCTTATTCTTTGTACGGAGTGCATTGAACAATATGTAATCATTTTTTCCAGCTAGAGTTGTATTAGCTTGTAATTCATTCGTTTCGCTGATGTCCACAAAACCATAAATTAAGTGAGTACAAAGAAAAGGATCGATATTGGTGGTATTATATATTCCAACACCTTTACGATAGGTAGACCAGCTACCCCAGTAACAGACAAACTTTTCTGAAATGAAAGAAGATTTTTCTATATAAATTATTTTCTTTAAATATAATTAGTATATTATAATTATGTTACTAATTTTTAATACTTTCTACAACTATCAAGTGCAATATAGAAAACGCATAATTTAAAATATATGCAAAAATAATAAAAAATAAGAATAATGTATAGAATAATGAAGAAAATTGTAAGAAAGAGTTGTAATTTTTTTATATTTTAATTTGATCTCTTTATTATCAACAATATTAAGAAAGAGAAAAATAAGAAGAAAATAAAAATAAAATTTTACTGACTACTACTGGCTGCTACATAAACTACCAAACTAGCCAGTATCAAAAAAGAATAACGCATATTTTTAATTAAGCTTAAACACAGAAATCCTTAACTTTCAACTAAAAGTGGGATGCTTTTCTTATCCTCTTCTTTTTATATACATTGACGAACGGCGATAAGGCTTTTATCTTATCCTGCTAATACCTCTAAAATTTCAAAATAATCAAAACAATAATTAAATATCAGTTTTTAAAGATTGAGAATACTTTCAGATATTTTAGTTATTCTATTACAATAGTTTTAAGTAACATCTTAAAAACATTTATATATAGAGATTCAAAACTAATCTGTAATTTTTTGAAAATATTTGTAGATTCGGACTTTATTACTATAAGTAACACAATATATTATTCTTTTGAGGTTGACTTTACTGTGCTTTTCTGAGCTCAATTTTCTGTTTAATATTAAATTCACTTTCTCTTTCGACATATTTTCTTATATTGCGCAATAGTTTCCAAATTGACTTTCCATAAGTTCATATGTTTTATGTATTTAAAATCTGGATAAAATCAATTAGATTTCTGCAACAACAATTCGCTCATTTTAAGATCCGTCAGTTATAATCCTGTTTGGTCATAAACGATCTCACAAATCTCACGATCTGATCTTGCTTTAATTCAACCAAGTAATAGTCATATGTGACTAGCGCGATGATCGCACCCGCAAGGACCGTGGCGGCTTAGCCTGGTTTTATACCGTGACATCGTGATCCTGGACCTGATCATAGACGATGTTGACCGGTTGTTTTCTACGGGCCACTAAGCTGGAGGGGGGAGGGCTGTTCTCCGGTGCACTCGCTCACATACGTGGAAAGCAAAATGGCTATGTAGGTTGCGGCTGATGTTGTTCCCGCGAGAATTGCTTCCGGCGTGTCTGGTTTTGTCATTGTGCATGGATGGCGTACTATTCAGGATTATATTTATCTACGCCATTATCAGAGAGCAGTGCATTGAGGGAGGTCTGGCTGGTGGAAAAAGAGCAAAACCCAGTCTTTCATTGTCACTAGGAAGACTGGTGAGCGCCGTGGCTTATTGAACGACTATATTACGTAATCGTTGAGCAAGTTGTTTGTCTCCACGTGAAGTATCTGTGGTATTCGGCAGATACAGGACTGATATTGCTGATTTAACTGGGGAGTGATCTTTCAAATGGGTTTTGTCAATAGCGCTGGTCCGGAGATATTGCAGAAATCGGCTGTTTGTTGACTTGGCTTCCTTAAGATTTCGTTCTCGACGGACGATAAATAATGAACCTGGTCGTTTTGATTGAATCGCGCGGTCTCCGTTGCGTTCCACTTGTATGAAACGTTAATAGCTGGTCATTTAGATATATTGTGACTGCTTAAGCATATCCGTTCCTAGTAAGATATCCGGGATTCAAAGGTGCTCATTACTGAATAAATGTCTTTAATATTTGCTGATGCTATAAGCTGGGGTCTGTACGTATGTATGTATCGGATATGTATATGGATGTATATATAAGTATGTATAAATATGTGTATATTTAAGTGCTTAGCAAAAAAATTAATTCCATAATAAATATTTTTATAATAAATCTCTTGCTGAAAAAAATTATTAATCTAATCGTGATTTAGGGTAACATATAAAATCGGATTTTGATTTTCAATGGCTTATTTTAGGTTAAGTACTAAAAGAAACGTTTTTCTTATTTATTTGCGGTTATAAAATGACAAGTAAGTAAAGTAATTGCTTATTAAGATCCATTTGCAGTACTATATATTGTATCCTGATAAAAGATTTGGGTAAAGAAAATTAAAATATCTTTCATTAAATTATGAAAGGGGCTGAATTTACTTTTAATGTAAAGCGAATACTATTACGTAAATATATATATATATATATATATATATATATATATATATATATAATTCAAATGAACAATTCATTAATCATAAATGAAAATGTGAATAAATTCACAGAATCTAAAGTGAATAAATTTGTTTGAAATCTATGATCTAAATTTAGGACATATTTTTTATAAGTTTCAAATGAATATCATAAAACTGGTCGCCGGACTCATAGTTCAAAAACATCGAAACTATCTTTTATAAACACTTTAATTCCTAATTTAATTCTTTTAAACTATAGTTAATGAATCTATTAAGTAAAGAAGTTAGCTTTAATGAACGTTTTTTTTAAGAACGTTAGCTCTCAATAATGGTCCTTCTATTATTCATATATTAATCATTAAAAATAGTATAAATTATGTATACTAATCCACATATAGAAAATATATTAATCATATTTTCTCGTCAATTGCGTATCTTGTTGAGTCTTTAATTAACAGTAAGAATTAATGAATCAACAATATCTATTTGTCATAATCAAACATGCACTAGAATAGCGAAATATTGCATAGGTACTAATCAGATCATTGATGTAAAAATTTTTACACTTTTATATAATAAAAGACCGTATACTTGCGATAAGTAAAAAATACATTTTACAAGGTTTTGTTACCCGTAACTATATATGTGATTACTTAAACTCTTAAAGGACTTAAAATACTTCCCTTAATATTCTTAACGATTTATTTAAAAATTATACCCAGAATAATATTTGTAGTACACTTTCTAAATGAAAATTGCTTCGCTTTATTTCAAATTTAGTTGTGAGTAAGCTGCCAGATACATAGTTTGTTAGAAAAAACCAAATCTTGTAACTTCGAGTGTAATAAATTGATAGTATTTGAGCCTTGGGTCATTTTCTGTGTAAAGGCCTTATCTTATTTCACTATATAAACTAGATAAGTTAGAAGTGAATGCAAAATACAGACTAACGATTTTCAGTAATTAATACACAGGCCAAAATCTATTTCTCTCTCGTAATACTGTAATTGGCTGCTCCTGATACCCTACTACTGAATAAATCAATGATTAATTTATTATAACATAGATAAGAAATTTATACTCTTTTAATCTCATTTCATTTATGTTTCGTTTACATGGTTATCTCACTTGATTTTCGGTCTTCGAGTAGTTCCATCACTTTTACAAGTAAGCTAACTGCTGTCTTTACTGTCTAAGTGAAGATCAGTCTTCTATTTTTTATTCCATTACAGGCCCTTACGCCTATGTTTAAAATTAACTTACTCTAGCTTTTTGATATTTTTTGCCATTCTTCTATATTATTAATTATCTTTATCTATATTATTATTTATCGTATAAATACCCTGGACAAAGAAAGGTAACTAATGTTCTAGATAATAAATAGCCAATGATTCGTCTATTAGTAGCAAATATGTTAGCGTATCATTACAAAACTAGACTGGTCTAAAAATTTTTACTTAATATGATTTCAATATTTACTAAAAGAAGTGTATTCCAACAATGGATCACGGATTTTGTTGACATTATTTTATCTCTGTTTTCAATATAATAAAATTATATTTATAGCAACTTTATTTTCTTCATTATTACTCACTATTGTAGTTAGAATAGTAAAATATTAGGCTGAATTGTGTATAATTATTTTTGCATTTATTATATTGATAATTGGAATACTTAACTAATTTGTTACCAAGGTCGATTCTTCTGGAATAAAGAACACACAAGATTCGAATTGCGTGAATAGTTAATAACACAATCTAACAAATGTATAACTTATAATTTTCTTGGATAATTATTTTTGTTATGAAAAAATTCTCTACTAATTGACGTAATATAATCCATGCAATGAGAAAATATACAATGAGTATACAAGGTATGAGCTCAATAATATAACGGAGCTAAAAAGAGATAGGAAATTAATTAATAGAACTGTCTAATGATCGTCTAGAGAACGGCATGTGACCACTAAATCGAAAATGAAAAAATAGCAAAAAATAGACCTTGGCCATTATACCTACATTGGCCCTTGCAAACTAACTTAAGGTTTAGCATCAAATGACCGTCATCAATTTAAATATTCTAATGTTTTCATAACTTCAAAGTTCTTGTTGATATACTATATTGTTGATTATTATAATTATAACAATTATTAATATATTTGTAGAATACTAAAAAAGGTTATAATTATGCAATTTTAATTATATAAATTAATAAATATTGCTTAAAAATCGACTTCCGTTTTAGGCATATTAGTCGCTCGGTATTTTATTACTCCCCTGAGAATCACTACAACTATTTATCTTACGTCTGGAATAAGTATGGGGATGTAGTTTCGGGAATATGTAGTGAACCAAACATAAAGGCATAGTGTTCCAATTAGCAGTTGTTTTAACTCTATTCCTACTTTTGATTGAGAAAATCAGATAATATATATCACAAAGATAATATTCAAGTATAATGATATATAATGAAGGTACTTTTCCGTATTCAAATTAACTGCTCTAAATAACACCAAGAATAAAAATAAATTCATTTAAATAAAATATGTAACGTGCATTTGAGTTACTCTCCTTCCAAAAAGTTTCTAAATCTATGCCAATATCCTCTATTTTGCCGCAAAAAATTTCTATAATGAGGCGCGATAGTCCATTCATAATTCCGAACATGTACGAATATTCCATTGCATTCATTTGCATAACGTTATGTGGAACAATAATTAGCTCTAGGATTCGTAATCTTTAGGTTTATTGACAAGAGATCACAACTTATGGACAAAAAATTTGATCCAGACTGAGCGAGGTAACTTTAAATTATCATAAAGTATACTTATGCACATATAGGTATCAATCGAATTTTTTTCGCTAAATGTTATTCTTCCATCGAATCCACAGTATATTTCATAATTAGACGAAAATTCCTAATGGTAAAAAAGATGGTATCATATCTTGAAAATGATAAAGTCATAGTTTCCAAAGATTTACAAGGATGATTTTGGAGATAATCGGGTTATCTCGATCAAAGTAGGATCATATATGTTTCTCATATATTATGGCATCTCTCTTTCTGAAAATAATGAAATGAATTCAATTCGAACTCTATTATATTTTTAAAGTTCTTAAACGGTATTTTCTTAATCTTAAATTTCATATCCAGAAATGTCCAAGATCAAATCATTTAATGAACAATATTGAAACTCATAAATTTTGATTTAGCAACTCATATGCTTTTAATTTAACATTAAGGAATTTTAATCTCGAAATTATCGAATTCAGATAAATGGTGCAAAACTCCCCCTTTTTAGCTTACGAAATATTATCATCGCCTCAAAAATCTTTTCAGTTTCTGATTTTCATATATCAAATAATGACTGACAATATTTTATTGAAAACAGAATATTAGTGATTTCTATCGTCCCAAATTGTACATCGCCTCAACTCATGCGGATAGGGGTAATAAAACTAGTAAATTGTGACATAAAAGAGCAAAACAGATATATTCTGGTGAGAGAAGGTTTGTCATTGTTTCTTAACGTATACGAGTCGGAAAACGGAAGTCGAATTATCTGCCGGAAGGTCAGCTTATCTCAATTTTTTTAAAGCTTTTGAAAATATGTAGAGAAAGCATCCGAAAGAACAGGGCAGATATTTAGCGTACCGAGGGTTGGTTTGTCCAACACAACAATGCAAACTTTCATACCGCGCAATCTGTAAGACTATTCTTTACTAAAAACTAAATGGCGTAAATTAATAACTAGCGCCGAACATCCCGCCCTCCCACTCGCCTGAACTTACCACTTGCCACTTTCTTTACTTCGCATTATACCTTGAGTACCTTTTCCGACTAATGTATTTATAGATACAAATAACTTTGAATGCTATATTGCACATTACAATGTTCGCTGCTTCAACCAATCGTTTTTTAAGTGATATGATAGCAATTTATTTTATTTTATGTTATTAAATACTGTATAAACAGTTGATCTAATAGATTTTCATACGATTAGATAATAGAATTTTCGCTATACACTTGGTGAAACATGTTTAAACATAATTATAATTCTAAAACAATTAAAATAAATAACACATAGTGAAGTTTCAGAATATTTCATTAAAACAAATATCGACAGCTGTTTCGGCGATGAAGCCATTTTCAAGATATAAAACAGAGTTCGTTTTATATCTTGAAAATGGCTTAATTACCAAGTTGTGAAAGTTCACCAAGTGTTCTTTACACTAATTCGTTTAGAATTATATTTGATTATTGTCGCAACTATCATTTGATAAAAAATTGTTTTTTTTTTGTTTTTTTTTTTTTTTAATGTGACAGAAGTTACCGATGCTGTATCAGACAATACAAGTAAAGGAAGTATTTTTTCCCGTGTAACTAGACTTGACCTAAACCTATTATATTGACTAATCATATTGAATGCCTGTTCCATAGAATATTTTTGTAATGATTTATAAAATTATATAATCTGTATGAAATTCCTAACACAGAAAAACATTTATCAGGAAGTCACGGCCATTATTAACATACAATGCAAATAAAAAGTCATTTTGTGTTTATTCTACTTGCGCTTCCAGCTACATTTTGCTATACCAGTGACAAACAATACTGCGAACTAGAAAGTTGTTCCAATGGTTCTCATACACTTTGCAGATTTGTAAGTTTATCATATTTACCTCTACATAAAAAAAGAAAAATATGAAAACTTTTTTTGTTTTAACTTTAAGAAATATAAATTTTGAAAATTTTAACAACAACGTATTTTCATAGAGTGATGGACAACTATCAAGAAATTGTCGATATTACGAACGTGCGGGATTGTGGGATTCTGAGAAGAAACGCATCATTAGATTGCACGAGTATTACAGATCATTTTCTATCTCACGTGAAGAACGAAATTCTTCTGTAAGTGATTGTCAATGTTTGGTCAATATAGTGTAGTATTATAATTTACTTGTAATAATTGAATTAATTTTATTATTAACATTGATTATTATATAATAATAAGTAATGTTGAAAACTATTTTACGCGTTGAAAGCATTAACTCAAATACTTTGTCTTATACATAGTGTTTTGTAATTTATAAATAAATTTATAGCTCTATAAATTTAAATGGGACGAAGAGCTTGAATATATTGCTCAAAGGTGGGCTATGCAGTGTGAAAATGTAGTTGACCAATGTAGACATGTAGGTAAGAATAATTCATTTTAGTATCGAAAATTTAATTTTCTAATTTATAATTTTAAGGAAAAATTTTAATTCCATTTAGTAATGAAGGTAGTACTACCACAAAGTGTTTGATCAGTTTTATTTATAATGCGAAAATAAACATATAAAAAATGAATATTTTAAAAATTATCAAAAATATATAAATATTTTATCAAAAATAACAAGCTATATAGAACTCAAAATTCTTGTAATTCTATACAAAATTTAAAACAGCTAAATTATAAAATGAGTGTCGAATAAAAATGCTTCTAATAACTACTAAATATTTTTGTATGTTTACATCCTCAAATTAATTTTATCTTTTCTCTAAAATCAAACAATTTTTGTAAACCTTTTCTATTTTTTATGATTTATAAATGTCTTTTTTGAATTTCCTAGTAGATTGGATTGTTATACTCTTGAACAACCATCTTCTATCCGATATTTGCTAATATGAATTCCTTTCTAATACTTGCAGAAGTGCAATCTTTCATCTTTTGTCAAAGCAGAGACAACAGTTCACATTGTCATATACATATGTTCTCTTGTAACGTGTAGGCGAAGTTATAATATTAACGACGTTATAATATTAACTGCTAAAGCCAAACGCGCCCATAAACTTGATGTACTGATTGCGTAACGGTAGTACTACCTTAACTGCATTAAATTATCTAAATTATTTTGGATTCTTTTAACTGTAATTTAATATTTGAACAATGTTATTCAAATTTGATGCAATTTTTAGAACGTTTCCTTGTTGAGCAACGGGTTGATTTAGATAAGTCTTTGTCAAGTTTTCCAATATCCGTGGTCGACTCAGCTATTTCGCGATGGTACAATGAAGAAAGAGACAGAATTCAGAAACTTAAATTTCACAGAATGCTTAAGTGTGTATATTGTTTATAAATTCATTAACATAATACTTTCTATAAAATTTGATTTATAGCAATTATATACTTTTTATCGCAGTAAAGAAATACCAATAAAATCCATTCAAAATCACTCTGATGAGATTGTATGGAGTAATGTTAACAGGATTGGCTGCGGTGCAATACGAATAGTAGCTGTTGACTTTTTTTCTACAAGTTTGTATCTTGTATGTAACTATGGAAAAGAATAAAGACTCGCAAATTCTTAATGAATTCTACTTACTTTAATTTTGCTTATTTTTAAAATAATTGTATTTGTAATGATAAAAACAACAATAATATAAAATTTTATTTATCTCTTTATATTGTTTAGTAAAAGATACATCTGCCCCCTACGTCATACGAGCTGACAGCTCGGGGCTGTTACCAGCTAGCGATTACTGGTGTCTTGGTCACAAGTATGCGAGGTATGACGCATGAAACTTGATCTTTCAATGACATAAATACAACACAGGGACTGTCTATAAGAACATATTTCTGGGTGGCGCCATTATAATTATCCATATTTATTTAACCACATTCATCAAGCCTTGTTTTGTGGTCAACGATAGTCTTGCAATAATCGGACATCCCAAATGACTTTTTCAGGCTATCCAGCATAAACTGGATAATACTGTCTGGATGAAAGCGGCCTATAATAGGCCTAAGATACTCCCTTTCAACACGAAATGCCTCATACTAAAAAAAAAACTGTGGAGCACATCGTCTCGAAAAACGCAAGAAAGACGACAGGCTGAGTTTGATACTTTCTCCACCATGTAGACACAGGATACGAACTGATCGTGCTCCGAATATTTTTATTTGATGCGAAAACGTCAAATCGAAATTATGCGGCATCTCTAGGTACAAAAATTCCATGCCTCGAACCTACATATCACGCACCGTTCGTATACGCTTCTTAATCTAAAATATCTTAAATATTCCACATTTCGGCTCTGAGGATAGATCTTTGAGCCACTATATCCGGTTAGCTCTTTTCTTGTCCGACCATCAGATTTATGGAATGGTCGCAATACGAATACACAAAATATATGACATGGCAATATGAAGTCTCGTACATTGGTCATGAGGACATTAGCATATCCGATAGTGCACTCTGAACTTCAGGAGTCGTAATAGCAACAGGAAAATTGCATTCGACCAGGAGCAGAACGCATAAAAAGGCTCCGTATTGATAGTGAGAGGCAGACACTGCTGATATATGAAAGTTCTCATGAAGACCCTTGTTCGCCGTCATACTTTCATACTAGCTTGTCTGTGTCCTAGCCGAGATTGTCCTTTTACCCAACGGCAAAAAGGACACCACATGACTTTCTCCCACTGCGAGTATGAAAACAACGTAACGCGCCCATTGTTTAGAATTGACGATAGGTCGTTTCATCTTCGTTTATTAATTTTTGGTGATTCAGGCCCGTTCTATTTTTTTTGTTATTAGTTTTAACAGTAATCTATGGGCTTAATATTTATTTTCTTATTTCTTTTGTTTTAAAATAAATTTTTAGTTTATTAAAAATAATACTAATAAAACCCTTTATAATTCTTATTTACATAAACAGAATTTTATGAGAAATTATTCTATTAAGTTACATAATTTATACTCTAAATGCTGCGATAGTTTCGCTCACACCCTCCATTCATCGCTTCGCATTATACAGACATTAAAAATGAGTTGTGTATATTTAATATTCAATTTCTGTTGATGGATTTTTAAGTTCTACGTCTATAATCAAACGAACTAATTACCAATTTTATATGACCCCATTATGTGCTTCTAGAGATTATCTGTACATACAAATTTAAATTATTAGTTATTATACGCACAATTATTCATCACACATACATATGAAATTACGCTTTGATTATATTCATAATAAAAAATTCATATCTATTTTTAAAAATTTTATGGTAATTCTATTTAGTATTTTATTTACAAAAAACTTTATTAATCTAAGATCGTTTGTTATTTTTTAATTTAAAAAGCACGCAATACAGAATTTATCGTTCTCAATAATGGATTCTTCGCTAGAAAACATTTCCCACGGAAATCATCGGTTTCAATACTCCACACCATTGCACCACCAAGACCAAGCTTTTTAACGAGGTGTGCCTTTTCCCTAATAGATCTGAAAATATATATAAAACGTACAGTTTTAATTATTTATTAAAACTAATACCAAAACATCGTTCTATTGTTAAGATGAGACTTTGAATAATAAGGAATGAATGCATCGATTATTTATAATCAAAGATTTTCTTCATCTTAAAGAAATACGTATTTCTGTAATTCAAATGTAATTACTTGATACAATTTTATGAAGATATTTCTAATTGAACCGATACTAATTTATACTACTTTTATAGTAATCTACTATCTAATACTAATGTTCAGCTTCAAAACTTATTATCAATGACTGAACGGATTTTTACTGAAATTCACTTTTATACATTTGTAGAATGCATTAAAAAAACAACTGAGAAAATTTGCAACAAAAGTATCTCAACTATAGATCATAGTTTTTTTTTAAATTTAATTCGTCGTTATTCTTAATATCGTTGAAAATCTCCATAGCATATTACTATTAAACTATCACTAATAAGTTTTTAGTTGTTCAGTATAGAATCAAGTGAGTAACGCGAGTTTATAAAATGTTTCATTTTTTACTGTATTTATATTGATGTAATTATAACCCATACGAAGACATAAAAATAGATTAATACAATTACATACATTGGGAAAGTAGATAAGTATTATAAGAATCATATATCTATATCTACATAGCAAGTAGAATATCCAATGTTAGAACTAACTATTCTAAGAAAAATCTATTTAAATATCAATAAAAAGATAAATTCTGTCGATCGTTTGTAGTTAAATAAAAAAGTGACATTTCATTCCATTGCCGCATCTGGACCCGGACCGTGTGTTTATTGTTAATTCGTAACGTCGTACTGTCAATTTATCGTATAATCCTCGCCCTCCCTATATTCGCGTTTTTCTTTTCGGCGTTCGCATAGAGTTTCTCACTTTTACGAGAATTGCTATTTATATTTTGAGCTTTGCCGTACCAAATTTTTGCAGGCGCTATCTAATGTGTCCAATTGAAAGCTCGACCTTTTTAATCATAAACTTCTTCAGAACGGTTTTTTCATTTAAATATAACTTGTGTTATTTACAGCGACTTGACAATTTTGTCTCAGCGAAAAAATGGAACTAACTGGTGAAAATGTCCGTGCGATGTTTTTTACGATTTTCGACGTGGCTTATCAAGACAAGAGTGTATCGATCAACTTACTTCGACTTTTGGCGATGAAGCCCCAACCTTGGCCATTATGAAACCCTGGTACTCGTAAAAGTGAGAAACGCTATGCGAACGCCGTAAAAGAAAAACTCGAATATAGGAAGGGCAAGGATTATACGATAAATTACTGGTACGGCGTTAGGAATTAACAATAAATACGGCGACGGAAACATAATTTCTTCCGCGCGGCAGTCACTCACACAACCCCGGTCCTGACGCGGCATATATATACATATATACATATATATATACATATATACATATATATATATATATATATACATATATATATATACATATATATATAATATATATATATATATATATATATATATATAACATCATCTTTAATTTTCACTTTTGAAATCCAAAAAAATTTCAATTTAATAAAAAAAAACTATAGATTAGAAATTTAACGCATTTTTGCAAGTGAAGGATCTTAATATTGAATAATAAAATAATAATTATCGATTAATTCATTCAATTCACTAGAGAGAATATTTTCAAAATACGAAATAAATTTGTTTTTGGTACTTTTAAATTAAAATTACATCAAAAATATGAAATAATAAATATTGAGTTAAGCTTAACGCTTCACCGAATTATGCTTAGTTTGTGTCATAATTCGGCGAAAATTCGAAGCCTTTGCTGAAATTCTTATGCGCAATAATTAGTTCAACAATTTTCAACAAAAATTATTCAAAGTCTTGTTGTCGAAATTATTTTGCTATCAAATCCACTGTTTTATTCACTGTAATTCGTGTTTAACTGTAATTTGACGAATAAGTTACTTTGTTAAAGTAGAAAATACTTACAGAACATTATCGTAAGAAATCCATTGGTCGTCCTTTATAATGTAAGGAACTTGCTGCTTGAAGGAATATCTAATCTTCAATTGATCTTTTTGCTGCAATTCGCAAATTTCATTGAAGCCCAGAGTCCCAGCCTCTTGCGTGTATGGGCCAGGCAATCCAGATCCCGTAACCGCGGCACCGACGCCATTCTTCTTAGGATCGGCAAGAGTGAAAGTTTTGCCATAAAGAGGCATGCCCAAAATCAATTTTTCCTTCGGTGCTCCTTGGGAAAGCCAGTAAGTAACTGCCGCGTACTTGAATAATACAGAAGATACAATAGAAAAATTTATAAATTCGCGTCTAAAGTTTAGACGCGAATTATCTCGTACGAGAGATTACACATAATCGTCTAATCAATGATAGCCGCAGTTTTCATTTATATATTAAAACTGATTAGAATTTATACAAACTTTTAATATGATTTTTATACTTACGACATTAAGTTGTTTCTCCGTGCCTTTTTCAAGGAATCCTCCGTAAAGGGGAGCATTGTAACCAGTCTTATGGTCTGCCGGTACATGAAACTCGTAAGCCATAAGATTTATAAAGTCCAGGTATTTCGAGATTTCCGAGATTTTGTAAGATTCGCTGGCCGAAATTTCAGCCGCGGATACAGCTGCAGATAATATGAGGTGCTCCTTGATAAAGCGCTCCTTCAGTTCCTTCAACAGTAGTACGAAGTTCTCCTTATCAGCGGGAGAGGAGCCGTTTCTCCGTGACGGGTACTCCCAGTCCAGGTCCATACCGTTGAAATTGTAGGTTTTTATGAATTTCACCGAGGACTCGATGAACGCCTTACGCGTTTCGGGACTAGAAGCCATCTTGGAGAAGGGACCCGATCCCAAATTCCATCCACCGATCCCAATAAGGGTCTGCAAACGTTTGTTAAAATTGCGCAGCCCATTGAACAAGTTGTAGCCATCTTTGCCGCCGCCGTCGGGCAAATCGGCCCACGGATCGAGAACTCTGACCTCGTGCGTCGTTTCGTTGATGCCCGCGAACGCGTAGATCAGATGAGTGCAAAGAGTCGAATCAATATTCGAGGTATTGTAACTGCCATCGCCTGGACGATAGACAGACCAGCTTCCCCAGTAGCATACGATCTTCCCTAAAGCGGATTAATGTTTTTCTTAATGCTTTGCTTCAAATTTAGATTAATAGATAGTATTGTATTATAGTATGTATCGAAAATCTGCATTATGATAAATATACGGTATCCTAAATGGTTTCGAAAGCAACGAACTTAAAAGCCTAGAAATTATTTTATAAAATCTTTAAAATGACTAGACATTTATAATGGAATATGTCGTTAAACTTGATCTTAGTGAAAGAATTTTCTTTGCATTACAGATAAAGTGAATGTATCAGTTTTCCGTCAAAGAAGAAGGAACTAAAAGCATCCATAACTCATAGACACGTAAAAACATAGAGGAGGATTTTTATGAATGAAATTCTCAATTTTGTTATCTATTTTTTATGCTAATCTTGCGTAAGAATTGAAAGCAAAATAAATCTATAAAAACAATTGGAAATAGCGCAGATTCACTTACTATTGCTGGCAGCCGTACAAAGCACTGCGGCCGTTAGTACTAAGAAAACGATTCGCATTTTGCCCGTACAAATGTAACAATGTGCAAAAAAGCTTTAAAACGCAAAGCAATAAAGTGTGCAATTTTTCCTATAATACTTTTCCCTTTTATAGACATCGTTAAATTACGATAAGATGTTTATCTTATCTCTTTTTTACATCTATATGGTTCAGTCAATAAAAAATTAACATTCTAAAATAATATTTGTCAGAATTCATAAAAACAATGCCATATTATATTTTAGCTGATATCAAAGTCTTATTAATGTTGGCTATAAAACTAACTCTATCAATAGTAGAATACTTGTACATAAAAAGAAATTTTGAAAATTAAGACGTTTTTATATGAATATAATAATTGTTAATATGGTACAGCTTTAGAAACTGTAAATTCTAAATTATATATTATCCTTATTATGTAAAAACTCAATTTGCTCTGTTAGAAAATTTGTACTCTAGATGTTATATATAGGATTACAAGAAAAAATAACGGAAACGTCACCAAATAATTGTTTGTGTCATAAAAAAATATTCTATTAAATCAGCGTAATTGCCACATACAATGGCCACATTATATAAATAAATAGCTTCATCTAGATCAATGATTTATTATATTAATTTTGTTTTTGGCCTACTTAATCTTGGATGCTACTAAATAGATAAAACAATTCGTCGCATTTCATTCTCATCATCAAACAATTCTGTTTAGATATTTTGTTTATCTGTATCGTAATGAAATAAAATGCGAGAATTTCATTGGAAGCCTTTGACCAAGAACGTCATGGATAAAAAAGCCCAGCGTTTACTTTAGCGCCTAAATCAGGGGATAATGATGGCATAATGACTCGATATTTTTTATACGCTAATGACGTACATTTATCCGAATTTAGAAGGAAACAACATTGCTAAATTATCTTATCAAAATGTATAATTTTACAAATTATGCATTGTTCTTGGGAAGTTTAATGACACGCAATAATTACTTAAGAATGACTAATGAATTACTCGTATAAGAGAAAAGTAATTTTTGCCCGGCACACTGTTATGACATACTGGATATATCTTTATTGAATTAGGTGGTTGCAAATGACGACTGCGAAGCACTGCTTTTTACAATCGTTTATTTTTTTAAACCAAAGTTTCTCAACATCTTGAATTTTATGCAAAGCTCACGAGAAAACTTCCATTTAAATTGAGGCGTCGACCAATTGATAGTCGAAATTTCATACAGAATAAATATTAATTGCACGTTCATTTTACTCTTTAGATAAAACACTATATGAGTATTTTAGTATAAACAGATAATAAACGATAATAATGCCTTTTTCCTTATTATAAACGTGTTGTAGATAAATATAATCTCGATCCTTGTGTCTGTTCAGCTGTCAGTCAATCACGTAAGTGCGACAACTGTTCAATCCGTCAACATTGTTAACGCCTCTGTTTGCGTTTTTTTTAAACACAAATCATGAAATTTTTTTCCATTTATTAAAAAATAAAAACTCAGCTATCTTATAACTTAATAACAAAAATAGAACTTATATATCAATTCGTATATTAAAGACAATCTCCTAATGGTTGATAATTTAGTTTTCCATTATTCTATATACTATGGGCGTATCCATCCAAAAGTCATGCATTTGATGATGTCACATTGACTATGCCGTAAAAGGGAAACTAAAGCATCATAAAATGTGTCATAATCCATGATAAAAAAATGTATAGATTTTGACGAATATTATCTAAAACGTTCTAATTGCTATACGTTAAACGTTAAATTGTTATTATAACGTTAATAAAAGCAACATATTAAGATAATAGTCTCGTAACTTGAGCTGTAGGACAGATTCCGTTTTATAGACTTTGATATTACTTACAGGGCAAGTCAACAGTTGCTGGTTAACCAATCACTTCTATTTGGAGTAACTGTATTAAACATAATGAATACTTAGCCGTTTCTCAATAAAAAAAAGGTATTAACAATTTATATAAGGCATACGCCATATATGAATACGTGCTTGTCACTTCTATACTTGAATAGTTGAATACAATATGTGTATATAAATTCAAAAACATGTACATTTTGTGTGGCTTTGTTTTAAGTTTTTGTCAGATTATCCGGTAGGATAAGTATGTCACACATTGTATCAAATAGTGAACAATAAAAACTAAAATAATGTTATTTCATTGAGGAAATAGATTTTTTAAATATATTGATATATATGCAACGAAAATTGATCTTTATCTTGTAGTACTCAACTATTTAAATATATTAATGAACAGAATTTTGTATTTATATCATTTGATTATCATTATTGCGATTTTCCTATTCGACGATTGTTTTCATGTTCAGAAAAAATAAATAAATAATAAATCAATTTAAACACTTACATAAAATTTTTTTAATAATATTTGATCATATACTGTGACTAAGTATAAGAAATTGTGTATTTAAAATATGGAGAAGGATGAAACATTTAATAACAGTGTAAAAATAGACAATAAAGTAAATAATAAATATTGCGATGTGCGATCACTGCGCTTATCAATGATTTCGTTATGATGTAATGTGAAACATGAACATCTGCCTTATGCAATCTTTTATGTTTATATGGACATTGTACTACGTGCAAAGGTCTGAACATCAATGCAGGACAATAAGCAATAGAATCGCTTATTAGAAAGAGGCTGACACGCGCGTTTTGAAAATATTATACAATCCATACGTTGACATACCTAACATATTCACGTGCATACGTTTGCATTCATCGATTCATTCGACCCATGATGCCTTGCGCAAACATGGTACTTATTCTTAAAATTTATAAAAAGTGAAAAACGTCTCCTAAAATTTTTCTAACTCCAGCGCTTGCTCGTAAAATTATAATCTGAGCGACAAAGATATCATACGCCCGCGCTTATGTTCGATATAACTTTCCAGGGATTTTTATATCCAAAAATGATTTGCCGTTCTATTTAACTGATACGTTGAAAAACACGTAGGCAAAACAATGTTTGATAATTTTTTATCACGATTTGAAAATTTTAAATCTCAATATTGACTGATAGCAGCGATGCTCAAAATCGGGGCAGAAAGACGAACACAACCATCGCCAGAACAACCACCGGAGGGCAAGCATATCTGCGCTGTCGACCGGTTCCAGCTAGCAGCCACCAAATTATAGGAACAGTCGCGCCCCCTTTCGACGCCAGCTAGATCCACCGAGAACTATCGATATTGAGTGCCACTGCCTCCATGGATTAGCATCTCTAGCAGGCAAATCTAGCTATTATTAAAGCTAACTATTATCCCCGTTCAGTGCCGTGCCTGTAATTTTGTAACCCCTGAGTCCACATTAGATAATGTCCGCGTATGGAATGATATTTGGTATTATCTGTATCATTGCCGTCACATTGTCACATTGGTGCGTAATATACTAAAACCTACTATAATAAAACAAGGGATTTAAAGAAATAACTTCAATTTAATTTTAAAGAATTGATTTAATAGTAAACGACAATATAATTTCTTACGCACCTTAGCAAGCCAGCGGAAATAATAATGAGCGACGAGAAGTCGCGCTCGTGTTTTTATAGCCTCGACACTACTTATCGATATAAGTTCTAAAAACTTAGCGATAAAGGGTGTAAGGTTACGCGACAATCTCGAGCGGCCTTGGCTCGCAGCCATATGGTCCGAAATTGAAATCCAATCTTTGTGGATATTTTGTTTCTACCATTTGTAGAATTTGCCTCTATGTATTGATAGAGCTCAACAGCTTTCGAAAATAGTCATATTTTCTACCAAATGAATGTATGTAAAAGAAAGTACAGCTTTTGAAAACCTTTAGTTTTCCGGGCACGGAATCGAATCTCTCACTCGCATACATTCAATAGTTATAGAAAACATGAAATTTTGCAGTCACAGCACTGGGTATTACAAAACCTCTCGAGATATTATAATGTATATTGCATAATATTTAATAAAGTTCTAAGTAATTATTTGTTAATTAAACCGCTCAACTAAAGTATATGTATTCCGCTGACTTCCTTTACAATGATTTACACAATATTTCAACGTTTATTAATTTATAAGATAACGCATAATTTTGTATAATAAATATAATTTGCAATTAATAATGTTAATTAATATATAGTGATTTATATTTAGACTCAAACAATAACATTACTTATTAAAGCTTCGTGTACGAAATATTAAATTATTTCTTTACTCTATATTATTATGTTATAAATTTCCATCGTTTTCTTTCTCTTAGCTCTAATCGCAAAAGTAATATTATCCGAAGGTCAAAATCTAAATAACCAGACTACAGCTTAAATTTCTCGAATTGATTACCTAATATTAAATAAGTCTTAAACTACATATATCTTTATTTATATTTCGTATCCTATGACATTAATACGCACTTAATATAAGTATGAATAATAAGGGCTTGATAAGTCTTATTTTATTTAACAATTATAAATACATCTGCTAAATTATATTGAACTGACGATTTACTACGAAAACTTAAAATTAAACCTTATTTATTATGATTGACACGCAGTACAAAATTATTACAATTTATAAGCTAAACTCTTACTTGAAACTCGAGACTACTCTAAATCTTACATTAAAAAATGCTAATTATTATAAATAATATTATAAAATAATGAGTCTGTAACAATCCTCCTCCCCGTAAAAAATTTAATTAGTTTTGTACCTCATTTGTACCTAATAATTTAATAAGCTTGCGTGTTGATCGCATAAAATCCCCCATAGGAGTGTGTATTTCTGCAACTCGGACTTGGCCATCGTGCCCGGGAAATATCTGTGTTATTTTACCTTCACGCCAACAATTTCTCGGTAATTGTAAATCTACGATCATTACAATATCTACCACCTAAAGTGGAACCTCCATTTCTGTCCACTTTTTTCTTACTAATAATGTGGGTTAATATTCACGGAGCCACCTTTTCGAGAATGACTCGGCATAATTTTGAGCAATTCTCCATTGCTTTCGTAAATTTATGTTTTTCAAATCGTATGTCCCTAAATGAATTGATCCGGACGACGAGCCTATCAAGAAATGATTTGGTGTCTGAGCCTCTTTATCGCGCGGATTTAACGTTACGTGCGTCAGCGGCCTGGAATTTACCGAATGTTCGACTTCCGATAGTAGTGTAACTAAGACTATTTGACTGGGTGCTTGCCCATGCAAAATAGCATAAAGGGATATCTTGACCGATCTTATCAATCTTTTCCATGTTCCCCCTGTATGAGGAGCATCAGGAAGCTTGAAACGCCACTGCATACGCTTTGATATCGCGTAGCTTGCGATTCTATCGTTGTCAATATCACTCATGGCTTCTTTAAGCTCTTTGCTAGCACCCTTAAAATTTGTCCCGTTATCGCTATATACAACTAACGGTGTTCCTCTGCGACCAGCCATTCTTTGTAGAGCCATAATGGCCGAGCTTGTGCTTAAGTTATGCACTATTTCTAAATGAATAGCCCTAGTTGCTAAACACGTAAAAATTACACCCCATCTTTTCTCGCATTGTCTACCGATCTTTACGGACATCGGGCCGAAGTAATCAACACCACAGTGGCTGAACGGTCTTTTCCGATAAGCAACCTGGCCGGCTCGTAATGTTGACATTAGCGGGGCTCGTGGTTTCGCTCTCTGTAATCTACATACAATATATTTACTCACAAGCGATCTTAAAGCATTTCATCGACCTACAATGTAAAATTTTTGCCTCAATTCATTTAAAACCGATTCATTGCTGCCATGGAAATATCGTCGATGATATTCTGCTATTAAGAATTTTGTTGCAAAGTGCTTACTATGCATTATTATAGGATTGTTATTAAAACCTTCTGTCGGAGCCAATGTCCCGCATCCATTAACGCGTAAAATATTATCATTATCTAAATAAGGTTTCGAATGTCTTAACATACTATTTTTTTCCGACATCTTTTCCGTCTCTTATCACCTTTATTTCGTTTTCAAAAAAGTCGTACTAAACGACGCGATACCAGTAATTTTCACTTCTCCTAATATTCTCTATTGACGTATCATAATTCACACGGTTTCCTCTCCAATGTATAAATGCTTTATAAATACGCCGATCAGATATTAACAGCCCTTGCCAGCCTAATATTCGCAACGCTATAGAAGTAGTGTTAGTTACGGAAGATACTGCAAATACAGTTGCTTTTGTACACTCTAATTTGTCGATAGTTTCCATATCAGTTTCATTTAAAGTTTTTCTTTTGGGCCACTTACTCTCCGATTTCCACAAGAATTGTGGACCATTAAACCAACGATCTTTCGAAGTAATTACGCGCGCATCTTTTGAAAATTGCGTTGCATCGTCCGTCGGATTATCATTACTTGGGACCCAATGCCATTACGAGCATTTTGTACACTCCGTAATTTCTGCTAATCGATTTGCGACGTAAATATGACGCGTTCTTGGCTCGGACCTAATCCAACGAATAACAGTTATCGAGTCTGTCCAAAGAAAATAGCAATTTTAATTTCATTTTCAATAAATTTTGCTAAGCGCGCGACGAGTACAGCTGTCTGAAGTTCGAGTCGCGATATTATCAAAGGTTTAAGTGGCGCAACTCCACTCTTTGCCATTATCAAAGATACATACGTAACGTTATCGTTCTCTGTGCGTAAATAAGCTACCGCGCTGTATGCCATTAAACTGGCATCACAGAATATATGTAGCTGTGTTTTTTCTAAGTCGAAATTAATGGGAGATAAGCAGCGTGGAATGAAATAATCTTTTATTTCGTTAACCTTTGAAATTCACGAAATCCATCCCGCATACTCTTCATCTCTAATCTACCGCTACACCATATCTGCTTTATTAGTATTTTTGATTTTATAGTGAACGGCGCTAAAAGTCCTAGAGGATCGAATACAGACATTAGAACGCGTAGAATTTCACGCTTAGTTGGTTTTCATTCTTTGTATAATATCTCTGTTGATATTTTAATAAACTCTACGTTAAATTTTAAATGATCCGTCATCGTATCCCAGTATAAACCTAAAATTTTTTCTTTACTCTTATCGCATAAGGGCGTATCATTTTTATCGCGATTGATGTCTTTATTCATTTTTACAAAATCTAATACGCATGTCGCGTTACTAGCCCAGCTATGCATCTCGAAACCAGCTTTTGCATTTATTTTTATAATGTCGTTAATAAGATTTACTGCTTCGCACTCTGTTCTTCTACTTGTAAGTAGATCATCCATATAACTGTCGTTTGTAATACTATCGCATGCTTCTGGACTAGATTTTTCGAAATTCATCGCGTTTCGATTTTTAATGTAAATAGCGCTACTTGGCGATGACTTAGCGCCGAAAATTAAAGTCGTCATTTCATATATATCGGGCGGTTGATTCCGATCTGTACCACGCCATAAGAAACGTTGCGCGCCTCGATAATTTACTCGTATTTTTACGCGCAAAAACATGTCCGCGATATCACCCTTGATAGCTACGGCGTATTGCCTAAATCGGATTAGTATTCCAGGCAAAGATTTTAACAAATCCGGCCCTATATCGAGCTGGTCATTAAGGCTAATGCCAGATGTTTTCGCAGCTGTATCAAAGACAAGTCGCACTTTATTTGTTTTGTTTGGATTAAACACACCAAAGTGCGGTAAATACCAAACTCGCGGATGTTCGGTATTTTTATCAATTTTTTGAGCATATCCGAGTTCAAGAAATCGGCGCATTTCTTGATAAGAAAGTTTCGCATAAGTTGGACTGCGGTCTAGTTTTCTCTCAAATAAAGTTAATAGTTTACGCGCAGTTATTGAACTATCAATATTAGGCGGACTAGTGTCTTTCCACAGAAGGCCAATTTCCGAATTATGATTTTTTCAACAACTGTATTCATAAAGAATTTTAAGTGCTCTGTCATTTTCAGTTTTACGTTTTATATTTTCTATCACACCTAGTGCGTGATAGAAAATATATCTTGTTCAAAATACTTTTTCATTAGTTTATCTAATGCAAGTTCGATTGTATTTTTGTTTTGAATCATATACATATTATCTTGTATAGGATTTCGTTCTAGAAAATCGTCTGTATTTGTTTTATTTGTAATAGGATATATTGAGCCGTGTACGATCCATCCGAGCAGTGTGTACGATAAAGCTTAATTCGTGCCCGGTACTATTTTAAATTCTCGTGTAATTATTAACGGACAATTATCTTTACCGATTCATATTTGTACTTTTGCATTATAATATGACTCGATTTTTATATTAACAACGTTATTTATTTTACTAACAAGCGCGTGATTTATTGACTGTGTCGGCATATTTATATTTTTCGCTGTTGCAGCACCTTTTATTTGTTTTTTCCCATAATTGTCGACAATATCAACATCTATTTTCTGGCAATTTTTTAATATTATTTTGTTATTTCCTATACCCATTAGTGCTAGTTCAATTTCTCTACCTCTGAGACCTAACTCTCGCGCTAAATTTTCATCGATTAATGATATAGTCGATCCTTCATCGAGTATCGCGTGCGTGTTTATTATTTTCTTTAGACCTATCACGCCTAAAGGTACTATCTTTAAATATGTGTTCTCCCCGCCTAGTCAACCGAACGATACGTGGACGATGCGACATTAATACCCTCGACAAAAATTTGCTTATCTGAATAATCTCTATTACTAAAAGTATTATACTTATTATGTAATAGGTTATGGTGATTTTTACCACACGGTGAGCGTTTCCGTCTATGACAATTAATTTTTGCGTGGCCAGTTTTTAAGCACACATAACATAATTTATATTTTCGAACTAAAGACCAACGTTTTTCGATAGGCTCGTTCTTGAAAACTGCACACTCCGACGGGAGATGTCCTCTTATAATTAAAGTATGTATTTTTCTTAGCTGAATCAGTTTCATGATTGGCTACATAAATTTTTGCAGATTTTTCATTACGTACATACTTTCCTATGTTCGGGCTTTTCGGTTTTTCAACAAAATTAATCGCATCAAAAATTCCGGCTTTAGCAGATAATTCTAGTTCTTTATAAAGAAAGTCACTGAGCTTTTCCAATTCGGATGGATTTTCCGCGACGCCTCCAGCGTACCTATTGTACTCATACTTTAATGCCGACGGAATTTTTGCGCCAATAATTTTGCCCAATTTCGGACTATGCAAGTAACCCGTTAACTCAAGAGATTTAAAAGCAATAATTGCATTTTTAAATTACGTTGCAAATTTTGTCAAGTTAACTTTCTCAGAATCTATAGTCGGAAGCGCTTTTAAGTCATTGACAATTTTTTCTGCGATGATTTTTTTATTCCCGTAGTATAGTTCTAATGTTTTTATCACAGCACTAGCATCACGACTTGTAGCGAGCAGAGTATTTACAACTTCGCGAGCTTCTCCAGCTAAAGCGTTGAACAATCGCGCTATGTTTTCTCTCTCGCTATATTCGCCTAATTCCGATGTTAATAAATATGCTTCCTTAAAATGAAGCCATTCGAGAGGATTTCCGGAAAATGGCGGCAGGCTTTTATAAAGCGGGATTTATAAAGCGGGAGTTATTATTCGCAAGCGAGCTATCGCGCACTGAAGCTAACGATCTTTCTAGCGCATTAATCAAATGTTCTGTCGCATCCACGGGCGCATTTCTCAAGTTATTTGGAGTCGATCTCACCGGTATTGCAGTGCTATGATGTCAATCCTGCGCAGTATTTCCAAAGTCTGCAACAATCTCGCCATCAGCTTTATCGTCATTGACTCTCGGTGGCGGCGGCAGCGACGGGCTCCTTTCCCGTTGCTGTATATCTCTCGCTCGAATAGATATTTGGCTTTCAGAGCGGGAACGTCTGCCACTCCGCTGCTGTTGATTGCCAGGGTTGGATTGAGACGGCCTTGCTGCCTCGTTGTTATTCGTTCGGATTTGTCCAACAGTTTGGCGCACACCAGCGAGCTGAGATATCCGTGAATGCTTCGCCTTTGGTTGTCCATAGCTGCTCTGCTTGGTTGTTCGTTTAATTTTCTTCGCCGGCATTGTCAGTTATGGATAAGGCAAAAACGTTAATACAATTCTTAATTAAAATTATTTCAAATCCCAAAAATTCCGGAAATAATTTCCCGGGTTTCGGCACCAAAAATTATAATAAAACAAGGGATTTAAAGAAATAACTTCAATTTAATTTTAAAGAATTGATTTAATAGTAAACGACAATATAATTTCTTACGTACCTTAGCAAGCCAGCGGAAATAATAATGAGCGACGAGAAGTCGCGCTCGCGTTTTTATAGCCTCGACTCTACTTATCGATATAAGTTCTGAAAACTTAGCGATAAAGGGTGTAAGGTTACGCGACAATCTCGAGCGGCCTTGTCTCGCAGCCATATGGCCCGGAATTGAAATCCAATCTTTGTGCATATTTTGTTTCTACCATTTGTAGAATTTGCCTCTATATTTTGATAGAGCTCAAGAGCTTTCGAAAATAGTCATATTTTCTACCAAATGAATGTATGTAAAAGAAAGTACAGCTTTCGAAAACCTTTAGTTTTCCGGGTACGGCACCGAATCTCTCAGTCGCATACATTCAATAGTTATAGAAAACATGAAATTTTCCAGTGACAGCACTGGGTATTACAAAACCTCTTGAAATTTTATAATGTGTATTGCATAATATTTAATAAAATTCTAAGTAATTATTTGTTAATTATATTAATATAATAAATCTAAAAACCGCTAAACTAAATTATATGTATTCCGCTGACTTCCTTTACAATGATTTACACAATATTTCAACGTTTATTAATTTATAAGATAACGCATAATTTTGTATAATAAATATAATTTGCAATTAATAATGTTAATTAATATATAGTGATTTATATTTAGACTCAAACAATAACTTCACTGATTAAAGCTTCGCGTACGAAATATTAAATTATTTCTTTACTCTATATTATTATGTTATAAATTTCCATCGTTTTCTTTCTCTTAGCTCTAATCGCAAAAGTAATATTATCCGAAGGTCAAAATCTAAATAACCAGACTACAGCTTAATATAAATTGGCATTGAGTAAATAAAAAAACAGGATATTGTATTAATCTTTTTTATAACATATTGTTTGTTATAAATTTTTTTTTCTCGAGAAAGTATCATCGAACGCGCAAATTTTAAAGTTCTATGTAACATCGAGATTTATCACTCTTCCATGCATATGAGTTTATATTATCGACGCACATAGGTATCCCTTTGCGCGCACACACACACACTTTCGTGAAAATGAAAACAATTATAGAAGTCAAATTCAACAGAGCTCCTGGAAGATTCAGAAGTTGATTTGATAAAAACCCGAATTTAATAATGTTAAAACTAATGCCATAGAAGAAATTAAAATGCTTGAGCTCACTTTTGACAATAAATTGACTTGAAGGCCGCATATTGAAAACCTTAAAAACCAATTCTTACAAAGAGTAAATATATTAGGTATTATCAGTCAAAAAATGGGAAACATACGTCAAAATACTAGAAAAACCTACAAATATTTAATACAGTCTAAAATAGACTATAATATACTAATTACTGGGACGTTTGAAATAAAAAAGCTTCAAAATGTTAATGTTCAATAAACTGAAATTTTAATGTATATATAATAAGAGAATAACAGAAAAATAACAATCACCTCAGTACAGACGAGAATCGAATAATGCCTTCTGCGTTCAAACAGCGCCCTTTATAGACTCTCTTCTTATCGCGGGACAAATTTCGGGCGATATGCCCCATTCGTTGATCACAGCCTAAACACTTCGCGCAGCCAGACGGTCGGAGAACCCGAGGTGGTAATCTGACACTGTCCATACTTCTTTCAAAATTCTCGAGATTTTCTTATAGCTAAAATACAGTCACCTTATTTGTGAGTCTGTAGGATAGCTATTATAAAGAAAAATTCCGAATTTTCCATCACAGCACGGATCAATTGCTTTTATGGAAGCATAACCAGTCAAACCTCTTTCGTAAAATCTCAAGATTTTCCTCTGGCCAATATTTGATTACCTTAGTCGTAAATCATATAAAGGCCAGTTTTCAGGAAAATCTTTAGATTTAGAAATCTTAGATTTTACGCGTCATGGTACGGATCAAGCGTATACCTTAGTTGTATACAATTTTGTGGCCTTTAACGAAGGTTTGCTCGTGATCCCGACTTCAATAATTAATTAATTTCATTTCGAATCCAATTAAATTAATTCATTGAGTCCAATTCAAATTTTCAAATTATAGCTTATAAAATAAGATATCAAATCGCCAACCGATGATTTTTTTAAGCATTATTCAATATCTCGTATATACTTACATCATTTATAAACAGTTTTTAGAATTCATGCGGCGCCGTTTTGTCCGAGGAAATCGCATAACATTTCTTACTCATATATTCTCCCGTGAATATAATATTATATCAATCTTTTATTTACATTATTTCCAATCTTAAAACTAAACATTGCTCGCAATATAACTACATTTAGTTACAAAAGAAATACTAAACCTATATATATGTATAATGGCAACGCGATTTTATAAGCATTTCTTAAAAACTATTACGCATTATTTATATGTAACAGATTAAATAATTCCAAAATCAAATCATAAATTAATTTGAGCTTTATACTTCTACTATCTTAAACTATAAATATATAAGCCTATCAGCTATAAAGAAATATCCTATTTTAATTTTGAATTCAAACAATATTAAAACATTTTACGTGGAACTAATTATAATAATAGCTACAATGGAATTGATTAATAAAAACTTTATTCTAGAAATTATAAACGCTGAAGACTTAATATTAATTTTTACATTTAATTTCGATTCTGTTCGTAACATAGACTTCGGAAGTAAACTTTATAAATCACCGAAAAAAAATTTTCTGTAAACTCGATCCCATTCTTAATTCTACTATGCGCATAGCTCTAGGTGCATACGAACTAGTCCAGTTACAACTATGTTAAGTGAAAAGAATATTATGCCGTTAGAATTAAGCAGAAAAAAATTAGCTTTTAAAAACGCAGTTAAATTATTGCATTTACCCAATATTCAGGTAACACGACCGTTAATCAAGCATCAAAGAAAAATCAACAACCAGATTGAAATATCAACCTTATTTTATTAAAGAGCAGGTAAGTGCGTAAAAGAATATAGAATAAATCTTTCAGATTTCTACCTGATAAAAAAACAACTGGTCAAACCTACGGTGAAAGCGTATTATTAAGATCCTCAAAGAGTATGGAGTGCACTTCTCCACGGAAAAATTAATACTATACATACTAGAAAATATAAACAAATCAGATGAAGCAATAATTCATTTAGACCTGTCTCAATTCCGACAAAGCACTATTAATTGATACATTAGAACAGAATTATTGAGAAACTAAGAAACCACCTTAATGATAATCAAAGATCGTACCACATAGCTCACTCAAAAAAATAAACTATATAAGTATAAAACCACATATTTTACTTAAACACGTTAGCAACTAAATTGAAATATTCTCAGTACACCTATAAAGTGAACCAAGAAGAAGCCACTGGAATAATAAATTCGAAAATAATGAAAGAATGGAATATACATAAAATGGAAAGAAGATCCCAGTAAAAATCTTGTCAAAAAAACTAAAACCGGAAGTATACATAAAAATTCTGATCACCAATCTTTGTAGAAATCAAATCGTTATCATAAAAATTCGAATCGATCAAACTCCCCTTACTCAGCAACATATTTAAAAAAAAAAAAAAACAAAATTCACCTTCATGTGATCAGTGTAAAAGCAAAGTGAATATCGAGCACATAAGATTATACTACAATGTTAAAAATATGGATAAGAGCGCCTGAAATATTTCGCAGCTAAGAAGCTTATCGAACTTTTGAACAATACAAAAAATCGCGTGAATGTTGTGAAATTTGTTCGCGCCATTCGTAACAGTATCGGCAACAGTAGGATATAGGTATTAAGCAACGTGAACGAGCATATTTGAAGATCCTGAGACGCTACTATGCCAACGAAGTAAAGGCTGTGAACCGACGATTTTGTGCCTTTATGGACCATGGTCAGTCAATATAGCAGGCTTTCCCTGCTCTCCGCGCGCTCATAGTCCTCCCGAGAGAGATATTTTTGGTACACGTGATTTGCATCTGTATTTACCCTGGATTCTGCGTTTTTAATACCAAAACTGTGGGGAAGATTGGAAAATTAGAGGCATGGCGCCCGCCTCGAACTTGAGGAAAAAGCAACTTCCCTCGCTCTGCTCGAACTATCTCTCCCATTATAACGCCTCTGCGAAAACGAGCGGAGCTGCAATGAACTCTGGCCACGAAACTTTAAGCTCGACTGCTGACGAGGGTGCATCGAATCGCGTTGCGGATGAATTCTGTTATCCGTGTCTTTGTTACTGTGACGTCGTTTAACACGTTATCATTGGTATTTTTTCTGGTCTATGTGTTTTGGTGTGTAGAATTTTCTGATTTCGTGTATTAGCGAAACGAGGTATTGGACCTTGTAGAGATCCCGATCACGCGGATCTCCGAGGGGATTGCACTTGTGCCCAGAAGTCGTCGTCCGCGGTGAGGGCTGTATTTATATTTCGTACATGAAGGAGTACTTCGAGACTTAATAATGTGTTTATTATTACGGGTGTCCGCGCGGTTATTTAATATTGTAAAAATCTAGAATTTTTTTTCTCAGCGGAGGTTTTTTATGCCACATGCGTTTGTTTTGCTTGTGTAAATCGTATTGAATTTAATTAATAAAATAATGATGCGTTGGTTACTTATCCTATACAAGCATCCACTCTATTAGTGTATCATTTTTGTCATATAGTTGTATTTATATCTATTAATCGTATTTTAATTGCTATTTGATTCTGTGTTTGTTTTCCTTGTATTTTTTTAGTACGAATATATTTGATCTCGAACTCTAGTTCCGACAGTAACGGAACAAACTTTTTAAAGGCACAAATCTAATTAATGAAATAAAATAAATGGTGTATTCTATAAAGTACGCATTGATATGAAGACAATATATATTTTGAGTTATTAATATGAATAAAAAATTAATGTAAATATATTAAATAATATATCTTACAAATATGCAAATTTTAAAAATAACATTATATATTTCAATATACCTAGAGGATACGACTGTAAATACATTAAATAAAAAAGATCATTATATATAAAATAATACCGACTTATTGTTATTTAAACATTTTATAAAGAAAAAATACGCAATAAAATATTATACTATTAAAAAGAAGCAATAACATATTATACTATTAAAAATAAGAAGAATCATAATGATATGTAAAAAAATTCTCATAGGCATAAAACCATAATCTATTATAAAATATCACTTCATAAAAAATTATCTATTTTAAATTTGCCCATATTTGTTCTACCCTATCATTAATTTCGTTTCTTGATTTAATGTATTCTTATAAATTAAAAACTCTACGTTTTTAATAACATTTAATACGGTTTTATTTATTAAAATAAAACCGTCCTTTATGTAATATGTGCAAGTTGATAACTTACCATAAAAGATTCAAGATAGATGCATATATTAGAGGTCGAATAAGAAAAATAACGCACAATAATTTTATTTATGCAAAGCCATAATTATTTATTAAAAATGTATTCTTTTTGCAAAAACTTCACTATATAAACATTACAAGTCAGAAATAACAAATGTACATAATTTATAATTTGTTACTTTTATTGCAAGCGGTTTTCACGGAAAGTAGCTATTGTAATGAAATGTAATTTGTAATATATTGCAGAGGACGCAGACGCGCCGCCGCCATTAAATCTCAACGTACACGTAATTGCGTACGTCGTTCGCAAGGCACGTGATATAAAATGCTATTTGAATGCATATTAAATCTGCAATCGCAATTATTATGTAATATTTACAAAAATTGAAAGGAGTTAAATATTAATAAATTTTTACGATTAAGTTTACGAGCTAAACAATTTTCTAAATTTAAAAATTCACTTACATCTTCTAAATCGCGTACTGCATTTTTCTCTCTTTTATTCGTTTCCCTTCTCGATTTTTTTTCTCAACTCGGCTACATTTTGCAGAGATACAATTACAAAAAAAAAAAAGAAAAGAAAACCAATTTTTCCAGAGCACCATGATTTCGTGAATTATTTACATTATTTTGTATCTCCAGTTTAGCGCTTAGAAACTTGTTACAAAGAAAAAAAAACATTACATAGAGAAATATGAAGTATACAATGACAAAAAAAAAATTATTCGCCATCCCGCTTCGCAGGCGTCAGGAAACGAGGAACAGAGATTGACTATTTATATCGCAAAATTATATGCCTGGCATTTCAGTCTTTAACGTGCAGCTTGCACAATACTTTCTTTTTTCTTTCGCATTCATTATTAAAAGATCGCGGCATTTATACAATTATTATTAAGTACATAGAAATTCATTAATTGCGGAGTGCAAAGAAAATAATTTTCCCGCTGTTACAATGACGACTCCGTTAATGATCGGTACGTAATAGAATTTTATCCAATGCGAATGTATGTATAAACTTTTTAGCGCTATGCGTGATGCGATAATCCGTCGCGAGGCCTTTGAAACAATAACGGTAAATTTCTCATTACCAAAGTCAAAAGCCTGGAGGACCTCGTGCACCTTCTGTAAAAACTCATCTCCAGCGTAGGATCAGTCCATTCACCAAAGAGAGATTTTGACGTAAAAAAGACACTCGGCTCCGAGACCCAATTGTCGATGCATGTCCGACGATTATTTTAAATATGACTTAAAAATTGTTTTAATAAATTATCATAAATTTTACAAATTCATCGAAACCAATTTCGAATTTACAATCTACGTATCTGCATGTCGATAAAATTAATTCAATTTTGTTTTTTTTTTTTGCACAGCATGCGAATGAATTAAAAGTTTTGCGGATGCTTTCGACGACTAATAAAAACTGGGTCTGCGACCGAGCGTGTAATATAATGCCTTTCGCTTTCGAAATACTTGAACAGTTCGAAGGAAAAAAAAATCAATCAAACTCTCGGACCATGGCATAAAATTTTGTCAAATCTGATCAGGGAAGCTCGAGGGAAATTTTCAAAATTCCAAGCGTTCTCCCATAGATTATATATATATATATATATATATATATATATATATATATATATATATATATATATACATATATATACACACATATATATAATACCTATAATATATATTCACAGAGTAAATAAGATCACAAGCGTCTACGGAATCCCTAGGATATCCGGGTTAAAACGTAATACACACTCGCTGCGTGGCTATGCTTATGTGTAAAAACTATTAATTAAAAAAAAAATTAATTAATTAATCTATGTACAAAGGTCGTTAGTATATTTTGCACGTCTCTTAACGAATGTTCATATACGTTCGTATCACATGTAATTATTTTATATATTTTGTCCCGTTGTCATGCAGGATCGATGAAATATACTGCTTCTTCTTTGCACAATATAAGAAAGGATCAAGTCCCTCATAACGTGTATATATATATATATCAAACATAAGATACCGAGAGAGATAAACTTAGATGTTGTTAGTATATATAGTTTCATCCTGCATAACGTCGAGGGCATTGTATTTTATATATACGGCGATAGAGGGAGCAAAAATGCACCGAGGCTTAATTGTTTCGTTTTGCATTACATACTTTGTAATTTATGCAGAGCTTAAAAAGTTGATGAATATAGCTATAAGAAAATCAGATTGTACGGATACGTTTCGAATTCGGCAAAAAAAAATTATAATAATTATAATAATAATACTTCGGATAAACAATTCAATTAAGAAAACGCACCGTGTAAAAATTTCTATACATACAAAAATGCCGAATAGCCGACGAGAGACGTTCAATTTTTTCCGTATAATAAATAAAATAAAACTTTCATATATTACATATATATATATATATATATATATATATATATATATATATATATATATATATATTATTTTCATTGAGTCTCGGCGCATACAGATATTTACATAATGAGCACTTATTTAGCAATGAATCTCGATTCGCACCGATCGAGTACAAGTCTGCCAAATATACAAAAGTAGATCAAAATTCTGTCTCTTTCATCATATCCTTACAAGTTTGTCCATTTTTCTTTTTCGTCGCGTTATTCATTAACGAGCACGAAATCGCCCGATTTTCTCGGTGCGCCCTCAACACATAGCATCTGCTGCATAATAAACCATCGCCGATCGCGCGCGTATATACGCCAGATTAATTTGATACATATATACACGGGCGAAATGGTCCTCTCTTTCGATTAATATTTTATCTCTCGATATTCATTACGTTTATTTTGTTTCTCCTCTTTGCTTTCTTAGTTTTACTTCTTTCTTCTTTGTCGCAGCGCCGCGTTAAATCGACGCGCAAGATACTTTTTTTTTTTAAAGGACTAGGCACTCAAGGTTCCATTGCAACCTTGCAAAAGCAAATTGACGATTGCATTGCGTTCCCTTATGCTCGCTCGCTCGCGGCTCTTTCTTTTACTCTCTTCCTCCATCTCTCTCACTCCCTCTCTCTCTCTCTCTCTCTCTCTCCCTCGCTTTCTATCGTTCTATCCCCCCCTCTTTCTCTCTCCCTTTCTCTGCAGTCCCGTCGTCAGGTGGCAGGTGCTTCGCGAACTTCCGACGTAGCTCGAGTCTACAGAGGCCGATGATATAACCGGTGCAAAGCTCCATGGTAACTCATTAGAGGTCGATGGCTTCCTTCAGGGCGTCGAGCTGTTCCTCGCCGAGCTTCACCTTGTCCTGGATCTCCCGGCCGTCCACGATCAGCTTGGCCTTCATGTTGATGAAGTGCTGGTAATCGGCGTACTCGTCGTCGCTCAGGTACTTGGCGAGGATCGCCGATACGTTCACGCTGCGCCGGTCGATGTTGCCCTTCAGCGTCTTCGCCTCCTCCAGCTGGTCCATCAGCTTGTCGCGCTTCGACTCGAGTGTTTTCTGAAAGCGAATAACGCAGAATTGATAATCGTCCGCAGCGCAATCATTCGGACTAAATTTTTAGAGATACGTTATGTCGTTATGTACAGCTGTCGATGCTAAAGAGTACGAAAACGACTAGGATTTTTTTTTTTTTTGATTGCCGCGTGAATTATATCCCTCGATTGCGGAATGAACGCGGCGCAATTGATCGGCCTTGTTTATTACAGCTTTCGTTAAATTATCAAATAAGTTTATTAAATGTACTTTGGCAAGCCGTGTATGATTCATCGCGAGTAGAGACTGTTTTGGCATAAGCAAAAGAAAAAACAAAATTGTTTCAGGAAATCGCGGCGAGGCTCGAGACACGAGAATTATTTATAAATAAAGCAATATAAGAGGTCGAATGAATTTTTCTTTAAATAAATTAATACGAATAGTACAGTTCTTTTTTTCTCTACTAGCACATTTTTAAACGTCTAATAATGCTTATAAACTAGTAAAATTATGGATTTTTTCATACAAATTCCATCCATTGTCGCGATATCTAAGCTTTATTATTTTTTTTTAACCGCATTGTTCCATTAAGACATTTATTAAGATAGGAAGAGGAATAATATAGGCTTCGAGCTGATTAAGCATTATTAAAAACATCTATACACATATATAAAGGAATTTATGCCACTGTTTCATTTTTAACTTATTAAACAATCCGGCTCTTCTTTAACAGTACTAAATACCAGTAGTCATGAATCATTCAGAATGAATCATATTTATACAGTAATATATATATATATATATATATATATATATATATATATATATATATATATATATAATTTAGTTTGAAAAAAGAGAGTGCGGAATAATGAAATTGCTTTATACATCTATTTGTAATACTAAAACCTTTCGCTTTAATGAATTTTTGAATTATTATTTATTTGGAAATATTTTTAATTTAAGTTAATTTAAGAAAAAATTTTATGTGAACATAAAATTTATTACGTACTTATTGGATGCAATAATTTGATAATGTTGAATAAATTTAATATTTAGATTTTGAACTATATATATATATATATATATATATATATATATATATATATATATATGTATGTATGTATTACTGAATAAATATTGGCGATGCTTAAAAAGGAATAATTTACATTCCGTTCGGACTAATCTTGAAGAAAAAAACTCTGATGCTTCTAAGTAGCACTTCAGTTTTCTCTTAACGCCTGGACAGATTGATCGTAAATAATTTTTTTCCAAGAATTTAGTTTTTTTTTATAATATAATTTTTTTTTCAAGTATATAGATGTATAACTCTTCAGTTTTTGTACTCCGCCACATAAAATCCAAAAATTCCATTAGCTAAAATATCATCATAAATATCGTATTAACGCGATAAAAAAATTTTCAATTATTCAAAATCCACGAATATCTTTTATAAAACTGTTGAATCGTACAGCTGTCCACGCTTCAATTCTAGACTTATCACGAAGCCAAATTTTAACCAGGCCGAACAATCCGCTAATTAATCCGACAGCTACGTAAGCGCGACAAACCCATCGTTTAGAAAAAAGTAGCGTTAAAAAAAAAAAAGAAAGAAAAGAAAAAAAAAATGAGAAGTCGAAAAGTACAATGACAAACTCACCCTCTCCGCGTGATCGGCGGACATGCCGTAGAGGGCGTTCTCGGCCCTCGCGAGCCTGCCGCTCAGACCGAGCAGCAGGCTCGTGATCTTGCCGACTTCCTCGACGTGGAGCCGGTACTTGGAGACCTCGGCAGGTTTGGCCAGGGCGCCGATGCGGCCGGTCACCCGGGCGCCGAGCGCCTCGTTCACCTCGCCCTCCTCGCGCACGGCCTCCTGCTCGGCTCGCAGCACGACCAGCTTCTTGTCCAGACGGATCATCAGCTCCTCCTGCGCGGGGATTTCAGTATTATTTCGCGTTATAATGACACCTTTTTGTCGTGGGGAAATGACAATGATTATATATGCGTCAGGTATACAATGAATTAATCGCCAAGGGCGTAACCACTGTACGGCTGTACAAATCATTAGATTCGTTCGACGTGAAATGGATTTGATGAAAATTACGTTTAATTTTGATCAAGATATTTACTTTTTATTTAAACCATTGACTATGGTATTTCTTTTACTTATTTTGGAAACTGAATTTACGACAATTGTCGCGTCGCCGGAGCTATAGAAAGGTGTTTCGAGGAGCGACGAATACCTCAGAACGAAAAAAAAAAAAACTTTTTTATCAAAAGCAAATGTTGAAAGGATTTTCATGCCACCGTTAGAGGAGGCAGCTGTGCCCGAGACAGTAGATGCATGAAATCGGAAATAAAATTTGACGCAATATAAAAGTGCCTATTGTAATATAGGATTGGCGATCGCTTGGACTAGAAATTATTAGAACATTTGAAAAGTCACGGCAAAAGCAAATGTCATCGTGATGCAGTCTGTTTTCGAAGTCTAATTCAACTAAAAAAAAATCATAAAATCATAAAACGGTTACATTTACGTACGGATCAAGAACAGAACGGATGCTCGAAATCGTTTGTTAAGAAATTGTTCATCAATGTAGACATATATAAAAGGAAATAGAATGAAAATAAAGGAAGCTTTATTAAATTCTACTGCCTATGTTGTTGAATCTTTTACAATGAAACGAAAATGATTTCTTATATCGGTTGTATCAAACAGAACTTTACTGAGCTGGAAATTTATTTGAAACATAAGCTTAAGTAAGTTTGAAATTTCAAAACGACTTGATAGAGATTATATCTTTCGAAAGACAAAAAAAAAAAAAAAAAGATTAACGTGAAATACAAAAAGCGAATTTTAAGCAAAATCTGAGGAAATTCTTCGCAATTAATTTTCGTGTACTTTCTAGAGATAAAGAATCATAGGGCGCGAAACATCGAACACTATTGAAAACGTTAAGTTTGAATTTTTTTAGAATCAAATGGATATTTATGTGTACATTTTGTTTATTTAAAAGCTCTTGGACATTTTTCAAATTGCGAATATGGTTGCGCCCTTGTTAATGATAGCAAACGAACATAATTCTTTTGTGTTTCTCACAAACTGTATCGTCAGTAAATAAGATCTTAAACCCCAGGTAAACAGAACAGAAATATATTCATTTATGAATACTTGTTATACGCGCTAATTACAGCAAATAACGATAAACGTTTCGAAAACCTTTATCGCACAATGCATACTGAATCCACATGGAATTCCAAAGTTAATTATTATTATTATGCAAACAGCGCGCGAGACCGAATAAAAGACACGCGAGCGCTCTATAACTTTTATCGTCCGATAAAATATATGATTTTCTGGATCTTTAAAGCCCAAACGAATTCAGCGTAAAAGCGCATCGTGCCAGATACTCATTTGAAGAAAAAAAGAAAAGAAGAAAAATAATACAACTGAATTGCCGCGCACAAGTATATATACGTATATATATATATATATATATATATATATATATATATATATATATATATATATATACAGCAATGTTTTAACAGCCTTCGTTTTCCAAAGCAGCGCGCCGCGCAGCTTCTCATAACGGTCTGACTCACTAAAGACCGCACGAATGATGTAAAATATATATATATATATATATATATATATATATATGTATATCTTTCTTTTCAACAAATGCCACATATATTACTGTTCCACATTCTTCGTTTGCGCCTGTCGTTAATTTCAATAAAAAAATGATAATAATGAGAATAAAGCAGACAACGTGACGACGGTACTTTAAGACATTTTAATACTTTATTGTTATAGAGCGCGTGGTCTCGATTTCAAAAGAGATGCACACACACACACACACACACACACACACACACACACACACTTATTCTATTTCTTTCAAAAATGGGGATTATGTTATTATCCTGAAATTCGACACTAATTCGGAATGCCAAATTTAATTGGGATTTTCGATTTTGCGATGACCGATTTGATACAAAAAATATACGTATAGTTGATAATATGTTTCTGTTCGTAATGTATATTCATATATATATATATATATATATATATATATATATATATATATATATATATATGCGCATTAAGATGGGGCTAATTTAGCTAAAATCATATACAATTAAATCTAATAATATTTTCGTTCCGATTTACTTTTTAAACTAAAAAGCAGTACAAGTTCTGAAATACATTAAACAGCCCGCTGCTTTTCCAAGTACAGTGCATACTAAAATTTGAAAATATACATACGACTCTACACACAGTACTCCATAAAAATCTAAATCCTTATATACTATATACGTATGCGGCTTTAACGAAACTTTTAACGTGTGTGCGTGTGTGTGTGACTGTGTAAAAAAGATTTCCTCCAATGTTTTTACCCACAAGATTTCTAACAACCTTATTTCCAGTTTTTACCTCTCTTTGAACGAAAGAGTAGTATATAATTTCTCGGTTTCCCAAAGAAAGTAGAACTTATGGCGCGCTATTCAACACCCGGCAGCGTTTTTTTTTCTTCGACACTTCAAAGAAATTAAACTCCCGTATCTATATGTATATGTATGTGTGTGTGTGTATATTATAGATGTATATACATCGACGATTTACATATATGCCCGCGTCTAAAGAAAAACGTTCTTATTATATATTATATTCCAGTATTATATATATAGGTAGGTAAATAATGCTATTAGAATCAAGCTAATCTCGATCTATATAATACAAGACACACACATACACACATATAAATACACACAACGCGCCCCCCCCCCTTTTTCTTGCAGAGTCACTGTACTAAATCGAACAACCAATCGATGGACCGTGAAGGAACCAACGGAAATTATCGAATAGAGCCCCCCCTCCCCCGCCACCTTCCTCGTCCACCCTTTACCGCATTACCACGGACGGCCTACCTTCTTCTGGCGAAGGTCGAGGTTGTCGGGCGTCGAGCGGATCGTCGACTCCGATTCTTCGGGCGAGTCTGGAGCTGCCGCCGCGCCCGGGACGGCTGTCGTCGCGTCGTCCTCGTGATTATGATGATGCTGCTGAGTATGATGGGGCGGCGAGTACCTCGTCAGGAAGCGCGTGGACTTGCTCTCGGCGCTGACGGCGAAGTAAACGGGACTGCCGGCGCTCGGGGCGTCGGGCGCTGAGGGCGTAACCGGCGTCGACGGGATCGAGTCGATCCTGGAAACGAAGAGAAAGAAAAATATATTGTATAGATATATTATATAGGCATGCTGTGTGTATATACATGATATAAAAGCTCGACGGCTTCCCAGATCGGACGTGCGGATAAAACGGATTAGGTTATATATATATATATATATATATATATATATATATATATGTGTGTGTGTGTGTGTGTGTGTATGTATAATATTGCGACACGCAAAGTTGGGTGCGCGCGACTTCTGTGAAAACGCCGATCGTTAGAGGCGACCTTTTTTTCTCATTATACTCAATGTGTTACGATACTTTTTGTATATGTACGTTGGCTCTCTCACGCGTTCGTTCATTTTTTTTCTCCTACTTTATACACAGCATACATATATATATATATATATATATATATATATATATATATATATATACCTTTCGGTAAATCATTACAAACGGATTAGGTCGCGTGTATATAAGTCGTGACCGAAAGGAAATTTTCTCGATGTATAGTGTGACAGTTCAAGAGAAAAAAAACGGAAAGAAAGAAAACGACTAATCTTTTTTGCTCTTTACCGATACACCCGATGGGCTTTAAACGCGATGAGGCGTGTTTCGTCATTAAAAAAAAGAATAATAATAATAATAATAATTGTTTAATATTTGTCGATAAAAATAAAGTACATAATATAGCCTCTATATTGTATTCATTGGGCGAAGCACGTGACACAAAGTTATATTATTGAGATCACAGGTCTAAATATTTTTAATTTTCGGTATAGAATCCGCTCCGCGGAAATTTATAGATACATTTATATGTAGTAGTTTATTATTATATATCGTTGCATTATAAAATATTGAAACGGTCGTGACTAATTCCATAGAGAAGCTACTATTAGTTTAATGTACATATATTTTAAAGAGAGTTCGAAAGCAATGTGTATAGAACATTCGTAAAGTATAAATATAACAACAAAATGCGTTTATAATAACCGCGCACATCTTAATACGCACGCTTTCTTCACTTTTAACGCAATCTAATAACAAAACAAAACGATGTAAAACAACAACAACAAAAAAAGCAAAAAACAAAGAGACAAACTAAAAGTTGACACGCTTTCTCCACGGATCTATTATATCCCGAAGGCGCGCGCGCGAGACTCCCGCTTTGCCAGAAAGGTTAAGTCGTCGGTGGATCGGTGTGCTTGAAATTTTCGCGCGCGCGCGCGCGCGCCGAGAGAAATTTCATAATTGCCATTTGCATAATTGGCGAAACGTTAAATGCCGCATTGTGTTTGTTGTGGTGGAATGGGTCAGTGTGGGGGGGGGGGAGGATTGGCGGAGGAAGATCTTGCAACGACGGCGTCGAAGGGAGGTGGGGAGGAAAGAGTGCGTTTAAAAGGAGCCCGAGACACTCGCGCTCTCTTCCTTCTTGACACTATGGTATTAACCAATCAGTTCCGCAATCGACGCGGACATCCCGCGTTCTCGCGTATTTACGATATATTATATGCGTCGACGCGCATTGTCGTCCCCTTCCCCTTACGAATGTTCAGGGTCTCGCTTTATATGAGGAGCGCGTTACTTTTGCAAATTATAGAGAGTTATCTAGAGAGGGATCGATTTGTTTGATCCTCCCCCCCTCTCCCATTGTAATCTTCTGCCGTTAAATAAGTCACGCCTTGACCTGTAAAATAATTTCTGTACGAGTGATGTCGAAACTTTTTTAGAGAAATGGCTGAAATTTCGTCCATTATTTTTTTGTGAATTACTATATTATGAGTATATCCCTTGAAAGTTATGCGACCGTGTTAAATGTCATTAAAATAAAATTTAAAAAAAAGATTTTAACATTTCCGAAATTATATTTCATGAAGAATCTGTTATCTCTGATTTCCTACAGACAGTTTCGTAATATTACGTTCACATCTCACATATATTCATTAAATTAATGCGATTTTCAATTTTCTCATTTATAAATTTAATCCTATTATCAGACGTTAGAGAATTTATCATTGACAATAATTTTGCATAAGATTATTTCGATTCTAATATCATATAAATTCAAAATGTCATTGGCAAGTTTTTTCATTGACGGAAAATTATTCAATAGCAAATATTCCATGTACAATTATTAATATGATACTTAATATTTTCCGCGTGAAATTATCACGATGCAGTCTTTTTTCATCTTTAAAGTGAACATTTTTAAATGTTTATTGCGCAAAATGAGGTAAAAAGTACCGACTTAACTGCGGCTTGTATTAATTACGTTCGTTTAAACACTCTATCAAAAAACAATGTCTGCACGCCAAGCTCGTGTGATAAATAGGGATTCTTAGGATCGGCTTCGCAAAGAGCCCCAGGAGGCTAATTATCGCAAATGGTCGTAAAGTTCTATACTTTACGGTTTCGGTTCGAAAAGTTTTTATACGTGTTAAAAAACAATGTTTTGAAAAAATGGGTCATTCGAATGACATATTTTCCTGGAATAAGAAAATAGGCTCAGAGGTTTCAAAAGTAATAGTAAATTTTGTTGTATTTTTGTTACAAGTGTCACAATTCTTCAAATTTTATAATATAATTACTTCCCGCTATGCAAAATGTAGTAATTTTTCTTAAAACGTGTGCTTCGTGTACTAAATCCTTTACAATAAGTATTAAACTAAAACTTCAATCTGTACATGACAACCGAAACCCATGTATGATATATACGGTTTTTAAAATAAAATAAAATTTAAATTAAAGAATTTTCAATATTGATAAGAGCTAATTTTATTTAAAAATCAATGCGAGTCGAATGAAAGTTAACAAATTTAAGTAGGTCAAATTTTTATCCACGGCGGGCCATATGTTTTATGTGTAACCAATTCAGTATATATGATTATTCAGCTTTACGGTTTTTCAATATTTCCCCTGTGAAATGTTTCTCGAAACTAAAGGTTGCAATTCAAAACTTTTAGATCAATTCTAATAAAATAAAAATCATTTATTACTTTTGAGAAATTAGTTCCAAATAATCTCGTACGAATTGAAAACAACGCTTTCACGTTTCAGCAGGTTATCGAGGGAAATTTTTAGCCGAATTTTTGATACAATATTGAGAATAATTGTTGCCATCTTTTCCCGTATGTGAAATAAATCGAGCGGAAACATATCTGGGATTCGAATTTTTAAACCATAATCTATCGCGTGCTTCAGATTTCTATTGCTTTAATTTGAGAGCTGATTTCAGATTTTTTTTCTTCACTGGCATTATCTCATCGGGGGGATCTTAACCTCTGAGGTATTCCGACTCTTTGCACCTCCCGTGAAAATCTTGAAACCTATGATGACGGCTACAGGATATATAGCGAAATAGACAATCATCGCCATAAACTTGTTTTATCATTTGTCGAGATCGGTAACAAGTTTATCTAGCTTCGAATGCAGTATGATACTCGCTCTTTGTCCAATCCCCCCTTTTTTCACCGACACAAAAAACAAACGGTAAAATTATTTATGCATCCGAATGTGATGAACAATTTTCTGACAGAACAATACAGAAGGATATATAGCAAGCCACAAATGTTTTAGATGGTCCGACTAGAAAGTATGTAGTTGGAACAGTCCTGGAAGCTTTGAATTTTATCTTGTATATTATAGCTAGATTGGGTGCTACTGTCAATACGAGATATATCAACCCCTTCTCTCTCTCTCTCTCTCTCTCTCTCTCTCTCTCTCTCTCTCGATATATATATATATATATATATATATATATATATATATATATATATCATACATGGATCGCGATGCACATACTTCACAGCCATCAGTAACGTAACATTTGAGATATATATGTATAAAGCGCCAATTACAGAAAAATGTGCGCTCGCGGATATATTATAATAGCAGCTGGCAGCAGAACAGGGTTTTTCGAACCGCGACGTATATATATATATATATATATATATATATATATATATATATATATAATAGCATGCGGGCTCACCTAGCGAGCGCATCCGTGCGCGTGGCTGAAGCGCGCGAGCGCGCACGGGGCATCACGCGCGAACGCAGGGAGGAAGAGCCATACAGCCGCGCGGTCGCACCGCACTATATACGTCGTCGAGGAGGTGAAGGAGGAGGAGGAGGAGGATGAGGAGGAGGAGGGGAAGGAGGCGGAGGCGAGGACTAACGTTGCGTCAGGCCTGCGTTGTTGCTGCTGCTGCTCCTGCTGCGCAGTGTCAGACCCGTGACTCAGCGCTGATGGCCGGGGCATGAATCAATCGCGGATCACCCCCGCGCGCGCGCTCTGCAGCTCTCCTGTACACACGAACGTGTATAACGGGAGTCGGCAGGATGGTCGACAGGCCGCGCGGCCTTTATCTTTCCCAGTGTGTATATATATATATATATATATATATATATATATATATATATATATATATATATATACAGATAGATAGATACTCAACTATATACCGGCCTCGTGCAGTGCGAGAGGATAATTTGTTACGTTGGATGAACAAGCGGCCAAGCCGTAGCGAGGTGATGGCGGAGGAGGGGGGGTGGAAGAGATGCGCGCTTCCGCGAAATTTTATCGCGGGGCCCTTGGAGAACGGCATGGTGCACGGCGCTCGGATGGGAAATGAGAGACGGTGAGCGAGTGAGAGGAGGGGGAGGGGGGTAGTGAGGTGAGGGAAAAGGTTTTACGAGCTCTATAGTGTATATGCACGCCACCGAGAGCTTCTCGGCTTATTCGGATTTTTCGAAGTGGTTTCGAGAGACCGCTGCGTGTATATATATATATATATATATATATATATATATATATATCACTGCTGCGGTATTATTTATTGCTTTAAAAAAAATCCTACACACACACACACACACACACACACACACACACACACACACATATATATATATATATATATATATATATATATATATACAATTTGAAGAAAATCAATTAAATCGTTTTTGATCCCAGTAACGCTATGTTATTTTTTTTTTTTTTTTAGACTAGTAAATGTCGAATGTAATGTTATACCCCCACACCGAGAGTGTAAAATCTTACGTTTTTTTTTGAATCAGTGAGCTGCAGCGTATCATCTTATTTTAAGTAGACAAAAAAAAGACGACAACTTGTAAACTCAAATTTCAATACATAACCTTTAACCGTTTAAGAAACTAAAATTTTTATCATTAAATATGAGGGTGTAAATTTGCAGTATACGCTTAACGCTGTAAAATTCGTCTTGCTCTGAAAGCGTCAAAGGTAGCCGAATCGCATTTTTTAGAACCGGGTAGATTCAAATGAATTCTATTGCTCAATTAACAACAGCGATAAAAGAAGGATAAAGTTTGGCCAGTGCGCCGCAGCGTAAAAACTTAGGACTTTGTCTCAGACAACGATGTTGATACATAACCCAATGTATGGCTAATATCTATTTGCTTTTCTGTGCTATATATAAAATTCAAAGTTGAATTTTGGTTTTACAATGTGGCACAAATTAGCTTTTTTTTCTCCTTCCTTTCATAATTTTTATTTTATTGCTGTCAATTAGCCAATATAATCGATTTATACATTTTCCGGGTTACGAGACCTGCTGGTTCAGCTACGAACGGCTCTATCAGAGGCCTGTATAGGCCGAATAGCGTACGTCACGTGGGCGTGCCATTTACGTTCTTGTACTGCTCGATATAATCCTTGGGCACAGCTCTCGTTACGGGGGTGTATATTCGTATCTTATGCCCATGTTACCATAATATACAGCAGACAAGGGTACGTTTATGGACAAATTCTAAAAAATTTTAAAAAATAAATCAAAAATACGGCTTGTTAATAATTGGAAAATAAGTATTTAAGCCCCGAAGCGTTAATTACACAGAACCGAGAGTCTCAGCAACGACTTGCGCCAGATAAATCGACGTCTCCTTACAAAACTTTTTTTTTCTCGTCAGCTCCACACGAAACTGCCGAACACGTTGCTCCATCCAGAAGCTTAGAAATTTTTTTCACATTTGCATAAACCTCGAAGTAAAATAGAAATTATGGTTGATCTTGGGGTGCGTAGCTTTGAGGCTTACTGGGGGGTTGGGATTTATGAGGTTGAATTTTGCGCGATCGAAGATTGTAGGATTGGGACTTTTATAACGGTAGTTTGAGAATTCTATTCGTGGAATGTTATTTACGGTGTTATTGTAGGGTTTTTTTTTCAAAGTCAGATAACTCTGGGTGTAACAGAACGAAATTTATTTGAATTTAGTATCCCGAACGAAAGTGCATATCAGAGGTGCGATTGACTTTTCGTCAAACTGCTTTTTAAATTGTGTCGTACATCGCGTGTGTAGTTATTCGATCGATTGAGGGAAACCTGCGCTATGATATTGGTATTTTTCAATTAAACACTGCCGATGGTTTAAGGTTTCAATGAAAATGGTAAGGAATTATTTAAAAATAACTTAAACCGTTGTACGTAATTAATGTATCTATATTTATAAACAAATTGAAAGAGTTGAAAAATTCTAAAGTTTAACGATATTAATGTTTGCCCAAGGCACTGATAGAAAGGTGCGAAAGTATCGACCGTAGTTGACGAAAATAGATGGAAAAGCGGGATTTCGAATGTTGTATAATTATAGTAACTTGTTACAAACGTATACGCTCGTGTCTATTTCCATACATCGGTAATGTAATCTCCAAAGAACCCATAATATTTCATATACGAGTCAAGTTAAAATTATAAATAAAATTTCTAAAACCAAGTAGGAATTAAAAACTTTTCTATTCTCTTCTGGATATCGCAGTAAGATAAATTCAAATTACTAGCAACTGGTTAAGCGACTTTATATAAATATATATATATATATATATATATATATATATATATATATATAATATATATATATATATATGTCGATATATACACATGTCGACTCTTTGATATATGTTATACTTTTAACTGTACTTCCTCTATAAGTACACGTGACAGATCGAGCTCGTAAAGCGCGCCTTATAGCTTATAAATTCATTTAAATTATCTAATGATACTAGAGCCTTTCCGGCGAAATACGAATTATTAGATCGTTAGCGCACCTGCTCAAAGTATTATTTATGCCAAATATATATTCTGTATATAATAATTCATAAAACCAATGTAAATGCAACATGTGTATATATATATATATATATATATATATATATATATATATATGATACGAGCCGTAAGCGATTGATAAAGAATAACATTTTCACATGCTCCACTCTGGAAGATTAACCGCGCGTATATATATATATATACACTATATATATGACTATAAATTTACAATATAGCGAACGCTTCATTTTGCAAAACTGCCGTTAATTGTGCACGAATAAAATTTGAATTTAAAGTATATAGCTAAATTATCCGTGAACCGCGGCGTTCTAAAACGAAAGTGGATATACGTGCGAAACTAATTTCACGCCAATTCAACAGCGCTGAAGAATGCGTAAGTATATATATAGATTGATGCGAGTGCTGGAAATTTCTAGTTTAATTTATATAGTATATACATGAAACAAGATTAGTGCTTTGATAATGTGAACAGCTGTGCGGGTGGGAAGATAGGTAATGTCAATTTTTTATTAAATATCAGTTGTGCGTAGTTAATAATGCATACAGTTACTTGTAAAAGTTAAAAAAAAAATTAATTTTACACAAGACATGACAATCTGAGGATAATGTTTTTGTTATACTACACTATACTATATATACATTTAGGCATTTTTCAAGTGTGTAAACATAATCAAACTTCATTAATAAGAATTTTCGTCGCGTCAAAATATTTTTAAATATTTTATTTATTGTTTGCGAGTTCTATAGTTCAAGCTTGTGTTTTTTTTGTGTATATATATATATGAATACAGTATTCTTTCAAAACAAACAGTTTAGGAAATCCTCCTCAGAATAGAATAATTATTTATAAAACTGTAAGCATTTGGAACACAAATGACTTTATCTATAAGGAGCTTATAAATTCTGAATACATTTATGCCGCGAGAACACCATCCTCGAATATATAGTTAACGCAATTAATGTAGCATTTCTTATATGCCTGTACCTGTTTGATTTATTTTAACGGGAAATTATTGATGAACTTTATTAGCAATAAAATAATTGGAACGTATAAAAGTGACGGATATTTGACTTCGTAAATTGACCTATTATAGGCATAAATCGAAACTTAATAGACGTTATTTATCGCGCATCGATTATACGTGCCTTTAGAAGAAGAGCAATTATATCGATCGTATATTTAATTATAATAATTCTCCTCGGTCTCTTTTACGAAATGATTTATTTCATACGCGAACTCTCTAAATTTACGTGAAATGAAAAATTGCTCCGAACGAGTGATTTTCTGCGATAAGTATATGAAAAATGAGCTATTATCTATAGGAAACGAGCAATGAACAAAAAAAAAATCTTTGTGAAAGCGATAATTTTCTTCCTTAGAAGAGTGATGTAATGGACACTTGTGATTATCCTTAAAATATTATTTTATAATTACAAAAAATTTTCAAATCGTATAATTGATTACAAGCTCACGTATGTCTACGAAATCGTTGAACTCCATTATGTTCGGTGAATATTTTTTTGTAACTTCAGTGTCAATGCACTTCCTTTTTTAAACAAGATTTAACATTTATTGTTTAACTGTTTATAAAAAAATTATTTAGTAATATCGCAATTGTAATTGTCAGGACTGAACAACAAAATTCTTTTATACATAATATATATAGAATTATATATATATATATATATATATATATATATATATATATATATATATATATATAAAATTCATTTCGATTAGTATTCTATCACTTTTCCATATATGTAATCTAAATCTAAAGGAATATAAAATGACAAATGGCTCTATTGTAAGCATTCCATTATTACTGAAAAAATACTTGGTTGCTAAGACTTTAGCATTTTCCTACTTAAAAGCTTATTTTCGAATAAGTGTATAAATTCATTGAAGGTTAATTCTCTATTGTAATCGTACTGAACAAAAATTTCTATTATCAAGTAAATATTTTCTTGTTTTTTTAAGCACATATTTCGTCTTCTGAAATTAAGAAAATATTTTCTCAATGCAAGAAAAATTTATTTAATTCTTTTGAATAAATCTTAAATCTTATGAATATGTTCTAAGCGAATGAAAATGTTTTGTGAATTCAAAGAAGACGGCTTACTTGCTACAGAACAAGAAAATTTTTACTTGTTAATAGAAATTTTTTCTATTAACGTATAACGACAATTAAAAGTTTATTCACAATTAATTCCTTTTTTAATATATATATATATATATATATATATATATATATATATATATATATATATATATATATATATATATATATATATCAAAATGAGAAAAGAACAGATATAATGAAAATTCTATTTTTAATTTTTTCTTGATACAGAATAATTCAATGTCCATTGAGATATAAATTCGAACGTAAAAATTGTGAAGGCGAAAGAATCGCATTGATACTGTGCTTAATTTAATTGGTCCTCTGTGTATATAAATAGATTTTAGCGCTGAAGAAAAAATTTAGTAAGCAAGTTACTAAACTTTTTAGTAGAGAATTTAATTTTTCCAAATCTTACACATACAGCAAAACTCGAGGGTAATTAGAAAATTTCCGTGAATAGTCCGAAGCTATGATCGATCAAATTTACGCTCTCCATCGACAATCTTCCTTACGTTCATGAGCAACGTCGAATATAATAGCCGATCAGCCGTTCGACCTGTACCCTATTTTCCTCGAGCAGATATCGAAACAAGCCCAATGCAACGACCCGAATAATCCCAGCGGCACCAGAGGCGCGACCGATACCAACACCAGCGGCACTAGCAGCGGCTGCCCCCACTACCATTAACACCACTACCGCCACCATCAGCACTACATAGTGCGAACTACATTACCATGCAGGGACGAACGGAAGAGCTTACATGATGATTTCACAATGACACCACTCCCGCGGACGGCGACTTGCGGCGGCTGACCCGAGCACGCAGTAGCGCGGTAAGGCAACGGCGACTACTATATATATATATATATATATATATATATATATATATATATATATATATATAACCACTGGCCCGGCTATCCCGGCAACGAGAGGATGAAAAGGAAATAAAATCCAGAGAGAATTGGAAGATGAAAATAAAGATCCTGAGATAGCGGGAGTGCCACGCGCTTATTTATACATCTATAGATACGTATTAATACGAACAGATCCTCGCGTGCGTATACTACCGGCGCTAATGCTGCATGCGGTATGAATGGACGTTTCTAAGCTACTGATGTGGCTTCGTGGCGCATTATAGCGCGCATATTCGCACATATACGCGCGGTCCCCCCATAGCCGCCAGAGTGAGAGAGAGAGAGAGAGAGAGAGAGAGAGAGAGAGAGAGAGAGCGATCGCAACAATGGCCGTAGGCCCCGCGAGTGCGCGTGCGAAGGCGACTTATATCTGTGTATATACACTCTCTTGACAACATCATTTATGGTTACGCTTGCGTAAGTATATTAAAGCCTCCTGCACTTTCTCCTCCTATGGTTTCGCGCGCGAACGCCTGCCGCCTATAATCGAGCCCCTCGCTCCTCCCTCTCGCGTTATCCTCTGCAGACGCCGAACCGTCGCACAATCTATATATATATATATATATATGTATATGTATATGTATGCTGCACAAACTCCGCAATCGCGGGCGAAGTGAGTGAGTATATGTGTGTTTCGCATTTAAAATTGGTGCAATCGCGAAAATGCTGCACGCGGCTGCTACTATAAGTCGGACGTTTTTTTATACTACTATATATATATATGCGCCTTGCGGTATATTAGTCTATTTTTAGGCCGCTGGCCCAAAGTCTGGTTCGGCGGTCTTTCAACGGACCTTTTTGCGTATATCCAGGTTCTCTGTCTGTGGGAGTATTTAAGAGGGAACTGTGGGCAATTCTCTCCTCCTTCCCCCCTCTAATATAATGATAGAGTATATATAAGGCGCGGCCAACCGGTGTTTTGCCAGTAATAAATAACCAGAGGGAGGAAAATCCTCTGGGCCTCGGATTTCATTAGGAGTCCGATGTACAATAAGGAAGCGAGACATCGTCGGTTTTTGCCTTAAATTAAAAAAAAAAAAACAAAAAAAAGAAGAAAATGTAACGACTTTTATGTCTTCTTTTTGGATCGTTTCAAATGATGCTGGAAAGGGAGAGGGGGGACAATTACGTTCTTTAGTCGAACTATATAACTCTCACGTGAAAAACTCTATACATGTATAGTGTACTAACTGGAAATACGTGTAGCAATATCACGGAAAGCACCGCCACCGTCGCGCGTCGCATCGTAAATATTATTAAGACGCGACCGTGCGGCTTCGATGATTGCACGCTATCCACCGATCGACCATAAGATCATTATATACCTCACAGAGGTCCGTACTATATATATATATATATATATATATATATAATCACCGGATAACTGTCCCTCGTTCATAAAATGGCCGCGGCGTGTAGCAGCACAGCGCGGCCGGAAAGTTCGTAATACGCTTCCATATATCGTTTCATTGAACGCTCAAGAAAGAGAGAGACAGTGAGAGCACATAGCACTATGGGTATGTGTGCATGCATGCATGCATGGCGTCACTGAATATTTGTCGCGAAAATGCACCGGGCGCGCACCGAACAAACGTCTTTATTCTGTTTAAGGGGAGAGATTGCCGCTGGAATTTGAAAGTCTGTCATTTTTCCTTCTCGGGTTTCGAAACGGCGCTTATGCTATTATTGTGTAGTTTGAGTAGATTACATGGCTCCATATAATTCCCAACTTGACATATATATATATATATATATATATATATATATATATATATATATATATATATACATACATACACACCTTTTATATAGTTGTATATTATTATTACCAATTTGTAACACGTGACGAATAATTTCGGACCCGGCAAAAAACCGTATTTTTGAAGTTTTTAAGGAAAAAGTGGATAATTTAACGGGTCTAGTTAATCGTGAGTTTTATCGAGTTGAATATACATATTTATGCCTGGTTTATGGAACATTTTGAAATATTTTTGAAAAACAAACTTGCAATGCTGTGTATTGTAAACGTTCTTTTGCTATTAAAAGTTATCACTTTATTCGTTATGAGATATATGCGGCCTACCGTGCGTCGTATAATGTATAAATACGTGTAGTATTCTACAAATATATTTTTAAGCCCCTATACATGTAAATTGTAAGAAATTAATAAAACACAAAAGTGAACTTACTTCTTGTCATCCTCTGACTCATTGTCCAAGCCATCTAAAAACGTCGAGTCCTCTATAGAAACTCGTGGTCGCGGTCTGGACTGCAGCGCAGCTTCCACCCTGAATAGATCGACAACGTAGTCCGTAGATTTTTTATGCTCTGGCACTGGAACTGCAAGAAAGAAGAATAACCGTAATTCATTTCAGCCCTAATTATTCGCATGTGAATAAAAAGGAGAAGAATAAATGCTTCAAAATTTATGATATGATAATTGATGCTTTTCATATACATTTAATTTGATATTCAATACTTTATTATTCATTTGACGATTGCGCAATCGAAGTTATGACACTTTAATCGACCGTGTTACAAGATTGAAACGGTTATATATATATATATATATATATATATATATATATGTGTGTGTGTGTGTGTATATATATATATATATATATATATATATATATATATATATATGTATATATCGCATAAAGAAAGATAGAGAGAAGGAATGAGGGAGGGAGATTAAGTGTGGTGAAGGAGAGAGAGAGAGAGAGTATATCGCTTTGCAGATCACGAAATAACGTGTATAATCGAGCCAGACGAACTGGGAGCGAGAACGCGAGCGCGCGCAAAATCCACGACCTGATTTCTGCGAGCCTCGTTAGCAAATTGTGACAGCGACTTAATAAATGCGTGAATAAGAAAAAGTTTCTAATATCTACCTGCGTTTATTGCCGTCGTAAGAAAATTCTGATTGGCTATATAGTGAAAGTGGTTTTTTTTCTCTTCGCGGTTCGTATGCACGAAGAAAGAAAACAAATGTAAATACCGAGGGCATTAAAATCAATCTGTTTTTAACAACGAAAAACTCGTTCGGAATTCAATTCCATTTTCTACATAGTATATTTGTCCGTAATACCGTTGATACGATGGTCTCAAAATAATGATGATCTATTACATTAAAGCGAACGAAGCATAAGGTAATCAAGGGACATGAATATATCATCAGAAGATTTAGAGTTTTAACGCGTAGATCGATGTAATATTCAACAGGAGGAAAATATTTGAGAATACTAAAATTTTAATCTTTTTAGTTTTAGCATGATTTTATTGATAGGAATTGTAAAAGAAATTTAGTATAAATCTCTGACAGTATTGAAATATTCATCAGATAGCTTTAATATTCGGGATAGTTCGGAGACATGAATCAGACTGATATGTCTTGAAAACAAATACGAGGTATGTCCCCAAAAATGAAGTTGAACATCAAGAAGATTCTAGAATTGAAGCATTCCTGCGTTAATACACGAATGTTATATTTTTGGAGTTGCTGAATAAACATATTCAGCTTATAATATCATTAGGTAATTACATAACAAATAACTATTGGCATTATTTGGTCACTCTAATTCACAAAGAACCACTTCAATACTTTTCAATTTTAAATCCGAATCGGTGTGTAAATCTCCAGACTGTAGTCTTCAAGCATAGACATAAAATTCATTTCATTGACGAAATAAAAATCTGCACTTGAAGTCAAGAACTAGCAGAGTGCACTGTATATTTGGTTTGAAGATAAATTTCAAATATGATTGTCGAAAAAAATTATTTGCTTTTCTTCTTAGGAACCTTAACGATACTAGAATATCATTGATTTATACTCCAAGATATTAGAAATGAATATATTATTGCTTATTCGAAAATGTTGTCATGTACACCATTATGTATTGAAAACATTTACAAATGGGTATCGATCATCTGCGCTTATTCGCAAAACAAATGATAAAATAAAATCTTACTCGATCGACACTAACGACAAATATAACGCATTTGTCTATACCGCTATCCATCTTCGTTCTCCATAAATAATCTGTATTTTCGCGGGATTATCTTCACCGTCCGTATAACACCTCTGGCTTACATAATTTTACAACCTTATGTTACAATAGCCGCCCTAACCCACGGCCTCCTTCTATAAACAAAGTCCCGGCGAGCGCACCGATTGCTCCAGAATCGACGACGCTCTCTCTCTCTCTCTCTCTCTCTCTCTCTCTCTATATATATATATATATATATATATATATATATATATATATAACCATCGGCTATGCATATACATTTCGCAGTTTACACAATGCCGACTGAAAATAACCCGTAGCTCATGAGATAATGTATATGCAGTGTGTCGGGCGGGGTATACGGCAACGACGCGGTTGCAAAAAATTTCTCGGAATACAGCAGCGAAGCACCCCCCCCCCTTCCCTCCGCGTGGCTGAAGCACAGGAAAATGCCACAGATATTATATAAACAGATCGCGCGACCTCGGAACTGGCGCGAAATGTTTGGCGTAACGAGAATTGTGCTTGCGAGAGGTCGTTGGCATTCGTATCGCGTATAGTGTTATTATTGTATATATATATATATATATATATATATATATATATATGTATATATATATATATATATGTATATATTTAACGTCAAACCGGTGGCAGCGATTATTATCGCCCCGGTTCGCGAGCATGCGCTGTCCGAGCATTAAAGTCCGAATCAATTACGGGAGCCGCTAGCGTTATTCGCATTATCCGATTTCTTTCTTTCCTCTTTCGAACGTATTATGCGCGTATCGTGTATATGATGTGTACGAAAGATCTGACAGGGTGTGCGAGCGAGCAGCACGCTATACCGTTGCTAAAGGAAGGCGGTGGCAAAGGCGGTGCTCGGAAGCCAAGGAAGGCGCTGCTGCCCCGTACTGAATTGTATACTAATTGAATTTATAGGATCATATCGCATCGGCTGACAGGCCGTACAACGCTAATTTATTTTTAATGGCCTGATTTTTTTTCTGTCTCTCAGTCGCCGTACACGGGGCGAAAATTTTGCAATAGCTAGGATTTTTATTGGGCGATCCAGAAATTGGATTCGACTTTAATGAACGATTATCGTGCTTACAGCTATACATATATGACTTTTATTTGGCGCATTAAAAAGTGATATGCGTATTGTTCAGGATGCAAAAGATTGATCGACCTTTTAGGCATGAATCGAGCAGTGTTGAATGTGTTTCGGACGGAGTGCTTTAAAACGTTCAACTTATTACACAAATTTCTACGAATGTTAAATTGAATACCGAGAGGTTATAGAATTCTGATTCTTACAATACGATATAAGATGTTGAAATGCGTCATTTTCTATTTTGTTATCTCATTAGCTTTAACCCAAGAAAAGTATATCTGCTATACAAGTCAACAAATTTTTAAATAGCTCCTTAGAATTATGACAAATTGTTGTCCACATTACAGCTACAGCCAATAACAACGACTAATTTGCATTTATTTCACACATCTGACGCAATTGTTAGATTTCAAAAGCGATCGTTTAGTTCGACATTATTCAAAGTAGTAGTTTCAAATTGAGATAAAAAAAAAGGAACGAATGCATCGATACTTAAGTGATACTTCTGCGTAATGCGAACTGATATTTAAAGACCAATCGAAGCTCGTCTAACCAATTTATTTCTATAAAATGTTAATGTTAAACGATATACTCTCCCCCTGATGAGCAAAGCAAGTACCCGATATAGAATGATGTATAAACATTATTTCTATAATATTATTTAACAAACAGAATAATAAGCAATTTCATTCCAATAGACTCACCCAAAATCGGCAACAGCTTATCATCGGGCCCGAGCTGATTAGCCAGATCTCTGCTGAGCTCCTCGCACTCGATCTCCTCCTGCAATTTCCGCCTGGGCTGAGCCAGGCTTTCGATCGCCGGATGCGTCGTCGCTTCCTCTTCCTGCTGCTGTTGCTGCTGCTGCTGCTGCTGCTGCTGTTCCTGTCTGTGCCTGTCCTCGGCCAGGTCCTCGGGTGCTTCGGTCTGCGATGCGACGTCGTTGGTGGGCGCGTTCACCCTGAGCACGACCTCGGTCCTCTGCACGAGCGTGAGACCCTCGATCAACGTGGACTGGGGCGAGGCGTGAAGCGAGCCGGAGGAACTTGAATTTGACTTCTCCAGTCGGGATTCGCTCGGCGACGTTCTCATTGGCGAGGAGGAGCTGGAGCCGGAGCCGATGCTGCCGCCGCCGACGCCGCCGCCACTGCTGCCGCTGCTGCAGCTTCGGCAACTCTTTCTATCCCAGCTTGAGCCACTCTGGTCCGTCTGGGTTGGACTAGAGACTTTACGTTCAGCGAGGCTATCGATCGTTATCGTGCCTGTGGTCGTTCTGGTCAGTGATGTGGTAATCGGCGGTTGTTCGTTGAATTTCGGGGAGCCTGACAGAGGGCTGAAATTGTCGAAAAGTTTAGGATCGAGTCTCAGATTAAATAATCCAATGGCAAAACCTAACATAGAAGTGGGGAAAAATTGCGAATATCCATCGCGACAGCTGCCGTGTGCAACAACTATGTGTTAATAACGTTTTTTCTGTTCGTCAAATCGTTCGATCCCGCGAAATTGCCACAAATCACTGTACGGTTTCATTACGGTTACATGGCCTTTAACGTTTGCTCTAGCGCCCGTTAAGCTTGCACATTTAACGTGGGAAACAGCAATTATATAAACGATATTTTCATTAGTGTCGCTAATGTGGTTTTACCTCGCTTTTTCCAATAATTGTGAAACTAGTTAAAAGAATTTCTTAAGTTTTCGCAATGAAAATTTTCAATAAGCTATGACTTTCGAATAAATAAATAATAATGGAGGGAAAAATGAAATCTTCGTTTAAGAATAGACAATTGGTTTTCCTTTCTACCTTGAAACTAGCGTGATATTCGTTGATATCATCTTCACCTAATTATTTATCGCGTTCTAAATCCTTTTCTTCCGCAGTTTATACATTTTAACAAGGTCGACTAATCAGCGTGGCTGAATCTGTATTGAAATTTTTTTTGCAATAATTACTCGACAAATTAGCAGATTCAACAATTAAAAAGGCCTTCAAATGACGATACACAGGTTTAAAATTAAAAAATAAATCCTAATCGATCAATTCTAATTAATTACTTATAAAACAAAGATTCCTTAAATAATACTATTGATAACATAAATTCTGATGGTAAATTGTGCAACAATCGTTTTACTTTTATTATGCTAATGGAATCATTAAAAGAGGTTTGATGTAAACATAAATGTCTACGAGATACATAAAGACAAGCGACTCGATACTTGAGCATAATATGGCTTTGAATAACTTAGCGTTTCTATATAATGTTATTTTTTCACGTGAAAATTTCTTAACATATTTAAAATACATGAAAATATTATTTACCACCTCTACACTGGTAGCGATGATTGAATATTGAAAACTATAAAGATAAATTTAAAATATTGTTGCGTAGTTTTAATTACAATAAAATACGTTAATGTTCAAAAAAAAAAAAAAAAAAAAATTTACATTGCTTAAACTCCCGGCTTGTCATCATCCGTGAGGAGAGATTCATAATTTTGAAATATAAACACCTAATGCTCCCCACAAAATTATCCGGCATCATCGAAATATTACATCTCTGTACTCTGCACACAATTATAATCGTCGACTCCCTCACCTCCTCGCGTCCGTGGCCGCGATCCTCTGCTTCTCGGCGACGTTTCTGCGATTGAGCATCTCCACGTTCTGCGACGTCATCTCGATAGTCGTCACCGAGCTCTCCCTGTAAAAGTCCTCGACGAGCCTGCTGCGCGGCTCGCAGCTCGCCGCCAGCTTTCTTCGCTCGCGCTCGAGCTGCCTGTTCCTGTCGTTGAGCACCTCGACGCTCTGGGGCGAGAGCCTCTCCCGCTTCTCGCTGCGCCTCAGGCCGTTCTCCTCGAGCCTGATGCCGCCACCGACGCCGCAGCCGTTCTCCGCGGGCCGGCTGCTCTCCGCCTCGGACGCGCTCACGTTGTGCACGGACTTGCGGGAGAACTGATCGTCGAGCCGGTGGTGATTGTGCTGCGGATGCTGATGCGGATGATGGGGATGGGAATGGGGATGATGGTACTGCAGGGCGTCGGAGCTCTGGGATTTTGAGAGTTCGTGCCTCGGGTGCGGCTGATGGTGATGCCTCGGCTGGTAGTGGCCGTTGTTTATGTTGTTGTTGTTGTTATTGTTGTTGATAATGGAATTGGCACTGTTGCTGTTGTTATTGTTGTTGTTTCCGCCGTTGTTTTGGTTATTGTTGTTGTTGTTGTTGTTGTTATTGTTGTTGTTGTTGTTCATGAAGGACTGCTGATGGTGCGGCGTCACCTTCAGCAGGACCGGATCGTCGAGGCGAGCGTTGGGCGACATGGTGCGCTTGTAGCTGCCCTCGCTGTCCGGTGCTCCGCGCTCGCGCCGGTAGGCCAGGTAAGAGGCCTTCGACTGGCTTCTGCAACATTGAGAGAGAAAATTGGCTCGATTAGTACGTCTCGCGAAAATTCGAGGAAAATGATTCTGCAACGTCATATTATCATTGTAAATCGTGAGTCATTTATAGAGTCATCGTCGTATATATCGGTTCGTATAGTTGTGCAAGCAAAAATTCGTATATATAGAATTATGTACAGGTAGCCCGTTGTTTAAAGAATGATAGAGAGATAATATAAGACAGGAAGCTTCTTTTTTAAAAAGGAATTTTGAGTTTGCTTAAGCGGATTATCGGATATTATTAGTCCGATGATTTCATGTTTAAGTTTTAAAATTTTTATGAGACTTCTCATCAAACACGTATTGTATAGAAACGTAAATTATTTAAAAAAAATTTTTTTTTAAAGTATAAGATTGTTCAACCGTCATCATGAGTAATAAAATATTTGTAAAACGGTATTATAAATTTATCTTTTAAAAAACTAACGATGTATCTTTGTAAACAGTATCGTTCGCTTTTTTTAATATTCTAGATTCTTAAAAAGAATATGGATCAATATTTTTTAGATCTTTAATTTTGTAGCTTAAGATAGTATAAATATGACAAATACCTTATGGTAGAGTATGAACGGATAATGTGGGACTTCTGGTAAGGTAAGGCACTCGGATATCTGGAAATAGGAAAGTTGATGAATGATATGGTAAATGGTGATAATTGGAAAGCATTTAATTTTTAAGATTGAGGAGTTTATGATGCCTGCGTCAGGTAAGTTTTTAAAGTAACAAAATTTTTCATAGATCAGCATGCGAGTCGAACAACTAATTTATAAAACGCAATTGCAAGAAGAGCCAAGCGATCGTTGCTAACGTTCGCAAGCCTTGAGCTTTTCCATTGCATAACTATACTGCAAGTTATTAAACTTCAATAGAATGTACATTCAGTTAACAGAATGGAATAAAAATGCAAGATCTCGAGCCTCCATCATTTGACTGCGACTAATTCAAGCTGTGAACTTACAGGAAGGGCGAATAAAAAGTTAAAAATAACGTTCGTAAGAGTGTTTTGTTTTTTTCATTTCCTTCGTGGCGTTACGGCCTATGCTCAAGACCATCTTCTGATTCATGACGCATCGCAGATAATACACGAACTCGAGCGCATATAAGCTTATAATTAAAGGCGCGTAATAATAGCACGAGCGTAATATGTAATTGTGTACGTGTGCGAATGCCCGTATGCACGTGTATATGTGTAGAAACGACATAAACGTGGAAGCAGTGCGTAACGTCCTTTTTTTCGTTAATACACTATACCCAGCTCTTGTCCGATTCGCATATGTAAAAAAGGAAAATCAATATTTTAAGACAAACAGGGACGGCAGGGGAGGGGGTAGTAAACACGCAAATAATCACTCGCGCGCTGTAACATTCTCTCTTAAAATCTGTGCGCGCGTGCGCGCCAAGTTAATATTCCAACGAGCATATATTTATACGTATTACAGCGACGCGTTAATCTCTCTCTTCGGCGCGTCGTTAATGTTTCTTTTTTTTTTGCGCTTCGCTCCTTTATCGGCGAAAGCACTCGAAATCGCCACAAATCCAGCATTCCTCCGCGTTCGGTTCGGAATTTCGCGCAAAATATGTTATATATATATATATATATATATATATATATATATATATATATATATAGGCTCCGAAAATTATATTTCGCCGAGCTCTCAAATGCCTGGATAATCTCTTGGGCTCTTCTTCCTACCGTCTATATATACACACACACACACACACACACACACACACACACACACACACACACACTATATATATATATATATATATATATATATATTTCGTGAAAGGCACTGGAAAAAGGAAAACAGAAAAGACCATAGATAGAGAGAGCTAAAATCGTCCCCGCCCCTGCTAGGCACTCGCGCGTAATATTAATAATACTCGCGCAATGATATTCCGCGCACGTACATTCGTCGGACGAGTCTGCGAACTCGTGTACGTATAATTTATATACATATATGCATATGCACGTGGACACATGTAGACGCATCAGGTTCCTTTCTCAGTTCCCTCGTTCCTTCCTCCCGACCCGTCCACGGAATAATGAAGGCGCGATCTGTACGCGAAAGTGCCAAGAGGTAAATGGAGATTTTATTATTTCTACTCCACGCCTTGTGTACGCGCACCCGGTTCACACACACGCGCACGCGCGCGCGCAATACATAGTGTAATCTGTCGTTCACGTTAATAAATAATAAAGTTTGGATTGTTCGACGCGCTTCTTTAACGGAAATAAATACCCGCTGAGCGAGGAAAGTCATATTTACATAAGCTCGCGAATAAGCAGGAAGGAGGATTAACGAATGTTTTCGATTATCTTGTCCTTTTTTTAGACTTATTGTTGTTGTCGTTGTCGTTGTTGTTATTGCTCGTTTTTCAACTTCTAACTCACGGGGAATTGTGGTAACGAGTTAGAAATTTTCTTCGACGTCGCAAGAGAATGTAAATGCACTCGTTCGATAAAAATATGGAAGGGAAATGACCATATAATTGATAATTATATTTGTATGCTCTTTAATTTTTTTTTTTTTTTTTTTTTTGCTTTGAAGCAAAAACGAGATGACTAGGTATATATAGTAAATAAGTCATTTAACTCTTATGTAATACGTGTTTAATTATATACGTACGGTAAAAGGAAAAAGACTCTTAAACGGACGAAAGAACGTTTCGAGGGGACATTCCTCGAGTCGTTATCTCCGAGCAAATTTCGTATGCCGTCACCGGTCTGGAATGGCGACTTTACACTTTACTTCCCGAGAGAGAAAAAATTAAAAAAAAAGAAGAAGAAGAAAAAAACGAGCAGCAGTAGCAGCCCTGTATATATGCGTAGCTGCCAAACAAGTGAGAACCGGACGGTAAAATTGCCCAAGTAGCGAATTAAACTCGCTTCCGGTCCACGATTTCGCCTATATATATATATATATATATATATATATATATATATATATATATATTAAATACGAGAATATTTTTCCTCTCGAATAATAACAATAATCATAATGTTATAAAGCGAAGCGATGTTTGGCAACGAGTGCCGCACGCGCGTGCGCGCGACCCACCGAAGTTTTCCATTAAAAGTCCATTTAAAAAGAAGAACGGACGCGCGTTTCCTAGAAGAGTACCTCCCCCCCCCCCAAGGTGAACTTTATGGCAATCGCACGCGATGGAAAGGCCCCGACCCGATAAACTCGAGATCGTGCAGCGCGGAAATGCTGCTCTTTGCCGAAAGAGGAGGAAAAAATAATAATAATGAAAAAAGCCTTCCATTTTCTTTACACGCCAAGCGGGAGAGTCCCGTAACCCGTGGAATAAAGAGAAAAGTTCGCGCTTGTTTTTCCATACCTTGGACAACGGCTTGCAACACATTTGTATACGTTTGACGTCAGCAGATCAATTTTTACGAGAATTTATAAAGAAAATTTTTAATATTCATTATTTTATTCAAAAGAAATTAAAAACAGTACTCTAGGGTGGCCGAATGATTAAACAGTTTCCCCTTTACACGTAGTAATTGAAAAAGACTTAAAACAACATACTCTTCATGAATATTAATTTTCCATACAAATTTATGCATCCATTTGAAATTCGTAAAGAAAAATAGTAAGAAAGATTTGTTTTTGTTATCTATTTATTTTTTTGCTAAATTACGTATTATCTTGTGAGAAATGACAAAAGAAACATTTTTCCAAGACGTTTTTCTACAAAATGCATTTTTTTTATATTCAAACAAGTAAATAACTTTAATTAAATAATTACTCCGAGAATAAGGTGGGGCAAGTAAATCTTAAGAGGTAAAAATCAACTTTCATATTAATCTGACGATCTGCACTTTACATCACAAGGGCCAAGCCCCGATATAATGTTAAAATTATCATTTTGAGTCTACGAGTAAAAGTACAGTAGATATTTACTTATATAGGTTTTTGATTACTGAAAGATTGTATATGCGATCGCCTTTTATTCGTCATAAAAGCTTATAATAATCCTCCTTCAACTTCCTAACTGTCGAAATCAATGCAATCAATCGAATTCAATTCTTATACTTTTCTAGATTTTCCTTTAATTCTCGCTGCGCCTTCGAAGCTATTTGGGCGACGCGCCTGCTCTTAGATATATATATATAAATGTCACACACAGAGGCTTCTTCCTGTATATGTATATGTATATATATATATATATATATATATATATATATATACATTGTTCTGTGCGCGTTTAAAATTCGCGTCGCTCATTACATGCGCACGTGCAGGTGCGCATAATTCTGTATTTCCCCGGTACCTATTTATATAAATATATATATATATATATATATATATATATATATATATATATATATATATAATGGTACATACGACGACGTGTCTGCACGCCGCGCGCTCTTTGAGCCTGTCTCGCGCGTGCGCCTGTGTTTCCTTGCGCACTTCCGTTCGCGAGCGCGACAAGTGAACACTAGAGTGACGGCGATGGGGTTCTTAATGCGGAAAATCCGAGGATGAGACGGGCTGATAAAGAGCGAATATATATAGATTTATATAGGTTCCAGATAGCATATATTTAAGGAGAAAAAATTTTCCTTGGACAGTATATTAAATTTGGTTTAAAATATTTTACATATAACATATTTTTGAAAAAGGGGCAAGATATATAAAATTCTATATCAGTCATACAAGTGTTTTGCTATACTGTAAAGTAATGAAAATATTACGTCGGAATTAATGTGGTGAAAGGAGACTCGTAAAAAATTGATTAAATTGATAATGGAGTCAATATTTATGAAGTTTAGAATTCTGCGCCTAATGATCATCGCACGAAGCGTTATTGAAACGGAGAGTTATAACGAAAGTAATTGAAAAAAAGAACAACGAATAAATTAACTTTATTTAAAATCAATTAAATGCGCCGAGGTGTATAATTATTTTACCGGGAAAATATGCATATTATCGTAATTTGCAAGGAAGTGTGGAAATTCTCGATGCGTTCGCTCCAAGGACGATTATTTAACGTCTTCGAGATTCCTTCTACATTTTCATTGAGAATATCTGCACTGTACTTCAATAAACGTATATTTCAGAATTTTAATGAAAATGATTTTTTCAGTTTTTGTAATGTAACATTTTTTACGTCTTATGATTCTTTGTTCTATATGAAAAAAAAACTTCAAATTAAACACGTGCGTTTAAAGTAATACGTCGAAGAAGATAAAGTATTTCCAATTAGAATTATATATTAAGTTCTTACAATGAAAGCCAAATTATAATTCTTAATTTCTGTGTGCAAAAAGAACGTAATCGAAAAAAAAAAGAATAATAACATCATCGTTGTGCGCCACAAAGATTGACCGTATATATATATATATATATTCGAGATAAAGTATTTTTAAAATCCGGATTTTTATAATGTCTAAATTTTCTATTGCGTAGTCTATAACTATACAAGACACTATTTAAAGAACCCAGTAACTGTTTTTAAACTATTTTTTATGTTTTTTATTTTGAAAATATTTCATATAGCTTTTATATTATATCGTCCATATAGACGCAATTTGAAATGCAGTTATCTACAAACCGTAATTACAATAACCGGTATAAGAGCTCCCTCGAATTTACTCGTAATCTATACATTTTTTTTACGACAACGGAGGTGCAGTGTGTACGGGGACTCTGAAAAAATTGCCAAGTTTATATATCACGAAGGCAATAAAAGAACAAAGGCAAAACCAGCGCCCGTGCCAATTTTACTGCTCTATATATGTATAAAATCAACACGCGACTCGGCCCAAAAAAGTGTATAATGTCTATATAAATCGATCGACGATTACTCCCGAAAATTACAAGCAAAAACAAAAAAAAACATGAACGAGCAGAATTGCAACCTATAAACTTATATATATATATATATATATATATATATATATATATATATATAACGATCAGGTCGTCTCACGTTTGTTAATCGGTATACAGATCGCGTGTTTCCTTTCATCTTTCTTGTATACACAGCATATTATATATAGATTCAGGGTCCAACGACTTGACATCGAATTAGCGAAGCAAGCATTGGCGTACAAGTATAAATATTCGAGTATGTGAATATATATATATATATATATATATATATATATATATATATAACTTTCATTCAAGTTCTACAGACACATCGTGCATTCCAAAATGTCGCACCCCGCGAAAACTCGTGGCTTCCTGAAATGGTGCGCTCGCGGAACTTTCTTCGCCGAAATGCGATCGTCCGCCCTCGGACGATCGTCCGAATCAAGGCCAAAGTCCAAAAGTCTCGATTTCTTCGCGCGCGCGTAATACATACGCGCACGGAATCCGGAAATATACCCGAATGCTCCCCGACCTCTTCTTCTATCTCACTCTGTCTCTCTCTCTCTCTCTCTCTCTCTTTCATTTTGAAGATAAAGCATATATATTGTGCACCGCGTGCGCGTCGCGTTTATCGAGCATGCCATTCGCGCGCGCGCACATACACACACACACACACAACGCAAAATACACGAAAGTTTATTAAATACAGACCGCTCGCACGCGCGCTTTGAATTCAAGCCGATTTGCACGCGCACCGAGGACTGGCCATGGCGTACGCTACGTCTGATCCCGCGATGAGAAATTCTTTTTTTTCTACGATTTATATATATATATATATATATATATATATATATATATATATATATATATATATATAGATCATGGTACATTCCGAACGGATCGACCGAGGCGCGTATTTGTAAAAGTTTCCCATAGCACTGCCGATGCCAGTAGTAGTAGCGGGAGCCGTCGACGAGTTCTGCGCGTGCTTGATACGAAGAAAAAGAAAAAAAAAGAGAGGAAAAGGTGCCCCCCGAGGCGAGCCAGTGCCGGAAGGCGCGGTCGCGACTCGTCGCGAATCCTTAGCTATATATATATATATATATATATATATATATACACACACACAGTTACACAACACGCGCATGTATCGCCGCAGGTAAATGTATATATACATACATGCTCTATATGTGTTTTATACGTATTTCCACCAAACCTATCGCTGTACATTTCTCGTTAACGATGTGTATATATATATATATATACCATCCAGGGTTGTGGCGTTTTATTTAAGCCTCGGATGTTCACCGCTGAACCGCACAAGTGCGCGAATGGAGCTTTAATTTCTTTCGCGTATATACACACATGCGTTATGTATATACGTTATGTGTATATATAGATAAATCCTCGCTCTGCTGTTTTATTCGCCGCCTGCGATTAGATTCCAGACGGCACGGGTAGATTATTATATATATATATATATATATATATATATATATATATATATATATATATATATACATTTGAATAGCCCGTGCGAGTGCGTGGCCCAATTTATGTACACACATGCATATAATATCGGCTTAATAAAACGTCGGTTGAAGCGCGTATTCTATATATATATATATATATGCCTTCTGAAAACGCGCTGCACGCACGCACGCGGAGAATTGAAGTTATTGCCGTCCCCCGCTTGTTTTTCAACTGACACTGCGACGATATATACAAGCATATATAGATATATGCATAATATACGCACCATCAGCTCCATATAATCGCGGGCAGAAGATATGCACTATACATATATATATATATATATATATATATATATATATATATATATATATATACGGGACTTGCGTGGGAAAAAAACGAAGAACGCCGCTATCGGCCCGCATGCACGTTATCGTTTGCCCGATGCGCCGGTTCATTTTTTTACGCGGGCTAGCTCCTTTTTTCCAGAGCCCGTAAAGGAACAGGTATAGACACACATACAGGCGCAGGTGCTGCGCACGAAGGTGCCGCTCCAACACTACGATATACATATATATATATATATATATATATTTGTAGTTTATATTCTTCTCCCTCCCTCGTTCCTTCATATTTTTTTGCGCACTGCACGCTTCTCCGTGGCGCGCGCGACCTCGACGCGCTCGAGACGCGTAATTCCTATATACCTCTATACGTACGGCAGTTCTCGGTTGCCGGTCTTTCCTTTTTTTTTTTCGTTTCTTTAACGAGCGAGGAGCTATGCAGCGGGAATATTAGCTGTTACGTTATATAGTGGTAAGAGCCATTTTTTCTTTTTACAATGGCCATACGTAATTTCACGGTGCGTTCTTTGGCATATACGTGCTAGATGTGTGTGTGTGTGTGTGTGTGTGTGTGTGTGTGTGTGCGTGCGTGCGCGCGTGTGTGCAAGTATTGGCTTAGACTCGAAATATTTAGATATACAGTCGTATTTGCTAATCGAACTTATGTACTATACGAGATGATAATGTCGTAAAAGCATACACTGGCGACGATTAATATCAATGATTTTCCCAAAGTTTTAACGTGCAAGCTCGTGTACGAGTTGATAATCTATAAATTATTGTTCTCTTTATGCTTACAGCTACGTCATTATCAGTTTCGAAACGATGTGAGCGATGGCGGAAATGTGAGAAAGTGATCCTTGACATAAGCAGTTTGATTAATAATTTTTAACAAAGTTGTATGGAACATTTATAATTAACGTACGTGAAAACATGCTATTTAACGCGTCAACAGGTGTAATGGAAAATAATTCATTATTCCGTATACTATGAAGTTCTGAAAAGAAAGTTCATTGCCTTAAAATAATAAAATTATCCAGTGATGGAATTCTGTATGCATGATTGAAATACTTATTTGACATTTTCATTAATTGAAAGATCTCGAAGCGCCGTGAATGTCAAAAAGTTTTTTAAATTCTAAAGCAGATTTACAGAAAGAACGATCGCTCGTGCGCGATAAGGGGAGAAGATCCAAGTTCGTTCTATTGCAATATTTTGACATTTGCGACCACGGTACACTTTCACCGACATCCTTTTCATTAAACCCAATTTATTTCTAACTCTTTCAACGTGAATTTCGCTCGTACGAACTTTCGACTTATATTTGTCGCACATTGTATCAATAATGGAAAAAAGTGAAATTAACGCGGCATATTTATACGAATAGTTCGATCACTGTAATCGATTTACGGATTTTGTAACAATATTGTATAACCACGTACTGTATCGATAAAGCGAGCTCTCCGTCCAGATTCTACTTGCATTCAATAAAGTTGCAATAACGCAATAAATCGCGTTCAATAGAATTCGTGGAAATTGTGCGAAGAGAAAAAAGTAAAACCCATAAAAACAGTGACACGCTGTATATATATATATATATATATATATATATATATATATATATATCACCTGTGCAGGGAGGGATAAAAAAGCAGGAAAAAAAATTAAAACTGATTATACAAATGTTATAATACACCATATTATACTATATATATATATATATATATATATATATATATATATATATATATTTATATTTGTATTTGTATTTACATAAGAACAACGTCAGAGACACGCGTGGCGTATCCATGCGCGCGCGTGCGCGAAAACAATGTCGCGGGGGTTCCGGCATGCACCCCCGAGGGGCTGCGGGGGGGATAAGGACGGAGCGGCATTGTATCTACGGCGAAGGTCAGCCGTCTTTCGCGCTTTATAGTGCGTACTTTCGATCAGCTCCCATAATAGACGTAAGTGCACGACACTTTCGTTCGGAAAAATGCGCGAAGCCGATGTCGGGGATCGGGTTGTTCTCTACACTTAATCGCCCGCTGTCTAACTCACTCTCTCTCCCTCTCTCTCTCTCTTCTCTCTCTCTCTCTCTCTCTCTCTCTCTCTCTCTCTCTCTCTCTCTCTCTCTCTCACTCCCTCGATCGATCGGTATATAACACGTATCTGTATTCCGGCGGGCTCTCAATGCGGTCATGTATACCGGTCGCTTATAGCGAGTCGACGCTGGTGAAATGAATTTTTGTCGCTCGCAGCGACTCCGATGGGGTGAAGGGTGAGCGTAAGCTGCGTTACCGCTTCGGTTGAAGCGAAGCTTTAACTGGCCGTTCTTTTGTTTTATAATTTTTCGTTTTTTTTTTTTTTTTTTGCTTTATTACTGGTAAATATGTTCATCCCGATATTACAGCCTAGTGCGAGAGGCGCGTGTACGGGAAAACAAACATCAGGATTTTAACGATGTGTAGTTTTCTCAAATAGTCGGTGTATAGAGTTGTTTGCTTTGTACGCCTGATTATTGCTACCACATCTGATGGGAACACTGAAAGAATGCGGTCAAGATCGCGCAGTTTTCCTTCTTTTTTTTTAAAGATGAACGCACAAAAATGTATGGTTTTATAAAGAAATTAATGGAGTATTTTGTTTTTTTGTTGATTTTACGTGATCATTAAATTTTTATTAGAGAACTATGATGGCTCGATCGGTAGAGCCAAGGACTAGTAACTTGGTGATCCGAGTTCAAATCCCGGTCTCGGCCGATTGACACAAGCACCGCTGTAATAATTTACATGTGCTTTGTTTACAAACACATCGTAGCCCTCCGTCGCTGTTTAGCACCGATATTTGGAAGCATAAATAGAGCAACGTCAAATAACATAAAAAAAAAAAAAAAATTTATTCAAATCTATATGCGAATGTATAGACTATCCACTTTTCAATTTACAAATATAAAAAATATGAGACACTCAAAAACAAAAACTCAAGGGTCTCTTGGACTTTTGATTTTTTTATTCACAAACTACTTTACTAGATATTCTATGATGTAAAATAAAATGGAGCAACTTGTACATTTATTATGATATATAATTCTGTCACAAAAACTTTAGGTTATCTATGAAAAAATAAAATAAAATACATAAGTAACAATCAAAAAACTTAGAACATCCTTCATCCAGAAATATTTTCTTCCTTAGCGAATTCTGATAAATTTTGATTAAGTTAACTATAGCATTCTTATTTATTTTTTTAATTCTGATTTTTACTCTGTAAAATTCCGAAAAATTAAAATTGTAATTTTCGAATTATGAAAATAAAAAAAGTTAAGGATCACCACGCAGGTAAAATATAATATATATCTAGAAACATTATTCACCTTATCATGAATCTATATAAAATATATAGGAATAAAAAAGTCTGAATTACAGTGAGACATATTGTCAGTTTTGTAAGCAAACTTTATCACAATGCGTATATTCACCAAATAGCGTTCAAGGTAGAGGACAATTGTAAATATGCTTCGACATGTGGTGCTCTCAAAAACTGCTATACGTACTCACAGCGGTGCTATATATCTTGACGGACGAACGTCCTTAATTCAATACTGATCGTTTCAAAGCTGTTCTTTTCATTAAACAAGAAAAAAACACAAAAAACTATATATATATATATATATATATATATATATATATATATATATATATATATATATATAACACGTAAAAATATGCCAGTTGATGGACAAAAAAAACCTCTCGCGAAAAGCGTCAGCCCACGGAGAGATTTAAGACTTCCGGTCGGCAAATTTCGAGCCGAGCCCCCGATAAATCTCGGGCAATCATCTCCTCTTGGCGGACTGTCCGTCATTCACGACGGCAGCGGAAGGAGGACGCGCGCTGGAAGCGCGCGGTGCCGATAAATCGTTAAGCCAAGATAGATCCTCGCCATTTATATGTATATAAAGGTATATACAAAGTACGATCGAGGTGATGAACGATCGGTATACTGACTTACGATCTGCGAATTCGAAGTATCGATTTCTAATATAAATCAGGGGATGAGAGGAAAGAGGAAATTACGGGAGGAAATGAACCTCGACACCCTCCCCAGTCCCGTCCTTTGAAACTCTGTGTGTATATATCTATATATATATATATATATATATATATATATATATACAACGGCAACGCAGTTGGCGGAGGTTCACCCTGAAAGTAATTATAGAATTGTGGAATAGATTGATATATATATATATATATATATATATATATATATACGCTTTCGATCTGCAAATAGAGAATGAATTTAATTGAATCATTCTAAAAAGCTTTGGGGACTCTTTCTCAGCTGGGCGCTTGTGCCACGGGATAATGGAAAATCGATGCTAAAACTTCGATTCAATTTACCCACGAACCGGTGAAACTATATTATATATATATATATACATATGTGTGTGGTGTGTGTGTGTGTGTGTGTGTGTGTGTGTGTGTGTGTGTGTGTGTGTGTGTGTGTGTGTGTGTGTGTGTGTGTGTGTTGTGTGTGTGTGTGTGTGTGTGTGTGTGTGTGTGTGTGTGTGTGTGTGTGTGTGTGTGTGTGTGTGTGTGTGTGTGTGTGTAGAACTATTA